>JAWNLU010001706.1:0-405235 GCA_035042165.1 Drosophila kuntzei
TATTTTAAGGACACAATAACACTTAGGGTTGCTTACGTATATCGATGGGCAAATTACTAATTTTTTTTCTGTTAATAAGAACACCTTAATAGCATTTTGTAAGAAAGCTGTGTATGTAGACGTTTTTCGCCGGTGAAAGTTCGCGTCAAGTGAATAAAGAGCTTAAGCAAACAGACTTTCACTTACGAAACAGATTCATCCAAAAATATGACAAAGTTGTCTTTTGTTCGCTTCGCCATCGAATTTGAATTTGAGAACGCCGTAAAAATATGAGAACCAAGAACCAATGATGTGTCTCAGCTTACTTTTATTTTTCTTTTACTTTTTTCAATTTTCAGAAGCCCAAACAAAGCGAGCGAACGGAAAATTAAATATATAAAGGGGGACCGAAGAGGGGGAGTGCTAGAAAACAAGGATACTGGGGCTTAGGAGGAAAGAGGATAGGGGTAGAAGGTAGTTGGAGGACTGACCAGCAACAAATTGCATAGTGGGCATAATAACGTCAAGCATAATAAAGAAATTTAATGCTCGAACAGCAACAGCAGCAACAATAACTGGCTGGTAAAGGACGTAACAACGCGGGAGGGACAATGTTCAGAGTGAAGAATGGAATCGCAGGAGCTTGGAGACAATTGATATTGGTCGCTCATGCATGAATTTCGGCACGAATCGCTAGCGGAAGTGCCATGAAGAATAAGAAAAAGTCGCGACGTTACATTTTATATAGAATGTCTTTACGTGGTTTATAACAATCTTCAGAGGATAATTAAATGGGAAGATGAAGTGTTTCTACCAATTGGGAAACGTCATTTTAACAGACTTTATTTAGATGTTACCTATAGCTTTATTTGTCCATAACACCTCAGTATGTGGTTTATTTTAGTCGACTAGTCTCAATAGAGACCCTTCATTCATAACTTTAGATTATTTATCCACCTAAATGACATGGGCTTGTTTAAAAACTGAAAAAGCGAAAAGCAATTATCCTTAAATGGATTAATTACTGCAGCTCATCTTTTTAAATTAGAAAGAAGAGAACATGAGCTAGATATGTCGTACCATCAATGTAAAAAAAAAATAATTATTTGGATTTGGTTTATGCTTACTATAATGTGAAATTATATTCAAGTAGGACATGTACTAGAAAATTAAACATACTTGCGATGCACAACAGACAGGGGGAGCGGTCGTTTAGCACCCTAAGACGAGTTAAAACTTGGCTTAGAACTACGATGAAAGAGTCTTGACTAAAAACAATTGGACTCTATATTAATTGTTTAATGAATTTTGTATGCTGAGAACTCATTGCAAACTAGTCCTTGAAAGGAAGGCGGCAATAGAAGAGGATATTTTAAGCGAATTTTACAAAAACCACAGAAAGTATATTTTATTATTTTGTATATTTAAGATTTAAGTTAAAAATGTAGTAAAGAAATCTTGAAAAACAAGGGGGCTCCGCCCCCTGCTCGCTTCGCTCGTGGTGTGGTGCGGCTACAGTCGAGTATACTCGACTGTCGGATACCCTGTGCCCATAGTCTTATATGCTGTTCGGTACGCCGAAGATTTGATGCCCTTGCGAGCGTTGTATTAAATTGTCGACTAATATTTCTAATGACACTTATGTGATATAGTAAACCGATTTAAATCAAATTCGGTGGGGTTGTATAAGACCCCATCAGATGCATTTTCTGTCACGCTGGCTAAGAAAATTACTAATTGGGAGTGTTCAGTGCTCGGCAACGAGCAAACAGTAGTGCTCGAAAATGATTTTTGTCCTCTCATGCAGCACAATGGATAGCACTCAGCTTTTGTCACATGGCATTTTGCAATGCACACATATGTATAAATCTATATATTTACACAATTATATTTTAATACAATTGTAATAAATATGTATGTATGTACTTATATCATACATCAACAGCATATGATGCTAAAATCGATATCGATAATGATATCGATAAGAAAAATCGCTGGAGTGTGCGGGCACACTGTCTTGCGCTCGCTTTACATATAAACAAACATATGCTGTCTCGCTCGCGCATTGCATTGCATATGAAAATATTGAATTAAAACCAATTCTTATATATCTTCCCTATTTATGAGTCAATCGTTTTGAAACTTTTAGGGTCATTTAATGGGCTTACTTCTTAACTGCTTAGTCAGTAAGGAAGTGCTATCTTAAAATTTGAAATCGTTTTGTGTGATTTGTAGGCGTGGCATCCAAAATTTAAACAAACTTGACCTGCGTATGGTACCCAGCTACCTACATTCCAAGTTTGAAGCCTCTAGCTCTTATAGTCTCTGAGATCGACGCCTTCAAACAGACGGACGGACGGACAGACGGACGGACATGGCTATATCGACTCGGCTGTTTTAGAGATATACGCCGCCGAGCCACGCCGCCGCCGATTTTTGACATTTCTGACGCGCCGCCGCCGAATCACGTAAATAGCGGCGCGGCGGCGGCGGCGTTCGGCATCATAGCTTTTTATAAAATTTAGAACTATTATATAAATAAAAATGTTAAAAAATATTGTGTAAAGTAGTCTAACAGTCGTTTTTAATAATCGATTAATCGCCGAGATTGTCTCATCTCCCATCTCCTAATGAAATTTAACTTAAGTTGATGAAATTAATACAATATAATTTGTTAAACAAAGGAATATTGAATTGAACAAAATCGTTGAATGGTTCTGAATATGTTTGAAACAATTCTGATTTTATTAAATACTTATAAAATATTTAAAATTTGATTTTTTAACTGTGTACGCCGCCGCCGCCGCCGGTTCTCTCTGTCGGCTACGCCGCCGCCGCCGCCGGTTCTCTCTGTCGGCTAAGCCGCCGCCGCCGGTTCTTTTTGGTCTCTACGCCGCCGCCGGAGCTAACTCAGTCGGCGTAAACCTCTAGGCTGTTTATACTGATGAAGAATATAATAAGAAGGGGTCTGCCACGCCTTCTTCTGCCTGTTACATACATTCCAACGAAACCATTATACCCTTTTTTGCCCATTTTTAATGGGCACAGGGTATAAAAACAACAAGTGAATCACTCGAGCGCACTCGAAAGTAAGATACCCTGTGCACAGTCAGTTATTAGATTTCGTCTACTTGTTCCAATGACAGCTATGTGATATACATATTACACCGATTTTAACCAAATTTTGGCAAAATATATTAGACCAACCCAGATAAATATGTTGTCAAATTGATTAAGATATCTCAAAAAACAAATTTTATTCATACTAAAACTTGATTTTCGACCAATCGTTCGTATGGCAGCTACATTATAAAGACAGCTATTGCCGAAGACATTTTTCTGCAGACGCAACAAAAATGTTGCGTTGCATCAAGACATGACTCCATGACTCTTGTCCGCTTTTGTTGCGCTCACAAGTTCGTTGGCGAGTGTTAAGTGAAACTTCAGAGTTTCTTATCATCCGTTTTTGACTCGTTTTTAGGCTCGAAAACGAATGTTTAGCGGATGTTTGGTCGTCGCTCGATGTTCGTATGCAAATTGTCCGTTTGTAAGCTCTTTTACGAACGTTTGGCAAAACTCTCGCTAAACGCTCGCTGTTTGGTACACTGGGTATATAGAAAATATCTGTAGCTTCTGTGGTTTGGAAACTATGAGAGTTTCAATTTTAGCGGGATTTTCCGTTTTTGTTGTTGTCGAACAAACATTTTTATATTTTCTAGGAATTATTCCTCATTGTAAAATCTAAGCTTTTTCAACGCTTTGACAAACAAACAGAAAGTCCACTAAAAATTTCAAATTTGCTTATCCATTAAACCAGTTGTCGGATTGGTTGATAAAGGTATCATTCGACGCGTATTTTTAATAAGAATAATACAATTTAAAACAATTCAAACGAAAGGTACCAACGGCTCCATCCGCTGTAATCATTTAAAATTGCGCACCTCCCACTTACACCCACTTATCTAATGAACCAGATGGGATTCCAAAAGTCTTAGTCGCCTTTCGCACCCTTCGTGCTGCTTTCGTCACTAGCGCGGACTGCCATTCGCAGTGATTATATGTGGACTCATTGGAAAAGTATAAAATTACGCTATGCGAAAGAATGACATATCAACTCTATTTGGCTTCGGCAGCTGTTCGCAAAAACAGGTTGGCCAACTGCACGGAGATTACTGTTAATATTTTATATATTTAATATTGTCGTTGGGTCGAGCATTTATTTATTTATGCGCTCGATGGCAAGCAACACTTTTTGTGCACTTCCCTTGCTCGCCTTCCTCGCCCTAGTGAAAATTAAACAAGGGAGCTCCCCACCCCCTTCTCGCTTCACTCGCCAAAAATAGAAATAAACTTGATCTGCGGTATCCAGGAACTTACATACCATGTTTGAAGTCTCTAGCTCTTATAGTCTCTGAGATCGACGCCTTCAAACAGACGGACGACCGGACGGAAAGACGGACATGGCTAAATCGACTCGGCTGTTGATACTGATCATGAATATATATACTTTATGGGGTCTGTCACGGCTCCTTATGCCTGTTATGTACATACATTCCAACAAAAACATTATTCCCTTTTTTGCCCATTTGTAATGGGCACAGGGTATACAAATAAGCAAGCGATTGGACTGAAGGACAAGTAGACAAAAGGTCGACAAAACAACTTCGAGTTGTTATGAGTTCTGTCATTCGTTGGTGGCGATTTGTTATGGTCAACAAAAGTTGCAACTGCATTTGGGTTAAGTTGAGTTGAGTATACCGTTAATCGTTGTTCTATTTACAAGTACATAATAGGAGTATAATTTTCGTTTCAATTGAAATTCAATTTCAGCTTTGTCTGCCGCCCAACCTCTTTAGGCCATTGCACTATAGGTCAAATGGACCCTTTTTCTGGTATAAATTAATAACTCCCTGCAAAGTTTTTTGGATACCATTCTAGATCTCATTTGGAAATGGTTTTGAATAAATGGGCGTGTCACTGCCCTCATGCTTGGTTCTGCGATATCCAATTTGATTGATTTTTTTTGCTATCCGCCCCAAACTAGTAGGTTTGGCGTGTTACTATGTTTCTGACTTGTTTCTAAAATATGATCCAAATCGGACTACTAAATCATATAGAAATAATAGGTATTATCGGTTGAAAAATGTCTTTTTTGTATAAAAACCATGTTTTTTTCCAATATATCCGGCCAAACTGTACTTATACATGTAATAGTATAAAACTAATATTTTGGACAACAAACATCAAGATCAGAATACTAACTTATATAAATCGGCCGAAAACTGAATTTTTGCTTCAAGCAGACTTGCATTGCTTATACATATAAAACTTATGTGCTAAAAAGTTAAATTTTGCGTGAAGGAGTGCAAAAAGGGAAATAAACTTTACTGTTATGAGTTAACAAGAAATTACTCTACAACATGTACATATATAGTCACTTGGCTTACTATTGCTTAAATTTTTTAAAACTCTACACAAAGATAAGGTTTTGATCGAAAAAAATATTTTCTATTTATTGACCCTTACTACAGACAACACGAACAATACCAACAGCACAGGTCTACAAACACAAAGTACAAACCACACTGATCACTATTCATCATTAATAGTATTAAAAAATTTAAATTTAAAAAAAATGGAGCCACTTGAATTTCGCCAAATTTTGTTCACAATTTATATGCACGTGCTATTATATTGAAACAGCTGTTTTAACAGCTGGTAACTTAACATCGGAATGCAATGTTAACATTTCTGGTATGCAACATTACAGTTCGATGTATTCCTAACAAGAATATAAGAAAAGTTTGTTAATTTGAATACTTTTAAAAAATGATTTTATATCAGAAAAAGGGTCCTTTTGACCTATAGTGCATTGTTAGCCAAGACTGTTTCGGCCTCAATCCTGATGGCAATTAAAACAGACCAAAACACGGTCCCACACAAAAAAAAACAACAACAAATGTACGTATGAATGCTCGGCTAACATATATCCTATTCAGAAATATTAATAAAATACTTTAACACTCACATGACAAACAAACAAACACAGTCACATGCTCAGATGCGACTAAACATAAATATACCCTTTAATATAAACAATTTTGTGGGTACCAGGTATACGTACCGAGTATAATAATAATTAATTTGAATTTATTCTGAGGCAGTTTTGAAGTCAATTAATGTTTATAATTTCGATTCCGTTATTCTATATGAGATTGCGGCGAGTCTTAAAGTTTTCACTGAGCAAATCACTCAACTAGCGTCGCTCTCTTTCCTTCCCTTCCCTCTGTGTGTGTGGGTGTATGTGTGTGTGCGCAGCCAAATGGAAACCATGAAGAGACTTTTGCACAGGCTGCTCTTATTGGAATCCACCCCTGCACATATCCTAGACGGAAGGGAAAGCATGGAAAACGGAAGCTATCAACGCCTCTCAGGCCCAGTCATCTCTAGTCAAACATCCACTGAGCGTTGTTGTCGTTGATGTGCACCAGACATTTAACTATAATAAACGATATTTCCTTCACATGCCGACAAGCTCAGCAGCTGCAACCCCGACTTCCGACCTCCCATTATCATTCACAGTGCAGCCTCTACACAGAGCGAAAAAATTAAGTATTTTTTGATCTCTTTAAGATTGAAATTACTAAAATCAAGTATTACGATCTTATACGATACCTTTTGTACGCAATTTAAGTATTTTAGTATTTTCAAACTAAAATTATTTTCAATCATGATTTAAGTTCAATTCAAACTTGATCCAAGTCCTTTTAATTCTGCAATTGAGCACAAAAACAAGAACTACATTTTAGTAACGTTTTTTCCTCACTGTGTATCCGATTGGCAATCTAATACAGTGCCAACTTTTGTGCGTGTCCAGTGCCAAAACACTTTACATAATTCTTTCTAGATGGCTTGCAAACGCCGACTTAAAGTCATAGCCTAAGCAATAAATCTATGGATATCACTGCGTACGGCAGTCCGCCCTAGTGACGAAAGCAACACGAAGGTCGCGAAAGATGACCAGCAATGTATACACGAAGAATGGAATTATCAGGTCGAGTTATATGCCGATCGAAAGGTATGACGTTAACTATCAAAAGTGCATACTAAGACTTTTAGTAACTCACCTGGTTCGTAAGATATGGGGGTCTAAGTGGGAGGGGCAAAATTTTAATGATTGCGGCCTTCGGATCCTTTTGGTTAAATTTTATAATTTTTAAAAATTCTTTCAAAAATACGATCATTCCAATCTGACATTTGGTTCAAAATATATATTAATTTTAAATTTGTAATGGCCTCAAAATGAAATGAAAAATCAGTTTGTATGTTTGTCTGTTTGTATCAAAGCGCTAAAAAAAGCTTAGATTTGATGATGAAAAATTATTTCTTATCAGAAATCTATAAGAATTTGTTCAGCGATTTAAGCGGGAAATAGCTGGTTTGGTGGGAAATAGCTAAACCCCGATAAATTTTAAGCACCCATAGTTTCCAATCCAAAGAATCTACAGATATGTTCTATATGTCGTTAGAAAGGGCTTTTGGACGTGCCTTGAATATTTTTTGCAAAGTGCTCAGATAAAATGCTACAGGCGAAAAATGGTTTTTTGGCTTATATTTTGGAGATTTATTCGAAAACGGCTCTAACGATTTTAATTTAATTTCAATATATTGTAATTTCGCGTCTTTTGATATATGACACATATCTTTCAGCGAAAAGGTTTGGAAGATATTACCTGTTGCCTGTTTACTATTTACTATACTAATTAGAAAATCAAGCTTTAGTACGAAAAACTTTTTGTTTCTCGATATATCTCAACCAATTTGACAGAATATGCATTTAAGTTGGTCTTATATATCTTGTCCAAATTTGGTTTAAATCCACTATATCATATAGCTGCCATAGGAATGATCGGTCAAAAACCAATGTAGATGTTTTTTTGATTTTAGTTATTCTTATCTTTTTTCACACTTAAATTTATAAGCTTTTGTTCTTACAGAATATGGTCAGACTGTATTAATTCTGTATGCATTTCCATGACATGATTTGACCGACGCAAGTAACCGATGAAATAGGAATGTCATAATGTATACTGATAAAAAAAATGTTCTAAAATTAGGATTTTCGCCTCAGAACTAAGAGTTTTGGTGTAAAAAATGCGTCGAGAACATAAAATTCTTGAATTTAGAAAACACATCTTGATTTTAAGAACATTTTAAATAAGAATAAGTCTTATTTTTGGACCAAACAGACTTAAACTCTCAAGCCAAAAATAAAAAAATAATGCAGGTGTTTTTTAAACTTTAAACTTGTTCTTTTTAACATATATTTTTTTTTTTGATTATTTGATAGAGCGGATTCCGATCCCTCGGCTTGATTATCAAACTGAAGTTGCAACTCTAACCAGAGCGCCACGGTGCCATTATTATCTTCATATTAAATATGACATATTTATATTTTCTTAACAATTTAAGATTTTTAATTCTTATATTAGGAACTGTGAATTTTTAGATTAATATTCTTAGTATTAGTAATTTATTTAGTCTTAAAATTGTCTTATTTTAAGAACAAAATATGTAAGATGAATGTTCTTGATTTTAAAAGTTGGTCTTTTTTCACCATGTTGGATTTAGCTAGTCTGTCATACTTACTTTTTGAGGAAGTTAATTGCAAACAACTCTTTCCGAAAACTAGTCAAAATGCGGGCCATTTTAAAATTATGTATTTCATTCATCTGGCCTCGCAAGAACGATCAATAACGAACACTTTTAAGACCAAGATTATTAATGTCCATCCATGTTCCATTTGACAAAGAACGTCCCATATATTATATATGTGAGTGTATGTGTTAATTGGACTATTTTATGTACTTTTCTAATGTGTTTGATTTACGGCTTAAGTTTGCGAGGTTGGAAACAACTTCACGTTCGTATTGCGCAGAACATTCGTATAAAAACGAAAATGAACCCGAACTGCCAAACTGAGTGCCAAAATAACAAAATCAAATGAATGTTTTTGGCCAACATTCGGTGAGATGTGAGAGGAGAAGAGTGAGTGAGAGGGATGAAACGCGAGGAGCCTAGTCCGACAAGCAGAAAAAAAGCCAGGCGAAGTCAAATCAAATAAATTACATTAAAAGAAAAATATGTAATAAAATAAAATGCTTTCGTCGCACATACATGCACACAAAAAAAAAGACAAGGAGAGATTGGGCCTTGAGAACAAAACGCACAAATGGCCAAGTCAAAAGACAGAAAAAAAGAATACACAAACACACACATTTACATTCGTATACAATAATTTCCGTTTAAATTAAATAAACAGTCGAAAAGTTTATATCAGATTTAAATATTTATTTTTTATTTATAAATTTACAGTATAAACATATTTTTTCATGTGCTAATTGCAATATTTTTGATGATTGATAAAATTAAATTTACTGCTAAAAACGAATCACTGCGGACGGCAGTCCGCGCTAGTGACGAAAGCAACACGTAGTGTGCAAAAGGCGACTAGCAATATATACACGCAGAATGGAAAATTTGTTATGACTGTCCGATCGGATTGAGTTATATACCGATCGAAAGGTATGACTTTACCTAACAAAAGTGCATACTAAGACTTTTGGTAACTCACCTGGTTCGTAAGATATGGGGGTGTAAGTGGAGGGGCCAAATTTTAATGATTGCAGCTAGTGGGGCCGTTGGAGCCTTTTGGTAAAATTTTATAATTTTTAAAAATTCTTATTAAAAATACGCGTCGAATGATACCTTGATCATTTCAATCCGACATTTGGTTCAAAAGATATATTAATTTGAAGTTTTTAAGGGCCTTCTCAAAATGAGATGAAAAGTTTGTTTGTCTGTTTGTCTGTTTGTCTGTTTGTCTGTTTGTCCATTTGTTTGTTTGTACGAAGGCGCTGAAAAAGCTAAATTTTTCTGATGAGGAATTGTTTCTTATCAGAAATCTAGAAATGTTTGTTCTACGACTTTAGCGGGAAATAGCTAGTTTAGCGGGAAAAAGCTAAAACGTGATAAATTTGAAACACCCATTGCTTCCAATCCAAGAAAGCTAGAGATGTGTTCTATATGTCGTTAGAAAGGTATATTAGAGGGCTTTCAGACGTGCCTTGAATATTTTTTTGCAAAGTGCTCAGGTAAAACGCTACAGGTGAAAAAAGGATTTTTAGCTTAAACTTTGGCGATTTATTAGAAAACGGTTCCGACGATTTTTATTAAATTTCAATATGTTGTAACACGTAAAATTTCGCGTCTTTTGATATATGACACATGTCTCTCAGCCGCAAGGTGTGGAAGATATGACCGGTTAACTGAATATATACATTTTACTATTTACTATATGGTACTAATTAGAAAATCAAGCTTTGGTACAAAAAACTTTTTTGTTTTTCAAGGTTTCTCAACCAATTTGACAAAGTATGCATTTAAGTAAGTCTTACACATTATGTCCAAATTTAGTTGAAATCGGTCCACTATATCATATAGCTGTCATAGGAACGATCGGTTAAAAGTCAAGTTTTAGTATGAACAACTTTTTTGTTTTTTAAGGTTTCTCAACCAATTTGACAGAGTATGCATTTAAGTTAGTCTTACACATTATGTCCAAATTTAGTTCAAATCGGTCCACTATATCATATAGCTGCCATATGAACGATCGGTCCAAAATAAGGTTTCAGTACGAAAATCTTTTATATTTCTCAAGATATCTGAACCAATTTGACACAGTATGCATTTAAGTTGGTCTTATACATTATGTCCAAATTTAGTTCAAATCGGTATACTATATCATATAGCTGCCATATGAACAATCGGTATAAAATCAAGTTTTAGTATGAAAAACTTTGTTGTTTTTTAGATATCTTGATCACACTGTCAACATACGCATCTGGGTTGGTTTTATACATCCTAAACAAAATTGGTTAAAATCGGTTTACTATATTATATAGCTGCCCTATTTATTTTTTATTTGAAGTAAGCATTTTGATAATTTTATAGCAAAATTACACTGTCAGAATCATATAAAATTCCAAAAATTTCTGATATCTTCCAAAAAAACTTTTTAACAAAGTAAAAGTCTAGTGACGAAAGTCTTTCCCTGACCCAAAATTTCTGATATCCCATTTTGTGACGAACGATATTAAACTTAATATATAAATAATTATAAAATAAAAAGTTTGGCATTCGGCACTGCGCATTAAAATTATTTTTAGGTATAAAGAATCAAGATCTTTATGCGCAATGTTCCGAATGCCAAACTTTTTATTTTATAATTATTTATATATTAAGTTTAATATCGTTCGTCACAAAATGGGATATCAGAAATTTTGGGTCAGGGAAAGACTTTCGTCACTAGACTTTTACTTTGTTAAAAAGTTTTTTTGGTTATTTATTTACATATAATATACGTAAAGTTAGATTTAATGTCTATATATTCAGAGAACCTTAAAATGTAACAAACCCTCGAATTCAATGAATAAAATTTTAGATTTTAAAGCCCAACACTAAAACTTGTCCCCCATCGCATGGGCTTCACTTGGCTGAGAGATGACCCTGAGCATTAACTTTGGCAGCTCGTTGCCTTTAGTATAATGGCAAGTTATTGTGCTTTTTTTAGTGACCAAAATAATCCAGGCTACGGGAAACCAATATAAAAATGCAAAACCATTAAGCAATTTCTTGAAGAATAAAGCAGAAAAACCATAGACTCGTAAAATATAAATTGCAATAGCAAAAGCTGAACAACCAGCAATTCCCAAAACAAATTTCAAAAAACTTTGTTCAATAATTAAAAACAAAAAAACGTTAGTTAAAAGTAATTGATTGCGAGATACTCTGGCCCAGTACATTAGGTATTGAGATAGTTATCATACAATGAAAATTAAGTTTGATGAATATAAGAAATTATGCTCGACAAAGTCTAAAATTGAAATATAATTAAGTAATGAATAAGCCGCTTATGCTTAATTTCGTATTAATCTTTTATATCAAAAAATATATTTATCATGCTTTAAAACTGCTTATGTAATTCGCCTTCGGTTTCTCATCTATAATTTTAAATATATTATAATAAATTCGATCTGCCTGCACATATAAGTAGTCGACATACCAAACTTGGTGCATGTAGCTCTTACCATCTCTAAAATCTTTTCGTTCATAGGAAAAGAAATTGTCGAAATTGTTCCTGAAGCCAAGCAAGCAATTCTTTCAAATGTCGAAAAAAAAATTGTGAAAAGATTATGAAAAATTTAAAATTTATTGAATTAAACTTAATTTTTTGTAAATTAAAAAATAATGCTTGAAATAAATTGAAAACTAGTCGGAAAGGCTACAGTCGAGCTCCCGACTGTAGGATACCCGTTACTTCTTTGAGTGATTGACAGAAACTCCAGAAACTCTCCAGATTGACAAATCTCCAGAAACAACAATAATTTTCACCCTAATCCTTAATTATCGACCAATTCTTTCTATGGCAGATATATGATATAGTAAACCGATCTTAACCAATTTTGGTCAGGATGTATAAAACCAACTTATATGCATATTCTGTAAAATCGGTTAAGATATCGTAATAAATAAAAAAGTTGTTCATACAAAAACTTTATATTCGACAAATCGGTTCTATTGTAGCTATATGATATAGAGGACCGATCTTAACCAATTTTGGTTAGGGTGTAAAGGACGAACTATAATGCTTATTCTTTCAGTTTGGTCGCGATATTTCGGAAAACAAAAAAGTTTTTCATACTAAAACTTGAAATTCGACAAATCGGTTCTATGGCAGCTATATGATATAGTGGACCGATTTGAATCAATTTTGGTCAGGATGTATAAAACCAACTTAAATACATATCCTGTCAAATTGGTTGAGATATCTCGGAAAACAAAAAGTTTTTCATACTACAACTTGATTTTCGACCGATCGTTCATATGGCAGCTATATGATATAGTGGTCCGATCGAAAATTTAAAACAAACTTGATCTGCGTGGGGTTTATAGAAGTCTGTGTACCAAATTTGGTTGCTCTATCCCTTATAGTCTCTGAGATCTAGGCGCTCACACAGACGGACAGACGGACGGACGGACAGACGGACAGACGGACGGACGGACGGACGGACGGACGGACAGACGGACAGACGGACATTGCTATATCGACTCGGCTGTTGATGCTGATCAAGAATATATATACTTTATAGGGTCTGCCACGCCTCCTTCTGCCTGTTACGCACATTTGCACGAATACAATATACCCTTTTACTTCATTTTTAAGTAACGGGTATAATTAAATTGTTAGTAATTATAAACTCGTAAAACATAAATAAAATTTACCATTTTCTTGAAATTCGAAGTAAAATTGTGGCAGTCGGTTTTTCTGACTTCAAAAATATGTTAAAATGCACTTTTTCTCTTTAAAATCTCTAGGGGTTTGTGGAGCACACCTTAGTTTCTAAAGGTGTGCTCCATTCCACTATAGGTCAAATGGACCCATTTTCTGACATAAACTCATTTTTGAAAAGTATTAAAATTAACAAACTTTTTTTATATTCCTGTTAGGAATACATCGAACTGTAATGTTGCATACCAGAAATGTTAAATTTGCATTCTGATGTTAAGATTACAGCTGTTTTAATCCAAAGCCACGTGCTCATAAATTGTGCACAAAATTTGGCAAAATTCAAGTGGCTCCAGTTTTTTTAAATTGAAATTTTTGAACGCAATTTATGATGAATAGCGATCAGTGTGGTTTTGACTTTGTGTTTGTAGACCTGTGCTGTTGGTATTGTTCGTGTTGTCTGTAGTAAGTGTCAATAAAGAGACGTCCCAAAAATAATTTTTTTTTGAGCAAAACCTTATCTTTGGGAAGAGTTTTAAAAAAATGTCAGCACTTGTCAGCAAAATGACTACATACGTGTTGTAGAGTAATTCCTTGTAAACTAATAACAGTTAAGTTTGCTTCCCCCTTTTGACCACTTTTCCCAAAATTTAACTTTTTAGCACATAACCTCTATATAAGAAATGCGGATTTGCTTGAAGCAAAAATTCAGTTTTCGGCCGATTTTTACTATAAAATCTGTATGATTTAGTATTCCAATCTTGATATTTGTTGTCCAAAATATCAGTTTCATAATACTACATACATAAGTAAAATTTGGCCGGATGTATTGGAAAATAAGATGGTTTTTATATAAAAGGACATTTTTCAACCGATATTACCTATTATGTCTATATGATATAGTAGTCCGATTTGGATCATATTTTAGCGTTAGGTCAGTAACATAATAACACACCAAACCTGCAAGTTTGTTGCGGATAGCTTAAAAAACATAAAATTAGCATATCACAGAATCAAGCATAAGGGCAGTGCCACGCCCATTTTTTCAAAACCATTTGAAAATCAGATCTAGAATGGTATCAAAAAAACTTTTCATAAAAAACTTGATAAACCTTTGAGTTATTATTGAGTTCATTTGACCTATAGTGCATTCTGTACAAACTAAATATACCCAAAAAAAAAGGTTATATAATCGTTTCAATGGTGCTCAATTGAAAGGCCGTTTTTGTCTCCATATCCCTCTCTCACATGTTGTCTTCCGTCCCAGGTTGCCTTATTGTATTGCCGTAGCTGCAGCTACTTGTATCTTGTAGCGCTCATAAGTAGGCTATGAAAAGTGAAGCCGCGTCTCATTTGTCCTTGACTTCGTTGGCTGAAGCACCGTTAGACATTCAGCTAAGTCACATAATCCCGAGATGGCCCCCAAATTGGTGTGCCAATACAAACAGCGGCTACATTTACCTGCATACCACTTAGCGTCACACATACACACACACACACAAAAGTATATATATATATATATATATATATATAGATCTGAGTCCCGTAACTGCTGGCATTACTGGCAAGTAGCTTAAATCCTTTACGTTATCCCACATGTAACTGCTTCTAAGCTTGCCGAAGAATCAAGTCTATCAGCCCACTTGGGTGGCAAAAGGTGCAGGAGAGGGGGGCATGTGGCGTGTGACGGCATGTTACAATGTTGCTGTCCTTACAGTTAAAGCTTCAACATTTAACACTCGTAAGAGTAAATTGCCCATAATTTAAGAGAACGCAATGGAAACTGTGTGGAAGTCGTCTAATACTGTACAACGACTTTATAATATCCTTCTTTGAAACTTGTAAAACAAAATGTATGGATTATATTATATTATATTATATTATATTATATTATATTATATTATAATATATTAGATTATATTATATTATATTATATTATATTATATTATATTATATTATATTATATTATATTATATTATATTATATTATATTATATTATATTATATTATATTATATTATATTATATTATATTATATTATATTATATTATATTATATTATATTATATTATATTATATTATATTATATTATATTATATTATATTATATTATATTATATTATATTATATTATATTATATTATATTATATTATATTATATTATATTATATTATATTATATTATATTATATTATATTATATTATATTATATTATATTATATTATATTATATTATATTATATTATATTATATTATATTATATTATATTATATTATATTATATTATATTATATTATATTATATTATATTATATTATATTATATTATATTATATTATATTATATTATATTATATTATATTATATTATATTATATTATATTATATTATATTATATTATATTATATTATATTATATTATATTATATTATATTATATTATATTATATTATATTATATTATATTATATTATATTTATTATATGTATTGCATAAAGTTTCACAAATTTCGAAGATCTCAAAACTGTTTCGAAAAAATTAGATTGTGAATTAGTTTAATCAAGACAATAATAAGAATTTTGAGTAAAGCATTCGTATTTATTTCTGTCTATTTTTTATTATAAAAAAACTTCTATACAAAGTAAAAGTCCAGCGACGAAAGCAATTGCGTGAACCAACATTTCTGATATCCAATTTTGTGACGAAATTTATTACATTTAATATATGAATTATTCTAAAATAAAAAAAAGTTTGGCATTCGGCACTGCGCATAAAAGTTATTTTTAGGTATAGAGAATTGTGAACTTTTTTGCGCAATGTGCCGAATGCCAAACATATTTTAACCAAATTTGAACAGGATATATCACAGCAATCCAGGTGAATATGTTGTCAGTGTGGATAAGATATCTAAAAAAAAATGTTTTTTCTTAGTTAAACTTGATTTTTGAGCAATAGTAAGCCGATTTCAAACAAATTTGGTCAGGATATATAAAACGAACCCAGATGCGAATGTTGTCAGTTTGATTAAGATATCTCAAAAAACAACTTCATACTAAAACTTGATTTTTGAACGATCATTCCTATGGGAGCTATATGATATAGTGGACCGATTTGAATCAATTTTGGTCAGGATGTATAAAACCAACTTAAATACATATCCTGTCAAATTGGTTGAGATATCTCGGAAAACAAAAAAGTTTTTCTTACTACAACTTGATTTTCGACCGATCGTTCATATGGCAGCTATATATGCCATAGAACCGATTTGTCGAATTTCAAGTTTTGGTATGAAAAACTTTTTTGTTTTCCGAAATATCGCGACCAAACTGAAAGAATAAGCATTGTAGTTCGTCCTTTACACCCTAACCAAAATTGGTTAAGATCGGTCTTCTATATCATATAGCTGCAATATAACCGATTTGTCGAATATAAAGTTTTTGTATGAACAACTTTTTTATTTATTACGATATCTTAACCGATTTTACAGAATATGCATATAAGTTGGTTTTATACATCCTGACCAAAATTGGTTAAGATCGGTTTACTATATCATATATCTGCCATAGAAAGAATTGGTCGATAATTAAGGATTAGGGTGAAAATTATTGTTGTTTCTGGAGATTTGTCAATCTGGAGAGTTTCTGGAGTTTCTGTCAATCACTCAAAGAAGTAACGGGTATCCTACAGTCGGGAGCTCGACTGTAGCCTTTCCGACTAGTTTTAAACTTGTATTATGTTCAGAGGCATGTAACAACAAAGCTAAGAAAAAAAACAATTTTTTTGCGATCGAACTCTTCCCTCACGTTAAATTTAAAAATTCGCATTATTTTCTGAACACTCCTCGTATATTTTAAAAATCAACACTTTTAAGAAAACAACTTTATGTTGTCCTCTTTTTTATATCTTCATTGTTTTGTTCAGGTTGGTTTGTTCTCCTTTTGTGGCGTAGATACAATGTTACCAAATGACACTTGAAACAAATATGCACATGGTCAAATCACGTAGCTTCCAAAATTGAAAGTCCGGAGAACCGGAGAGCAATTGAATGGTGATGAGAGAGCATACACGAAAAGAGAAAATTACCCAATACTTAAGAATTTGAACTGCAAATTGTAATTAAAATCCGATTGCAACTGCTGCTAACGGCTGTGGCTTGCGGGTACGGATTGTGGTCTCATTTTTGACATCAATAAAGTAATTAATTGCAAATAATGATACATATAATAATGGCTGTCAAACTAATTTGTCAAATTGCCTTTCGGTGTCCAGTTTCAGTTCCTGTTTAAGGTATAGTCGAACGACTTTGAAGTGTTTTGAATGTGAATACAGTACAAAAAATATAAAATTTCCTAGTAATTAATAAGCTAAGATAAAGCACAAACATCAGCAAGACACATAAGTTTATTATAAGAATCTAAAAAATAAAAGTCATAGAAAACTTTCTGTCTTCCTGTTATATACATACATACATGTGCACTCGACAAAATACATATATTTATGTGAGAACTTCTATATTGTAAATTGCAAATAATTATAAAAATACTTTGTATATTGTAAAAAGTTTAGAATAATCACATTCCTGTATCTCCAATCTACAACGGAAGCGAAGCCATGTTGATCAAAATCATTGTTCTTCCCAAAAACCAAATTTATCAAGACATGCACTGAAAAAAATACCAACTTCTAAAATCAAGAACATTCATCTTAAATATTTTGTTCTTAAAATAAGACCATTTTCAAACTAAATTACTTATACTAAGAATATTAATCTAAAAATTCGCTGTTGTTAATATAAGAATTAAAGATTCTTAAATTGTTATGAAAATATAAATGTGTCATATTTAATATGAAGACAATAATGGCACCGTGGCGCTCTGGTTAGAGTCGCTGCTTCAGTTTGATGACAAGCAGAGGGATCAAAATCCGCTCCAGCCAAGGAAAAACATATGAAAGGAATATTTATGAAAATAATATAATATATCGAAAAGAAAAAATATATATACATATATATATATAAAAAAAAGGTCAAAAACTCTTAGTTCTGAGACCAAAATCTGGATTTTAGAAAATTTTTTATCAGTGTATGTATTTTTATCTACAATAATTTTCTCTGCTTTGATTCAACTTCATTCAGCATCTCCTTTGAATGCCCGAAGAATTAAAACTAGTTCTTATTGACATAAGCATTTCCCTTGCAGAAAGTGGACTGCAGATAATCCATTAGAACAAAATTGTTTAAAAAAAATCTATTTAGCACACATTAATTTCATCATAGGTATGGACAGACCCATTTTAAATACTTAGAGCGAATAAGTACGATTTTTAATAAAATTAATTTTTGTAAGTTCTTAAAACACCTAAATTTATAGGCTAATATTATTAACAAGATCAAATTAATGCTAAGAACATTTTAGTCTGTGTTTAATTATACCGAATTGTTTGTAATTAAGATATCTTAAAAAACTTAATTATTTGATATCCATCTTATAACTATAAACAGGGGCAATACTCTCCGTAGTGGCAACTAAAGTCTTACCATGTTCATGGTGTTGTCATTGTAATTTCGTGTAGTCTTTTGTGGCCAAATACTTTTTGATGAATGCTAAAAAGCAGCATTTGTATCTGCTTGCTAATTGGTTTTCCCTTGTTTAGCTAAGCAATCCCCAACCTTATCACAACCAAATGCTCTAATTGGTCGCACAAGTTATCACAAACGTTTACGTGTCTCATCAGTCAGGGAAATGATAACCGCACAAATGCTATAACTGTAACAAATGTGGCAATTGCCACTGCAACTGCAACTGCAGCATCAGCAGTAAAAAGCAAAAACCAAGAAACCAACAAACCAACAAACCAAAGTAAACAAACAATGGGAAATAAACTGTGCATTTCAGCTAGCGGAGAATATAATCGAACCACATGTACCCTGTAAACAAAGTCGAAATTTTAGACAAGAAAACACACTCAATAGAAATTAGTAACACAAATTACAAAAGAGTAATATGTATACTCTTATATTTCAGTGAAGTAGATTTGAGAGAGAAATTTTGAGTAAAGAAATTGATTTATTTATTTACATTAAGAATTATAACTGAAAATATACAAAAAATAATTTAAATATATAAAAGTTTAAAAGTCTGGGGATATTCAAAAAACTTTTTAATGATCCTACATTTGTTGCGTGGTTTGAAAAAAAAACCCAATCAGATCTATAAGTACATAAGTATTGGTAATACCAATTTGGTATTAATAATAACATTAACATTAGCATACGTTTGGAATTAATATTTGATCAAGCATGAACCCATCTTAGTGCTATTACACAGGAAAAAAGATCAACTTTTAAAATTAAGAACATTCATCTTAAATATTTTGTTCTTAAAATAAGACCATTTTAATACCAAATTACTAATACTAAGAATATAAATCGAAAAATTCGCAATTCTGAATACAAGAACTAAAAATCTTAAATTTTTATGAAAATATAAAGATGTTATATTTAATATGAAGACAATAATGGCACCGTGGGCTCTGGTTAGAGTCGCTGCTTCAGTTTGATGACAAGCCGAGGGATCTAGCCAAGAAAAAAAATATAATCGGAATATTAAAAAAAAATAAACCAAAAATAAATATGTTTTAAAAAAAAATCATAGGCTTAAAGCAGAGGTGTACAGAGCCTATGCACACGACGCACAATTGTTTTTGTATTGCACATGTCATATGGAAGTGTGTGAGCTTACACACTGGTAAGGTTCTGGTACACATTGCAAATTACACAAACAATTTTTCACTTTTCGTTTTCCGTCAAAATTTGTTACTGGTAAAACAATAACAATTTTTGACTTCTCGCTTTCCGTCAAGATTCTTTGCTGGCAAAACAAAAACAATTTTACTGCTTCGTTTTGCTGTCATTATTCCGAATGTATTTTGTTGTTGTCTTTTCGTTTTCTGTACACTGGAAAACAAAAACATTAACGTGTGTACTGTTGCTACTAAATAAATAGAAATGCGATAAAACAAATTTTAAAAAAGATCAATTTCATTAAAAAAGAGCCAATTTCATATAAAAACTAAAATTAAAATAGATATTGATGAGCTTTTGAAAAAACATTAAAAAAACATTTTTAATTTTTTTAGAAACATGTTATTATTTTTTTCCGTGCACTCATTGAAATAAAAAAAAAGTTCGTTACATGTGTGCGTGTGATTTTCTTTATTTGTATTGGTGCGTGCACATCCATAAGGCAGCTTTGAGCATCGCTGGCTTAAAGTATAAAACTAGTCGGAAAGGCTACAGTCGAGCTCCCGACTGTAGGATACCCGTTACTTCTTTGAGTGATTGACAGAAACTCCAGAAACTCTCCAGATTGACAAATCTCCAGAAACAACAATAATTTTCACCCTAATCCTTAATTATCGACCAATTCTTTCTATGGCAGATATATGATATAGTAAACCGATCTTAACCAATTTTGGTCAGGATGTATAAAACCAACTTATATGCATATTCTGTAAAATCGGTTAAGATATCGTAATAAATAAAAAAGTTGTTCATACAAAAACTTTATATTCGACAAATCGGTTCTATTGCAGCTATATGATATAGAGGACCGATCTTAACCAATTTTGGTTAGGGTGTAAAGGACGAACTATAATGCTTATTCTTTCAGTTTGATCTCGATATTTCGGAAAACAAAAAAGTTTTTCGTACCAAAACTTGAAATTCGACAAATCGGTTCTATGGCAGCTATATGATATAGTGGACCGATTTGAATCAATTTTGGTCAGGATGTATAAAACCAACTTAAATACATATCATGTCAAATTGGTTGAGATATCTCGGAAAACAAAAAAGTTTTTCATACTAAAACTTGATTATCGACGGATCGTTCGTATGGTAGCTATATGATATAGTGGACCGATTTAAAGCAATTTTGGTTAAGGTGTATAGGACAAACTATAATGCATATTCTGTCAGTTTGGTCGCGATATCTCGGAAAACAAAAAAGTTTTTCATACTAAAACTTGAAATTCGACAAATCGGTTCTATGGCAGCTATATGATATAGTGGACCGATTTGAATCAATTTTGGTCAGGATGTATAAAACCAACTTAAATATATATCCTGTCAAATTGGTTGAGATATCTCGGAAAACAAAAAAGTTTTTCATACTACAACTTGATTTTCGACCGATCGTTCATATGGCAGCTATATGATATAGTGGTCCGATCGAAAATTTAAAACAAACTTGATCTGCGTGGGGTTTATAGAAGTCTGTGTACCAAATTTGGTTGCTCTATCCCTTATAGTCTCTGAGATCTAGGCGCTCACACAGACGGACAGACGGACGGACGGACAGACGGACAGACGGACGGACGGACAGACGGACAGACGGACATTGCTATATCGACTCGGCTGTTGATGCTGATCAAGAATATATATACTTTATAGGGTCTGCCACGCCTCCTTCTGCCTGTTACGCACATTTGCACGAATACAATATACCCTTTTACTTAATTTTTAAGTAACGGGTATAAAAACACTACCGTTTTTTTATTTCGGTTGAGAATTTAAGACTGCTTGGTCTAAAAACAAGAATTTATTCTTATTTGAAATATTATTAAAATCAAGATGTGTTTTCTAACTTTAAGAATTTTATGTTCTCAACGCATTTTTTAGACCAAAATCTTGATTTTAGAACATTTTTTTATCAGTGTATGACCCTCAAGAAAATGTGGTAGTAAAGAATGTTTGTACCTGTTCTACAGATAATATTCCCTTTATACTACATAAGTATGTACACATGTATATGTATCTAAAAGACTGAGTATAAACAGGCAAATGAAAAAGTGGCGGTAACTGAAAAAGAGGATTTTTAATTTGATTGCGTAGTTTTTCTTTCTTTTGGTACAACACACTTCACATGTGATGTTCCGCTTTAATTAGCTCTTCCAATTGGCAAGTTATTTCACCTGGCCCTGCATTTCATGGGGCAGATTCATGGATGGGGCAATCTTTAAAGCACTCGTTGGCTGCTTACACACACAAACAAATGGTGGACAAACGGAAGATAGAGATTTTTGATAATATTTAATTTGGCGACGAATTAAACAGTGACAACACAGCTGCTGAAAAGTAAGTGGTCAAAAGGGACACAAACAGTTAAGGGAAGGCAGTTAAACAAATAATTCAAACAAACTCCTGGCACTTCGATTATGTAATCAACGCTATTTATAATAGATCTGAGTTTTTCCACAGTGCGGGAAAAACTCAGATCTTTTGGCATAACCGCTTAATATTAAGCCAGTGAATTGAGACCTGTCATGCATTTTCGTTAGCTAAAGACTAAAGTAGAATTTACAATAATTTTTTTTATTTAATTGACCAAAGGTAAAATTTCATCCGATATATCCTATAGCAGCTTTATGATATAGTAATCCGACTTTGACCAAATTTGGTCAGGATGTTAGAGACAGTAACAAATATACAAACTGTTTGGATATCTTAAGAAACAAAAAATTTTCCATACTAAAGGTTAATTTGCATCCGATTGTCCCTATGTAAGCTTTATGATATTGTTATCCGACTTTGACCAAATTTGGTCAGGATGTTAGAGACAGTCCCAAACATATAATCTGTAAGTTTGGCTTAGATATCTTAAGAAACAAAAAAGTTTTTCATCCTAAAGGTTAATTTGCATCCGAATATTCATATGGCAGCTATATGATATAGTAATCCGACTTTAACCAAAAATGTAAGAGATTATCCCAAACATATAATTTGTAAGTTTGTTTAAGATATCTTAAGAAACAAAAAAGTTTTTCTTACAAAGCAATTCCAGGACCTCTGACCTCAGGAAAAGGCCCTGTGCAGGTGGAATTTTGCAAAACGACGTCTTTTTGCACGATGAAATTGTCGCAGCTATGTTGTGTGATAATTTCAGCTTTTTACCTTTAGCCGTTTGGCCTACACGTTGATGTGTCAGTGAGTCAGGACAAAGAATTTTTTATACATAGATTTCCACGGGCACTAACATTTGCCACATTCGCTCACATTTGAATATGCCGTATTTTTGGCTGTTCACGAACAAATGTAAAAAGGGTAACTAGATTTGCCATTCGCCTGAAATAAATCAGCTGTTCAGTGTCTGTGCAACAATAATAAAGGTAAAATAAAAGATAAATTCTAATAAAATGTCAAACATAATAACGAATTAGCTCCATAAGAATGACCTCATGGTCATGCTCCACTAAATGGATGCTCTCTTTTGCTTGTTTATTAGAAAATAATAGCATTTTAATTTTCCTTTTGAAAATAGATTTGGCGCAAATTTTATGTATACATTTTTCTCGGACACAACTGCTGATATTAAAGATGATGACCACCTCCTTCACCCTCCTCCCCATTCGACTCTCAGGAAAAGCTCTTCCTTAAAAAAAAGTATTAAGCCACACACGGTAACATTTAATAAAGAAATATATGTAAAAAAAAGTCCATTATTTTTCTAAATACTAAATATAAAACTAAGGACTTGAAATTGTGCATGTTTCTTAGTTAAACTAAAACAGAATTTATAATTTTCTTTGGATTTTAATTGGACAAAGTCTTCAGCTTCCTCCCCATCCCATCCGAATCTGGGAAAAAAAAACGCAATTTTTATGCTTAAATTCACAGCCGCAACATGAATTTTTTCAAGAAAAGGAGTAGAAATGATTAATAACATCTAATTCCAGATTGTTTGTTACTAATCTTTCAACTTAATTTTGCTGATACCTTTGACTATATACTCCACAAAACCTGAACACATCTATAGTTTTGAGTTAAAATACACATGAACAACATAGTGGACCATTTCATAATAAAAGACAGATGCTAAAAATATCTACTAACGTGTTATTTTACACACCTATGTATGTAAATAAAGTTTTCCATATTTACACTGCATGCAAATCTATGCTTGAGCTAAGTCGCGATGTTAGTCGCAGCGTTAGAAAGGCATGAAGCACGCGTTGCCAATCCCTAAGTAAAACACTCTTTCGCGTTGTATTAAGAACTGAGACGTTTATTGAGTTGTATGGGTTTTTATAGCTTAACTTATGACAAGGTTAAATATAATGTTAAAGTATTTGTGACTCCTTTTTACTAATTGTATGATACGATCTTATGTACTAGGCAGAAACAGTTGACTATAGTGTTGGAGTGTTCTTGTCTCCCTCTTACTTATTGCATGATGTATTCTTATGTACTATGTAGACAAGGTTGACTATTGCTGGAGCATTCTTGTCTCCCCTTTACTCATTATGTAATGTAGTTGTTATGTAATGTTATGTATTATTTGGATAAGATCAGATGTGAGTCTAAAGTACATCTTACTCCTTTCTACTCATGGTATCACCATGTGTACTGTCAAGTATTGTATATCTAATCTATTTGACGATGCATATTTACACATGTTGTCCTTATCTTTGAGCGCTAGGATCGCGACCCTTGTGGTAATTCTACGCCTTACGTGACCCTTTTCAAGTACTTGCTTCACACATGTGGCAGCGTACTACGAGGGCTGTTTATACAGTATGTTCATTTATGAACATACACTTTTTTGCAATGTTAACAAATCAAGCACCACTCACGCTTCGTTGCAATCTCTCAATCAGCTGACTTTGATCGAGCTTAAAATATTAAGGGTAGTCCGTAAACTTCTAATTAACATATTTTTAACTAAACTTGAGCATTTAGACTTAGAAAATCCAAAAATTTAAAGAAATATCGGACTTTTTTCCGTAGTGAACTGCAACAATTGAACTCAATCTCACTATCCCACTCTTGCTTATCATAAGCATAGCTTGTCCTCTGTTTGAGAGCTCCTTTGGGATGCAGTTCAAGTTCAAGCCAGACTGTAATTTATGTACGTTTGTATGTGTATGCACGAGAATGTGTATGAATTTGGATTCATCTGTGAATGTGTGTATGCATGTACATACCCTCTGGAACAAAAATTCCTTGCCATGACTTTCTCCCCGATGTTGTTGTCATTTTGTTGTAATTTTTGTTAGTGTTCTGACAGCGTCAACTGGCCGCTGCTCGGACGAACTATAGTTTGTATGAATGTGTTCGTTTCTTTGCTTCCCCTCCTTGCCGAACGTCACGACGTTGAAGTCTAGCGTTCACATTTTCGTTCGACACTGACGCCGACAGAATTTGTGTCTGCTGGATCCGAAGTCGTCGTGACAGGCGCTTGTGTCAAAAAAAAAAAGACAACGAAAAATAAATAACGGGAGAGCATTCAACAAATTAAAAAATAAAAAAAAATAAGATAAGGTAAGTTATGAAATTTTAACAAAGTCAAACCATGTCGTTTGTGCTTATAAATGCATGTGTACATAAGGAAACATAAAATTTTGCAAGTTGCTGCACATGTATATGTGTTTGCAAAAATAGTACTGTCTTCATCCAAAAATGAAATGAGAGCTGCGGCCAAATGGGCTAAGACAGTGCTATGAGACTTTCTATGAACAATGTTAATAAAGTTTCTCTCTCTATAATATTTTATTTAGAATAATGGAATAAAATGATGGTGTTGGGCGGCCCCAACCAAGTCTGCTATCGATGAATTTTGAGACAAATAGTAAGTATTAAGTATTATATTTAATTTTTATAATATGAGAACTAATGTGTTATTATTCTACAGGCTCCTACCGACGCACAGTGCCGTTATGGCTGAAGCTGTACGCTGAGGAAGTCAAGGATCAGATCAAGAAGCTGGGAAAGAATGGTCGGCATTAACCTGCGTGATTCGAACGGTGTGACCCAGGTGCATTTTGTTAATGGCAACCAAATTTTGCGCATCATGAAATCGGTGAGTTTCAAGTTCGACCTTCCCGAGGACCTGTACCACATGATCAAGAAGGCTGTGGCCATCCGCAAGAATTCAGAGCGCAGCCGCAAGGTTAAGGACGTCAAATTCCGTTTGATTCTGGTCGAGAATTCACCGTCTGGCCCGCTACTACAAAGACCACAGACCACAAACGGACGACAGAAGCAACAAGGATGGGCACCCAAACTTCTAACACAAACACATAAGAGCGAGAATGTTCACACAAAACAAATACAACACAATTTAAAATTGTAAAATAAAATATAAATAAAAAACATTATAACATAAAAACATGAAAAAAATACGGGGAAATTTTTCTGGGAAATTTTGTACAGAAATCGATGAGGAATCCTCGAGGAATTTCCTCGAAAAGTCATGGGGGAATCCTCGAGAAATTTCCTGGGCAAATCCTAGGGCAATCTATGGTGAAAATGGCGAAAAAACCATCGAGGAATCGTCGAGGAATTTTCGGCAGAGTTCCGCGCGGATTCCATGACGTTTTATGGCAGGGAAACATCAAGGAATCGTCAGGGGTGTTTCCTTTTCCTCGACCGTAGGAAATCGTAATGTTAAATTCCTCTTTCTCAACTTTCTCAACGATTCATCGAGGGACATGACTCTTTCCTCGAGGAATCCTCGACTTTTCCTTGACGATTGGAACTGATGGGTATCTACTTAAGTGAGACAGAGCCAAGGCACTATGGGGCGTTTGAGAAGATTTTGTGGCATTAATTAATATCTCGGAAACTACGCAAGATATTTAAATATTTCAATTATACATACTCTTAGAAGTATTTTGGAGAAGTGGAGTCACCAAGTCTCCCATTATTTTTATTATTTTTTTTTAATTTTTTCGGTCGCAATTCAGTTGAAATAATAAACAATTATTATTTAAATAACTTTTTCTAACAATATATATTATTAAAATAAATCTTAATTTTTTGATACAGAAAGATGTAAACCCTCTTAGAAGGGTGGGAACATAAATAATAAATAAATAAAAATTGGGGGGGGGGGGTGGTACTAAAAAATTAAATTTTGCAAAAAGTGCAAAAAAGTGCACATTGAGACAAACTGTTCTAAATTAAGAATTAATCCCTCTACAACATGGACATATGTAGACATTAACTTGACAAGTGCTGACAATTTTATGTAACTCTTTGCTAAGTTTAACTTTCCTTTCGAAAATTATTTATTGACACCACTTGCTAAATGTACAAATTATTAATAAGACACGCAACATTGAGTACAAGCCCGAGTTGTTTACATCCAATACAAATTTAATATTTTTCATGCAATTTTCATTAATAACTATTGATTATAAAATGCACAGCAATTTTACATTTTATGAAAGCACGCGGCCTTCGGTTGAAACAGCTGACTTTAACAGCTGCTATCTTAACATTGTTACCACATCTGTTATGGAACATAACAGTTTGATGTACTTATAATGTGTTGGCAATAAAAATTCATGAATTTGCATACCTTCGAAAAATTAATTAATGCCAAAAAATCTCTCAAACGCCCCATAGTGCAAAGGCTGTAAACAAATTGAGTGTGCGTGCGTGTATATCAGTGTGTGCTTGCATATTTGCAAGTATTGGTGAGCATACAATGCATAGCAGACATCGACACAAAAAACCTTTCAAAAATACAATAAGTAACATTCGTTTGGCGCACACATTTCAATTTCCGCTTCATTTACGCTTTTTTCCTCTTCCCTGTACTTTCAACATATTTTCACTCAGTTATTCACACACAAACACACACGCACACACACACAGCAATACCAATACACCAATACCAACAATAAACACTCTCAATTGTACATATGTACATATATCTGTGTCATTAAATTCATTAAATTTTAAGAGGTGTCAGCTTTCACATTGCATTTAAGTGTCATAACAGGCAGCTTTTATCTGAAAAGCGCGTACTGCAATAACGCTTTCATTTGCATATATGCAAATTTAAATACATTTTTTTTTTTAATTTAATTTAATTGATTTAAGACTGCTTTAGAAATTATATTAATTGTTTTGGCATCAAACCAAAATAAATATGGATTTTGTTATGGTTGTATTTTGATTTTCGATTATTGGTTGAACAAATTCTTTGTAAATCGGTTTTTTGCCGGTTTATTGTATGCTTCGATTTCAAACTACCGGTATAATTTCAGTTGACAATAAAAAAAAAAATGTTTTTGTAAATGTTAAAAAAATATTTACATATGTATAAACAAAAATAATTTGATTTAAAAAAAAATTAAACTTAATAACATAACTAATCAAATTTAAAATCAAAATTCATTTAAAAAACGATGATAACAACAAAAAAAACATAATTTCATTAAATGTTTGATTGAACTGAAACTAACCGTTATGCATGAATCGGTTACTAATCGGTTATTTCGGCTTGAATAATTTCGGTATATTAAAAAAGTTTGGTATCGGTTAAGGTTTCAGTTACGGTTAAGTTAACAATTTCAATCACCAGTTAAAAGTAACGGCTCCGATTACGGGTTTAATTCTAGGCCTGTTCCGCCATTCACGTTCGATGTTGAATTATGCAGGTCTATGCATATTATAATAATATAAAGTCGAGTGCAGTCTGTAATAAAATAACTGTCAAAGTCCATTAAAGAATGCGTGACACACCCCATAAAGTACACTGATAAAAAAAAATGTTCAAGATTTTGGTCTCAGAACTAACAATTTTGGTCAAAAAAATGCGTCGAGAACATAAAATTCTTAAAGTTAGAAATTACATCTTGATTTTAAGAACATTTTAAATATGAATAAGTTCTTGTTTTTAGACCCAAAAGTCTTAAATTCTCAACAAAAATAAAAAAAAGTTAGGCAGGTGTTTTAAACTTTTTTTATATATATTTATTTTTTTTTATAAATATGCCGATGTTTTTTTCCTTGGCTAGGGCGGGTTTCGAAGCTTCCGCTTGTTATCAAACTGAATCGGCGACTCTAACCAGAGCGCCACGATGTCATTATTATCTTCATATGCGAGTATACAAATAGTAATTTGGTCTTCAAATGGTCCTATTTTAAGAACAAAATATTTAAGGTGAATGTTCTTGATTTTAGAAGCTGGTCTTTATACCCGTTACTTAAAAATTAAGTAAAAGGGTATATTGTATTCGTGCAAATGTGCGTAACAGGCAGAAGGAGGCGTGGCAGACCCTATAAAGTATATATATTCTTGATCAGCATCAACAGCCGAGTCGATATAGCAATATCCGTCTGTCCGTCTGTCCGTCCGTCCGTCTGTCCGTCTGTGTGAGCGCCTAGATCTCAGAGACTATAAGGGATAGAGCAACCAAATTTGGTACACAGACTTCTATAAACCCCACGCAGATCAAGTTTGTTTTAAATTTTCGATCGGACCACTATATCATATAGCTGCCATATGAACGATCGGTCGAAAATCAAGTTGTAGTATGAAAAACTTTTTTGTTTTCCGAGATATCTCAACCAATTTGACAGGATATATATTTAAGTTGGTTTTATACATCCTGACCAAAATTGATTCAAATCGGTCCACTATATCATATAGCTGCCATAGAACCGATTTGTCGAATTTCAAGTTTTAGTATGAAAAACTTTTTTGTTTTCCGAGATATCGCGACCAAACTGACAGAATATGCATTATAGTTTGTCCTATACACCTTAACCAAAATTGCTTTAAATCGGTCCACTATATCATATAGCTACCATACGAACGATCCGTCGATAATCAAGTTTTAGTATGAAAAACTTTTTTGTTTTCCGAGATATCTCAACCAATTTGACATGATATGTATTTAAGTTGGTTTTATACATCCTGACCAAAATTGATTCAAATCGGTCCACTATATCATATAGCTGCCATAGAACCGATTTGTCGAATTTCAAGTTTTGGTATGAAAAACTTTTTTGTTTTCCGAAATATCGCGACCAAACTGAAAGAACAAGCATTATAGTTCGTCCTTTACACCCTAACCAAAATTGGTTAAGATCGGTCCTCTATATCATATAGCTGCAATAGAACCGATTTGTCGAATATAAAGTTTTTGTATGAACAACTTTTTTATTTATTACGATATCTTAACCGATTTTACAGAATATGCATATAAGTTGGTTTTATACATCCTGACCAAAATTGGTTAAGATCGGTTTACTATATCATATATCTGCCATAGAAAGAATTGGTCGATAATTAAGGACTAGGGTGAAAATTATTGTTGTTTCTGGAGATTTGTCAATCTGGAGAATTTCTGGAGTTTCTGTCAATCACTCAAAGAAGTCACGGGTATCCTACAGTCGGGAGCTCGACTGTAGCCTTTCCGACTAGTTTTTTTCTGTGTATACATACATATGTACATACATATATTCTTGATCAGACCTTTTTTTTTTAAATTTATATATTAAATTAAATATTGTTCCTTACAAAATTGGGTATCAGAAATTTTGGGGCATGGAAACGGTTTCGTCACTAAACTTTTACTTTGTAAGGAAGTTTTTTTTTAAGTATTATATAGCTGCTATAGGAACGGTCAGTCGAAAATCAATCTTTAGTATGAAAGCTTCTTTGTTTTTGGGATATCTCATCAAATGTAACGAAGTGTTTTAAACATCCATTCCAAACAAGCTAATACCGGATGACTATATCATATGTATGTATTTCTAAACACGTTGCGTCGAAATTCAGCGATGCTTTTGTTGCTTCCGTTTTTTAACGATGCACCGATGTTCTGCTCAATATTCCTGCGGGTCAGTCTGATTATATGTTTCGAAGATATGCAAACATTTTCAAATTAAAATTCCCAACATGTGATTTTGAATCTATTGCGACAAACTTTGACTTCCCCATATTTTAGTTGCTGTGATTTTTGTACATGATATAAATTATAGCAGATGACAATTGAGTCAGCCGATTTGGCAAGCCAGAAAATTTAGATTCGCCCCACATTAAATGTTATTAGTTATAGCAACCCTGACGAATTAGTCAGCCAGAAATTTTAGATTCCCCACAATTTCAATGCTATGAGTTATAGCAGCCAATACACGACCCAAACCAATATGTCAGCCACAAATTTAAGATTCGCCCCAAGTTAAATGAACAAATTAGAGCAGCCGATACTTGAACCAGGCGAGTGGCAAAACTAGATTCGCCCGACATTTACTTACTGCGTACTAAAAGAATAACAATCTCGAATGTAGACATGAACCTCGGCATATATAATTTAGATCACACACCGTATTTTTAAAAAATGGTAAACGAAAAGAAACAGCAGACGGGACCCCGACTATGAGATACCCGTTACATATTTTTATGCGCTTGAATTGTTTCAAAACTTTGAGAAAACCATTACTGCCGGCCATTTTGCAATTAAGTAGTAAGTTGATAGATTATCAAAATAAATAGCGTTAATTACCAAAACAAAACACGATATATCTTAAAAACTGTGGGTGTGGTGGTGTGTCGCGATTTGCTGGAGTGGGAGGGGTCGTAGCAAAAACTTGATCTGCTTCACACCCATAGAAGTCTATGTGGTCTATGCTTTTTTATAATCTGTGAGATCTATGCGCTAGTTTCAAATTTAGAGATAAAAATAAAGATTATTTTCTTTCAGAACTTATTTCTGGAAATGTACCGTTTTCTGGCAGCCTAGCTCAGTAAACGCCATTACTCTGACGCAACAGTATTTTTCAGTTTTTTTCTCGTAGGCCTTTAAAAGGGTTCTGTTGTACTGTACTCCATCGACTTACAGAACCAACCCTCTTGCAAGTCCAATACCAAAAAAAAAAAAAAAATATTAAAAAAACAATCGACTTTTAGCTGAACAATCTCTAAGGTATGTATTTTCGCCGTTTTTGTTGGATTGATCGCTTTTTTGGGGTTGACATATGTATGTATGTATTTTTATTTTTATATGCAATTGCTAACAACTGACTAACGCGTTTAAAACTGGTTTTCTTAAGATGGCTGCTTACAGTAATACGTGGCTTAAATTAACGGTAACTTTCTTCCCCAATTCATCTTAACTACTACATAAAAATTGCATGTACATCTAGATCGTAACATATGTATGTATACATCATATATGTATGTATGTATTCTCGTATTAATGCATAGTCTGAAATCGGTTTAAGTACACCAATTTGCTAGGTTAACATAACCTCACTTAAACATTTACACTGTCTAAACTTCTAGTGGTGATGAGGAGGTAGGGTAAGAGAAGATCAGGGAAGCTTAGGGACTAACACTATGCGTATATATATGTATATATATATGTATAAAGTAGAAACTTAAGTCGATATTTATAACATTGATGGATGAATTTAAGACTCCAATAAGAAATGATTAAAGTGCGGAACAAAAAACGAGTAGAGTGGTGTTGGGAAGGGAAGGGAAGGGGAGGGGATAGTTACAACTACACACTAAAAAACTTGCACTGCCCATTCGAGCTGATTAACTGATAAGCTTGCCTAGAATCGCTGCGGCAACAGATCGTTCTTGATGCCCCGCATCGAATGCTTCTTCTTGCGATGCGTTGACAGATTACACGATTGCTTGAAGGAGGCGCTGCACATATCACAATTGAAACGACGCTCCTTGCTGTGCACCACACGATGCAGCTCCATACGTGACTTATACTTGAACTTCAGGCCACATGCCCCAAAATCGCAGATATACCAACGCTCCCCATCATCCGATGAGACAGCGCTGCTGGCGCTGGCCGTCGTGCTGTTTGAATCCTTCGGCGCCAACTCTTGAGCCGCCAACAACGGCATGCCACCTGCCGCCACCGCTGCAACAGTCATGCTGAGCGTGTTGCACGCCTGCTGCATGACCGGATTGCTGGCATTGGCATTGGAGACTGCGGATGTGACAGTGCCAGCAAGACCAGCATGCGGTGGCGTCGTGCTCACGCCAACTGTTGTGGAGCTGCCAGCGCCGGTACTGACGAAATTCGGTGTTGGCGGTGGTGGCGGCGGCGCGGGCACCACCTGTGACAAATGATAGATTGTGGTGTTGGCTGTTGCAGCAGCAGCTGCCGCTGCCTGCATTTCTGGGGGTAGCGTTAAGCTGCTGGGCTCCACTTTAATATCGATGCCGCTGCTGCTACGTGCGCTGCCTTCGCTGGCGGCTGCCGCTGCGGCCGCAGCTGCTGCTACCGCATGCAGCTCGGCCATATCCTTGGCTACGTCACGCTGCTGCTGCTGCTGTTGATGTTGATGCAGATGCTGTTGATGCTGTTGATGCTGTTGTTGTTGATGTTGATGTTGCTGTTGCTGCTGCTGCTGCTGTTGTTGTGCCTCATGCAGCTCAACTGCGGCCTCCACTTCACGTTGCTCATCCTCGCTGTACTTGGTGGCACAGTGGTATAAAGCCAGCGGCACAGTCACTGCTGTTACGTTGCCCGCCGTCGCCTGGGCCGTTGTGGCGCTGGAAGTGGCAGCCGCTGCCTCAACATCCGTCAAGCAATAGCTGGAGGTGCGACTGTGCTCCTGCTAGTGAGTACACAAATAAACATTAATCTCATCATCCAAATTTAAGGCGCCAAAACAAAGTAATGGTATGTGCGTATTGCCGTGCGGGACGGACGTTGAGATTGTGGTACTCACCTTGGCCACGCCATGTAGAAAGTTGTGCTCATCTTGTATGTGTTTCCAGAATGCGTCCTGCGTTTGTAGCTCTTCCTGGCAAGTGTGACAGACGATCCAGAAGCTATCGCCGGATAGACAGAACTCGCCAAGTTTCGTATATATTTTGTTATTTTTGCTCAGAATTCGCGGAAAACCCATTGCATTGACGTTGTTTGGCGACGCCTTGGGGCCGTAAGCTGCGCTTTATTATTATTTATATTAATGTTTTGTTGGCTGGCCGCAGTATAGGGTTGCATTAAACAAGCTATTTGTATTTTGCCGATATATATCGGTATGTCGATAACAATCATTCAGCCCTTGTGCAACACTTGTACGCGCAGTGTTGTTGACACTTACGCACGCTCTACAGAGCTGCCACCTATTACAAATTAACTGCCATCCACCAAAAAGAAAGTCACAAAACCTTTTGTATTCTCTTTATCTTTAGCGTTTGCTTTCAAATTTATTTTGCTTCATTTATTTTTCTTTATTTTCTGTTGGCCTTTCAAAATAAAAATAAATAAATAGAAAAAAAAACTCGATTCAAAAATACTTTGACGGCTTTAACTAACAATAAAAATATATATGTACATATGTGTGTATTATTTATGTACCTGTACATATTTATGTACGTATGAATTATAGGGCATGGGTGTGTGTATGGTAAATTCTAAACAGCTGAAACAAAAACTTCTTTAAATCATTTCCCATCTATTTTAATAACAGCACACAAAATATATATTTAAGAATCTATGTATAATAGTAATTAAAGTATTAAATAATAAAAATAATAATACAAATAAATATGTTTAGCGTTTGTTTTTCTTGATCTTTGCCAAATAATCCATAAAACGGATATCATTTACGTAAATTATACACATATGTATATATGTATGCATATAGATTATTATATACATACATACACAGTTTAACATAAGCATTTTTGTATGTTTTAAACATATTTCTCCTTTTGTTAGTCGTTTTCTTTTATTTTTTTTGTATTTCTTTTCTATTTGTGTGTGTATTTAGAATAATGTTAAGACTTGGAAATTGTTCATTTACAAAGTACATAAGTAGTTGTTTGCTTATATGGAACATATGTTCAACGTTTGTTTGTGTGAATTCCTATTGAGAAATCGACACAAACTAAATGAATTGGTTTATACATTTGATTCTTTTAATGAGTAGGATACAAGAAATTTAATTTCTTGTTTAGAATTACAATTTAATGACTTTATATATGTATGCATATGTATATGCATAAATTTATATATATATATATATATGTGTGTGTGTATATATATATATATAGATAAAAAAAATGATTGTTTATAACTATGCAGTCAGTTTGACGCCAGCGAACGACCTGTAATTGTTGTTGCTTTTCTTCTTCTTGTTGTTGTTTTTGTTTCGAGCGGGCAGCGCACATTGAAAACAGAATCAAAAATTTGTATTTGTTTTTATATGTGATGGTTGCGGTGTGAGTGTGTGGGTGCGTGTGCAAGTGCTGACCTTGAAAAATGTTACAGTTTTTATTGTTATTAGTTGTAATTTAATGTGTAATCAGTTCTTTGAGTTCTCAGTGAAAAATGTCGAAGAATTTTAAATGAAAAGAAACAAATTAACGATAGTTTTTAGGTTGCGAGCGCCGTTATCGATACTTCTTCATTAATCATCAATTAACGATTAGTCTTCCGACATATGATGCCCAGAAATTAGTTAACCTACTTACGCGCTAAACAAAAAAATTCTTTCAAAATAATAAAAAAAATATATATATATATAGTGTAGTTCATAATAAATATAACTTAGGCATAGACTACAATGTACATGGAGCATGGAGCTAACCGAAACGCTCTCAAAACGCATCGCCTGCATACCAGGGATGCACCCAAGGCGCCGATGGCGGCGGAGTTGGTGGATATATGGTCGGCGAGGGCTGACCATGTGAATGATGTGCCGCCGCCGCTGCCGCTGCAGCGCTCATATGATGATAGGGCGCCGAAAAAGCGCCATAGTAGGAGGCAGCGGCTAAAGCGGCAGCTGCTGCCGTTGGCGATGCAGCTGCCGATGAGGAATTTGTGGACGACGCGGGTGACAAGCTGGCGATGCCTGCCGCCGCTGCTGCGGCAGCGCAAATGCTGTGTCGCCGATGCATAATCGCATGACGCTGTTGTCGCTCAGCTGCAACGGCTGCCGCTGCAACAGCTGCCACACGCGTTGCCGTAACACCGCTAGCATCCTGAGGCAATGGCAATGGCGGACAGCGTCGGGAACGTTGTTGTTGTTGCTGCTGCTGCTGTGAAGGCTGCTGCTGATCACTTGTTACGCTCCAGTCGATGGCGGTGCTGCCGCTGCTGCTGATGTGTCGCTGCTCCTGAGCTGCAACTGCAATGGAACTCAACGGCGGACTGAGCATATTGGCAGCCGCTTTACCATACAGCGTGGACAAATATGCGTGCTCCGCCTCTGCCATTTGCTGTGCAGCGGATTTGGCGGTGCTGTTTTTAGTGGTGCCACTTGCACCACTGCTGCTGTTGTTCGTGGTGATGTTGGCGTTATTTTGTTCCGCATGCTGTCGCTTTTTTGCTGACGCTGCTGCTCCTGTTGCTGTGGATGTTGCTGGCGTGTCGCTGCAGCTGTTGCTGATGTTGGCAGCGGGTGCGTTTGTGGGTGAGGTTGCGGGTGGTGTTGGCTGTGGGAGTACAACATTTCGTATGTATTGTTGTGTGCTGATTGTTGCTGATAGTGTTGCTGTTGTTGATGCTGTTGTTTATGCTGTTGGTGGTGATGATGGTGGTTTAGGTGTTGTTGTTGTTGTTGTTGATGCTGCTGGTGCTGCTGTTGTTGTTGTTGATGCTGCTGGTGCTGTTGTTGTTGTTGTTGTGGTGCTGGTGGCGGGGCCAAGTGTGCCATATGAGATGCGGACGTTTTTTGTTTGGCATGCACATCTGTTAATGCTGTTGTTGTTGTTGTTGTTGTTGCTGTGATGTTTTTGTTGTTGCTCTTGTTTGTGGCTGTTAATGTTGTTGCTTTTGTTGTTAGTGATGTTGCTGTTGTTGGTGCTGTTGTTGTATTAGGCAAATGTTGTGCTCCCCAGCTTAATTCCTAGCTTGTGCGCGTGCGCTTCGACGGCGGCTGCTCCGACTGGCGTGTCATGAAAGTCAATTGTGTCATATACTTGATAATGTCGCGCACCTGCACCAGGGGCATATTCTCATTATAGGAGCGATCGTACTCCATGAGTATCTGCACCTGTCGCCTGTCATGAAGAGAACAAAATCGAAATCGAAATTGAAATTAATATCAATATCAAGTCACTGCATCCACATCTACATGCACATGTACATTAAAAATTATACCACTGCATTCATTCATACAGTTACACATTTCTTAAGTATTCCAACAATTGATAACCGAATAAAGTTCATCAGATTATCTTATTCGTTTCAAATATTACAGTTAAGTATGAAAAAGTATTTAAAAACTCAAAAGTATAAATCACTTTTTTTCAAAAAAAAAAAACTTCTATACATGGTAAAAGTCTAGGGACGAAAGTATTTCTATGCCCAAAATTTCAGATACCCAATTTTTGACGAACGAATTAAATTTAATATTAAAATTAAAAAAAAAAAAGACATTCTTAAATCGCCAAAATTTGAGATAACAAGTCTTTTCACACCTGTAGCATTTTAACTAAGAGGGCTTAAGAGCCCTAAAAATACCTTTCCAACGATGTAAGGAAGATACCTGTAGCTTCTTTGCTTGAAGTGTTCATTTTAGCGATTATTTCCCGTTTTTCCAGTATATATAATATTTATATATATATATATATGTATATATATATATATATATATATATATGTATATATATATATATATATATATATATATATATATACATATATATATATATATATATATATATATATATATATATATATATAACGTGTGCGAAATAATAAAAACAGCGTATGTGAAAACTGAATTTGTATAAAAAAAGGTATTAGAATATCTAGATTGTAATAAATCTTTTTATTATTTCTATAGTACATATTTCCGTTAGAATTCATGTCCTGCTACATCCTTATTTTATAATCCTGGCAAGTTTGTTGTGCTATGTCGAAATTCAGCTGTGCGAATAAGAACAAAGACAAAATCAACGGATCGTCGATGCCAACATTGGTTTCAACAATTTATGAGTATACACTTCGGTCCGTACATATAATGTGAAGGATATTCACCACTTTTCTGGATCTTTTGGTCACATCGGGACTCTACAGAAGCTATAAGAACGCGGCATCTGGACACTCAAGTACTCTTCCTAGTATTTCTTCTTCTTGCCATAATTGTTCAGTATTTTCTGTCTATAGCATTTCTAACTTCTTTCTGAACTTCTATCCATAGCTAATCCATTGGATTAAGGCTAGGAGATTAAGCCGTTCCCTCCATATCATCAATATTGTGGGATCGGATTGACTCCTTAGCTTGCCTTGTATGACTTTTGTGGAACATTCTAATCTTCAGAAGAAGTTAATATGACACTTTCTAATATGGTAGTTGGCATATTTGATACCCACAATCCTAGCCAGAAACCCCGCCACATAGCAGCAATAATAAATTCACATACAGCAAACTCCGAAATGAGCCTGACAACGATTGGGGTTACATATTATGCTCAGATGAGCCCAATGCGGAAGATCTCGACTAAGGTAATGATCAAAAGTGCTTAAGAATCTCTTATTAGCGGGAATTTGACGCTTAGATCATTAAGCACGGGGTCTAAGACCGATGCTATAGGAATATTAATTATTCCAAGTGGGTATCATGGCTTAGGTTGGAAACATATTGAAATGTGTTATGCTGAAGATCAGATGACACATGTGGAGCTTCTCCGCCAATAAATGACCCGAAACACATATCAAGGCAAGCGAAGGTGTGCAGCCTATAATCGGCTCAATCGCCGAACCTTAATCCATTGGATCAACTATGGATTGATGTTCAGAATGAAGTCAGAGATGCTATGGACAGAAAATACTGAACAATTATGGCAAGAAGAAAATACTTGGAAGAGTACTTGAGTCTCCAGATGCCGCGTTCTTTATAGCTTCTGTAGAGTTCCGATGTGACCAAAAGATCCGGAAAAGTGGTGAATATCCTTCAGATCAAATGTACGGACCGAAGTGTATACTTATAAGTTCTTGAAACCAATGTTGGAATCGACGATCCGTTGATTTCTGTCTTTGTTTTTATTATTTCGCACAGCTCAGGAGCACAACAACAGCTGAGGACACACCAGGATATGCATTCATTTTGGATATAAATAGCTTAATATGTGTACTATTAAAATAATATAAAGACATTTTATAAAAATATTATTATATTATTTTTTTTGGTCAAATAGACTTTTCACTTATTTATGCTGTTCTTATTATTTCGCACACGTCTGTATATTGCTATTCGCCTATAGCACCCTTCGTGTTGTCGTCACTAGCGTAGACTGCCGTCCTCAGTGATAGAAAACGTTAATCACCAACACGAGAGTTCTATGTCTCTTAAAGTCTCTGAGATCTAGGTGTTTACACAAACGGACGGACAGTCACGGCTATATTGAATCGGCTGTTGATGATGATCAAGAATATATGTATATACTTCATAGAATTTGAAGTGCCTTGTTCTCCATGTTACATACATTTCAACGAATACAATAGACCCTATACTTATTTTTTTAGTAACGGGTATAATAAGTATACCCGTTGTTTTTACTTGCCAAAACAATTCTGTCAATAAGGCCCGTTACATTTAAACTAAGAAATATTTAAAAATTGTAAATTAAGTTGAGTTTTACTTCAAAATATTTTTTAACCCATTAATCGAGACCTTAAGAAAAAGTCCAAATGTAAACTTAATATATTTACTCGTTATATTTTCTCGCCAAGTTAAATCGCTACCTTTGGAATAGATCTTAGCTCTCTAATCATTTATCACTTATCACTTACCGATTCGCTTTGTAGAGTTCCACGCCTAGCGCCTCAATCAATCGCTTGCAATGATCGAGGGCGACAGTGGGGAAAAAGTTCTTTTGGAATTCGGTGAGCGTCATTAGCTGCTCGGAGTCATTGTAGGCCTTCATATTGATGCACGGCACCAAATGCTTATCGACGCACACCCGTTGAACCTTGTATGGTGTCACATTCATACTGGTGGTGGCTATCTCGGGTATAACGGACAATCTTTGTGCACCATCACCCGCTGCACTGGCTGCCGCTGCGTGCGCTAGCGCTGCATGCCGCTGGAGATGCATTGAGGCACTGTTGGCACTTGAGCTGCCACTACCGCCACCGCCGGATGTTGAGCCACCGCCAGTGGATCCGCCGCCGCCGCCTCCACCACCACTACTGCTGTTGCGTCCGCCGTTTTGCAAGTGCTGGGCATGTTGAGCCAATGCGGCGGACATTCGCTGATGCTGCGCTGCTACCGCCTGTTGTTGTTGTTGCTGTTGTTGTTGCTGTTGCACAGCCGCTGCCGCCTGCTGTTGCTGATGATGCTGCTGATGAAATGCGGAGGCCGCTAACGACCTTCGGGATGAAGACAAATCGATAACGTCAGTGGGCGTGGTGCTTGGTGTGATTGTTGTGCTGCCTATGCTGTCCAAGTGGCTACCGATACTAAACTGATGGCTGTGTGTCTGACGCCCGTAACCACTAATCGATTGCTTATGTCGTGAACCACCCGAGGAACCAGAGGAGCCACCACCACCTACGCTAGATAGCGATAGTATGGCCAATGGCAGTGAATTAGATTTGGTTGAGCATATGACGCTCTTTGACGTGCTGCTCCACCGCTACCGCTGCCACCACAACCAGAAGCAGAAGCACCACCAGCACCACCAATGCTGTTGGCACTGCTGCTGCCCAGCGGTGAGGCAGCCGTTGTGGATGCACTTGAGCTTGAACAGGAGCTGGAGGGTGAGTGCAGAAAGTGACCTGGCAATTGGGGTGTTATTGTCACATTCGGATTCGAAGCCAGCGACAAAGTCGTCACATTGGCGGCACTAATTGCCGGTGACATGGGCGGCGAGATATATGAGGGCACTGGATGGGGATTGTGGTTATGCGTTGCATTCGCATTCGCATTGGTCTGTATGGATGTGGAGAGATCAGGATTAGCTAGCACCTTGTGAATAACGGCGCGCATCTCGTCCGTCATATTAAATTTCTTTTCGAAATCCTCTAAAGCTTGCGTGGAGTTCAATGGTATGGTGGTCACGCCAACACCACCACCACCACTACCACCACTGACCCCACGTTGTTTCTTGCCACTTGGCTGCTGGTGGTGCTGTTGATGTTGTTGTTGCTGATGGTGCTCATCTGAGATAAGTGGCGGCACATTAGGTTTGGTAAAGGTAACACCACCACTAGATGACTTATTGGTTTTACTGTTCGCTTGCTTATTGGGATTGTTATAGTCCAACATGGTTATCAGATCCGTGTCCAATGGCAGTGATGGCAACGGCGGAAAGTTACCGCCCAGCGAACCATGTGACTTTTGCGAAGCATTGACAACTCCACCGCTGCCACCTCCAATACAGTTGGCAACACTCGCCGCCGCCGCCGCTGTTGCCAATGCCGGCGCCTTTCATTTGCTGCGTGAAAAGCAAACGCTCTGCCGGCGTCAGTTGATTCCACAGCGCCAGATTTGTGTAGTCGGCGCGCGTGGAGGGCATATTATAATTGAAGGGACTACCCAAGAGGGCATGCATATTGGCAGCAACTGCGGCAGCAGCTGCAGCTGCCGCTGCCGCTGAAGCCGAAGCCGAAGCATTTGGGGAACAGTTGTTGTTGCTCGCCGCTGCTGTGGGATTGGCAGCGGAGGAGAAGGAAGAGGACGAGGAGTTGCGCGAATTATTATTGTTGTTGTTGCTGTTGTTGTTGTTGGCAAGGACATGGCCGTGATGGCTACGTGGACTGTGCGTGTTTGGGGAGTGTTGTGCATGGTTAAATGTGCTATTTTGTTGTTGTTGTCGTTGTTGTTGTTGCTGTTGTGTCTGTTGTTGTTGTTGTTGTTGCACCAGTGATTGCTCGACATTTGACCTAGAAACATTATATACAATACATGAGTCGCTTTTAGCTTGGCTGCAAAATTTCCAGTTTTTGTTTTTATTGTTGATTTATTAAATTGTCGTAATTTGTTTCCTTTCTTTTTGTTTTGATTTTAAGCATTTTTCAAATTTTGTTGATACTCGCTAGAATTTATTTAATTGTACATATGCATATGTGATTGTGTGTATATGTACGTATACACTCTTACAATATGTCTAATAATAATTAATTATAATTCATTGCATACCGAAATCTTAATTTTCAGTGTACAAAAACATACACACACCCACTAAAAAAAAGTTTAACAATATCGACTTATCGTTTATTGCATATCGAATAATTTTGCAGCCCTGTATTTTTGGCATTTCTCATCGCTATTGCTGCCATTGCTTTTGCCCGAGTTCTTTCTGCTTGCTTGCCAGCAGCCAGTGCTCACTTACTAGTCTCACCTACAGACGATAAAAACACTACAAAAATATTGTTTGGTTTGCTTTGTACATTTATTTGTATTACTTATTCTGACCTAAGCGCTTTATTGTCATTTATTGACTTACTCACAGCATACACACACACACATTTGCGTTGAATGTGTAATGTGCTCGTCTGTGTGTATTACAATTTGCATGTGGAATGGGTGTGTGTATGTGTGTGCGCGTGTGTGTGTATGCGTGGGTGTGTATCGTGTTTTGTGTACATGTGTGTGTGTTTGTTTATGTTTTCCGATAAACAAAAATTATTTTATTGCAACCTACAAGTTGCATATACATATCTCAGTTTCACAGCTATTTTTCTTATATATTTTTCTACATCTTTTTCTTTTTTTTTTTGGTTTGCTAAACATTAATCTTCTTGTTCTTATACATCTCTTGCTTAAGAAATACACATAAAAAGTTTGCAAAAATGCAATATGCCAGAACAGAACATACATTTCATTGTCTTTTTCTTTTGTTTTTTTTTTTGCCAAATATCAACTTGTACACGCATTATATATAATGTTATCTTGATCTCTCACTGTGTGGAGGGATAGTTTAGGTATCTGAATTTGTACAGATGGTTTTGATTGCGGTTCTTGTGATTTCGATTCGTTTCTTGAGGCCGGGGTTGAGGTTGAGTGTGTGGATGGGAGGAGTCTCTGCCATAGGGGGAATACCTGTCACCAGAATTTCGGAAATTCCATTTATTGTTGTTGTTCTTGTTGGTTTGATAGTATTAGTTACTGTTCTTGTTCCGTTGTTTTTGTAATTGTTCTCGTTGTATAAGTCTTGAGTCATGATTGTTTCTTGATTTAATTTCAAGTGCAACAAAATATATTAGGGGTAGTCAGTACACACAGCCATAAATTATTTGTATGTATATATGTTTGCACTATATTTATATATTTATATTAATAACAATAATGACAATATATAAAAGTAATATTGGTCTAAATATTGTTAATTTTTGTTTATGCGAATTCATGTTTTTCAAAATATGTTGTAGTTCCTTTATCAGCGTTTCGTCTCAAAAATCTCATTGAAATTAAAAAGTATATTACAAACAGAAACATAGCCAAAAACGATCAGTTATCGAAAAAAAAAATATGCAAGAGAAAAAATAAGAAATAGTTTATGTTTGTATGTACATACATACATATATGTATATTGTTATTTCATTGCATTACAAGACTAAATAGATCAATTAGATAATTTTAACAAGCATACCAAATAGAAATTTATTGAAAAAGCGATCAAGTTGAAGGCATGCAAAGTAAATTTAAGGCAATTACAAACTTAACTACAAGTAAATATGAGTGAGTTGGTAGATTAAATTTTTGAGTGTGTGTATGAAGATACATATGTAGGTGTCATGTATGTACAAAGCTAGGAACCTCATAAGAGTTCATTATTAAATTTGAACTGTTACCCCAATTATTAATGTGGTTAACTCTAAGTTATCGATTTTTGTCATCTGAACACCCTATTGATTATCAAATATAAGAAATTATACTTCATTAATATGTGGCCATGTTTTGTTTATGAGTTTCTGTGTTTTGTTGTATGTTAAATAGAAAATAAATGTATGTTAGTAACGCAAAAATGTTCCAAAAGTAGGCAATAGTAATTTTTTTTTTTTTTTTTTTTTTTTTTTTTGGTTAGTATTTTTGTGGATATTTTGAAAAACATAAAATGCAGTGAAGCCTTTAATGAAATACGTTAAGTTCATATTTCGAGGTCTTCATTGTAAAATACCGAATGCGATGAAAAAAAATTGGTTTTTTGTCTTTGACTACAACAACAATAAGATAAACATGGAAAGATTTGGTTTGGATTTGATTAAAATTATTTTTTAACTTTGTTTAGAGTGTTGGAAATTTACGAAAAATAATGTGGTGTGACTTCGGCGTAAACGAATGGTAGCAAATAAGTTATGCGATTATTTTTCATAATTTCATAACATATTTATCAAAAAATGGTAAACACAGTCCAAATGTTTATTTAAATTAAGTAAAATGCGTGCACAAACGCCGACTTTCGTATTTTTTTTTTTTTTGTATTAAAACTAAGATAAAAAAAAACCAATTGGTGCATAGTAGAAAAGAACAAAAAAATGTCTGCTGTTTTTAATTTGTTGTTTGGCACCTAATGGCAGAAAAATATTCAACTTAATTTAGAGTGAAAAAGTAAAGTATGCATGTACATATAATAAACGAATTACAACAAAATTTGAAAAACACAATTTCTGCTCAAAAAATTATTTTATTTTCGTTGATAATCAATCAATCAATCGTCAATCAACAAATATAATATGTATGTTTTTTTGCTCATACATACAAATGTAAATATAAATAAAAGCATAATCAAAGTAGCAAAAACTAATTGTAACTTGAATTGCAAATTGCTTTGATTTAAACGGCGCTTTAACAAATAGATAGCAACATTCGATATATCGATTAATTACAATACTTACATGTGATTGGCATTCTGTCCAGTCGCCGAACGAACTAGAGGCGGCGGCGCATTGCCACCACCACTATGACTATTGACAGAAGACATGGAAATCGCAGGATTGTTGTAGGTATATGCTTGACGGCTGTTGCCACTCAACATCATGTTGTTTAGGTGTTCGCGGTAGGTGCCGACGCGGTTGGCATTCGCATGCGTTTGTTGCTACAATAAGGGGGCGAAGAGAGAGAAAGAACTGTGAAAATATTGTTTAGAAAACTTACATACACACACATGTATGTATGTGGGAGAGTAAAAGTGGGAGACAAAACCTCAACAGGTTGCTACACACGTACATGTGCATACATGCACACACGCACACACACAGCACATGCACGTCAGATACATAAATACATACGTACACATGTGTATGTGCGTATTTACATCTTGTAAGTATGAATGTTCATGTACGTACGAGTATGTGTGTTAAATGTTTGCTCTAACAACAACTACAACCACAGAGAGAGAGAGAGAGAGGAGGAGAGCATAGTTGCGTGTATCTATGCATGACCCAGTTTCTAAGCTGCTGTGGCTACGGCTCGTCAATAGTGTTTTTTGCCAAACTGTGAAAAAATCAGCGAGAAATATGCACATGTGTACATAAATACTTGCATGTACAGATATTACATATTTATGAATGTGTGTATGTAATTACAGAAGTGGCTGTAAATGTGCTTCCAAATATCCAAAAATAATTAAATTTGCTAGTTTTCTCATTTACCAGCGCAGCGCTCTCGCTCTCTCCTTCTATGCCAAGTCGCTTTCAAAAAAAAAATAACAAAACCAAATGTGTTGTCCCAACAACAATAAACACAAAAATATCAAAGACATTTATTAATGAATCATTTTTTTCTTTTTGCGATATCAAACGCACACATCCATAAATGATTGTAAATGGCATTGGAGAGGGAGAGCCAAATGAACACACACACACACATTCACAGCGTTAATTTTACGTTCTATTACAGCGTACCTGTTGTTGCATTCGAGCTGGGAAAACAATTATTTGCACTATCGATAGCACGATCGATTGCTTTCTAGCGGATGACAGAAAATCGATAGAAAATTGTTTTGATTGTTCTGCTGAACGGCAATGATGTACAATCATAATGCCAGCATTTTGTGATTGTGATGAATGAAAATTCATGTAATATCGGCTTAGTTGTTAATAATAAAGTCTTATCAATTATTTTCGATTTGGCCTGTTGTTCTTCTGGCTTTCATTCCATAAAGCATTTATCGTCAAGTTTGGTTATTTTTAAAAAAAATATTAACAGCCGTTACAATAAATGAAATGGCATCAACAGAAGTCTATCACAATTTTTTATGATAAGCGATCGATGATTGATGTGCTTTGGTGAACGCAGTTGTTTACAAACACAAGACACATTCGATAGTATAAAATTATAATTTTAAGCAACAGATATTAATATTCAGTTTTCAAGATTTATATATTAGCTGTTTGAGAAGCGAAAAATTTTTATGTTAATGCTGGGTATCCAGCACCCCGGAAAATAAAAATTCCTGTCAAACTTCATATAAAAAAAACTGTGCCAGGAATTTTTAGTTTACGTTTTCGTGGCTTGTGTATCCAGCAACTTCAACGAAATCCACAAATTTGTATCGATAGTTGGCATATCGATAGCGTGTGTGGACTGAGAGAACAACTGACACACAGCTCAGGAATATATAGTTTACAATTATTTTGGAAGCGAATTGTGAACAAGTCAGAGATGGAGCCAAAAACTGAGTGCAAAACAAAAAAAAAAAAGGTCGAAATTACAAATCTTCTATACATAAGGTGCAGCAGCATGATAATAATAAATAAAGAAATATGGAAATTACTAATAAAATTCTTTATTATTGGCGCACACCAGCAGATTGATTTTGCCAAGTTACTGACCCGGCTGCAGAGTTCATTCTTCTACATTGTTTCTTAAAAATTTGGGGTAATCCTGTACCGACCGCGAAAGGCTTCACCATCAGTATCTGCTGGGCTTTCAATTTCAACCGTGCCGCTATATTCCCTTGGGCATACTCGCGTCATATATGTTAATTGTGCAGATAGTAAGAGTTCACCCAATATTTGTGGCGCCTCCGCTTTACCTCCTCCTCTTTCCTTTTTCCTGGCAGGAATTTTCCGCAGTGCTGGAGATAGGCCTTTAAGGCCTTTAAGGCCTATCTCCAGCACTGCAGCAAAAAACAATCAGCCACCAAAACAATCAGTTCATCATTAGATTTTAATTTGAAATTTAACAATTGACACTGTTTACAAAGAACAGAGTTACGTTCCACACAAACGAAATAACTAGCATATTCCTGGCAGGAATTTTCCGCAGTGCTGGAGATAGGCCTTAAACAGTGATAAAGTTATATGAAAAGGTTTTATTTTGATTCCAGTCAACGTTATTAATATAAATATAATCATGAACTCAACTCTCTCTCTCTTGCTCTCTGCAATAGAACAAAAGAGTTTCTTAAATTGTTCTCTACAGCCTTGAGATATATCGATGTATAAATCGGTCTGACTTAATTTTGTTGTTCTCGATAGATCGTTAACTCATCTTTTAAGTACTGGGTATCGATGGATCATTTAATGGCAACATTCATGAAGCAAATCCACTGAATTGTGTTTAAAGCTCTTTTAAAACAATAATAATACGTGTAGTAATAGAATTACTCACCAACATTTGAGCGTGTAGCTGCGGTACGTTGTTCTGCGAATTCATCCAGCCGCCGTTGGCCAAAGCCTGCACTGTGGCCTGTGTCAGCATTCTCGTATTGCCCTGCGTTTGCAGCATTGCAGCTGCAGCTGCGGCTGCTGCCTGAGAGTTGAATGCTGCCGCTGCGGCCGCTGCTGCGACTGGTGACGGAAAATTGCCAGCGTTTGCCACACCATTTGCACTGGCCGCGGCCGCTGCGACGGCAGCTCGTTGTTTCATCAAATGCTGCTGTTGCGCTGCCGCTGCGTTGACGGCAGTGGAATGCTGTTGTGATTTTTGAGCGCCAGCGCTGACAGTGCTACCTCCGCCACTGTTGCTATTAACGCCACCGCTGCCAGCAACCTTTGGTGGTGGTGCCGATGGCTGTCGCGTCCAATTGACCGAGTTGTTGACATTGGCCCGATTGCCAATTAACAGATTGGAGTCAACCACTTTGCTGGGCCAATAATCCTCAAATTCGGTGCCATTGGGGAAATAGCTTTTGATATCGGTTAGGGAAATGACCGCAACGTTCTCGCTGGAAAAGAGCTCATTGCGAATGCCCTGAACTTTGCAACAGAACTTCAAATAGGCCAAATCCCAGCCATTAAGTAGCTCCGCCTTTGTCTTCAAGTTCTCCGTTTCGCCTTCGAAATAGAATAGCGGCACCACCTGCTGATTGTTGCGCACCGTATATGGGACGACAGACTCCTTGTTTATACGTATAAAGCCGCATTTCTCCGATGGCGTCTTGCTGCCTGACACAAGCTTGCGATAGCATATATCCAAAAACTGATAGAACTTGGATGCATCGCTCAATCGCACCACGAGATCCTTTTGCGTGAAGATATCACGACCAAATTCACCATCGCAGTGCTTGTGATTGATCTCAATAAATAGACGCGCCTCCGCATCCGTGATATAATAGCTTCGCACGCACGTGCAGCTTGAGTAAATGTCCGGATGCAGGCAGTTCAGGTACTTGCCGAGCAGCTTTAACTCGATCATCCGCACCGAGCAATACTTTTCCGACTGCCTGTAGATGTAGGGTATCGACACCTTGCCAAATTGCGCCCAACCAAAATGACCCTTGATCGACTCCTCATCGCAGGGTCCACCACTTGATTTCTGTGCAGATTTTTCGCTATCAATGGCCCCATTGGCACGCCCATTTGAGGCTAATGCTGGCACCACTTGCATTGTTCCATTAGGCAGTTTCTGATGGCGCGACAAATAGCTCATAATATTTGTCTGTCCATTGCCATTAGTCATTGGTGGTTGCATTGCACCACTACCACCAGCACCACCGGCACCAGCACCATTTGCATGTTGCATGGCTGCCTGACGGTTTGCCTGTTGTGCCGCCTGTTGCTTTTGTTGCTCCTTCATTTTGGCGGCCAATTCACGTATTTCGGCATCATCGGGACGCTCCTGTTTGACAGGCGGACCGAAGGAGCTGCCAAGACTATTACCATGCAGCGGCAGAGACTGCCCATTGGCGTCAACGACGCTGGTGATCTGCACATCATCGCTGCTCGACATGGCGTCTGCTGCGGCTGCTGCTACTACTACTCTCACTCAAGCTCTCTCTTGTTCTCTCACTTTTGGCTTGCTCACACACTCTTTCTTTACTTGATGCTTGTTAGGTTGTTTTAGTTATTTGGATGTGTGTTTTACAGTTGTGTTTGCCACTTTAATTCATTTTGGATTAGCTGCAATTAGGCAATAAAAAAAAGGAGAACTTGTTATAAACACAGAAAAAACACAAGATATGAAGTAGAAAAAAATAGTAATCAAAATTGATGAACAATTGACACAAACACACACGCAGGCATTGCAATAGCTGCTGCCGATTTTCTCTCTTTCACTCTCTTTCTCCCGGCATGCGCCAGCTCTCAGCTGACACAGATATGGCAACACTGGCTCGGCCGTTGGCCACATACACGCACACATACGTAGAGAAACGTGCTGCTATGTTGTTGATGTTATTTTGTAGTTGCCTTTTGCTTTCGACTTTGGTGTGTTGTTGTTATTTATACATACATATATGATGCTGTTTCTTTCGCGCGCACTTTTTTGTTGTTGCTTGTAGTACGTATTTGGACTTCTTGCTGTTGTTGTTTTGGATTGTATTATTGTTGAAGCGGCGGCAGAGACTGCGACTATGAGGTTTATGTTTTGCGAAATTTCTTTTTTAAGCTATCGTTTGAATGCACGTAAATAATATTTTATGTATACATATGTATGCATGTGTGTATATATATTTATACTTTACTCATTTCTTTTATGGGCACTTACAATTTCAGATTTTTTGCAGTTAACATTATAACTTGAAAAAAATGTACACATCGGCATAGTCACTTTGAAAGCGTATTATTTTTATTTACAATTTATATGTACATATATAAACTTTTTTTGATTATACACCGCCGACGCGACGCCTACGACGACGGCGAAAACGACGCGAAAAAACGCTGCTTTTTACTCTACGGACTGCGACGAGACGTCCTCCCGTCTTCGCAATACACAAACGAGTGTGATCGTTGTTACGAAAATTATTTCAACGAAGTCAACTGAAAAATGTGTGCGGCACACGTACAGTGTATGTGCGCGCGCGCGTCTGTGTATGTGTGTGTTTGTGTACATAGCAGCGACGCCGACGCTGGCAGCGCAGCAGCTTTGTGTGTATACGTTAAAGTACATGCAGACACAAAATACATACAAGAGTCAAAAGAAATACAAAATACATAGAGCTGGCGCAGCCGCCGCCGCTGCAGCAAAAGCAACAACAACAATAACGACTATGACGTCGACATAGAGACACGAGTATGCAACGAACATTTTGCCGAATTGGTGCTGCTAGTCCCATCGTCATAGTTATTGTTGTTGTTGAATTTGTTGTCCTCCACGACCGCACACTTTGCAACCCCCTTGTGCACTTCTTCAATCGACTAGCTAAGCTACAACGGCACACTTACAGTAGTGCAATTCGTTTTAGCCGAGAACAAACATTCAAAAATAACCGATATGTACAATTTAATGTACTTCCGGTTGCCACTTGATGAAATTATTTTGGTCACCGTTAAAAAATGAATTATATTTAAAAAAAATGTTACTAATTATGCAATTTGTATTTAATATGTATATAATATAAGAACAAAAATGACGTCGAATGCACGAAACGAAAGATGGAGATTTGACATCTCTTAATCAGTGGTAAAACTGTATATTTTCCATTAGATAATACAAAATAGCATAGCATAAAGAATCATTTTTTTATGAAAGGCATATGATGCAGAAATATACTCAATATTCTGCTCTAAACTGTGTAAAAATGTCATACTCATACATACATATGTATGTACATATGTATGTACAGCTGCGAAAAATAAAACATCACCATCTGCATAAGCAATGTTTCCAAACGCGTCATAGTCACATTTGTAAGTTCAAGAAACTTACGATTCCGTTTTAATAAGTAGAAAGCTTTATTCTAATGAGAAATGGAAAAAAAATTCATGGATGTATCTAACGTTTTCAGTGTATTTAAGAAAATTTGCAAAAAGTCAAGAAAACGGGGGGAAAAAAAAGTAGCACCGCTTTTCAATTATTCACTTAAAAACATACAAAATGGCAAATTTACAACAAATTTATTACTGAATGATAATCATTGCGAACGGCCGTCCGCGCTAGTGACGACAGCAGAAGATTGGCAAATTTCCTACGACTGTCCGATCAGGTCAAATTATATACCGATCGAAAGGTATGACGTAAACTAATAAAAGTGCATACTAAGACTTTTGGTAACTCACCTGCTTCATGAGATAAGTGGGTGTAAGTGGGAGGGTCAACATTTTAATGATTGTAGCTAGTGGGGCCGCCGGAGCCTTTTGGTTAAATTTTATAATTTTTAAAAATTTGGATCAAAAATACGCGTCGAATGGTACCTCGATCATTCCATTCCGACATTTGGTTCAAAAGATATATTCATTTGAAATTTTTAATGGCCTCAAAATGAAATGAAAATTCAGTTTGTATGTCTGCTTGTCTGTTTGTATCAAAGCGCTAAAAAAGCTTAGATTTGATGATGAGGAATTATTTCTTATCAAAAGTCTAGAATTTTTGTTCTACGACTTTAGCGGGAATTAGATAGCTTAGCGGGACATAGCTAAAACCCGAAAAAAGGGCTCTAACGATTGTTAAATTTCAATTTGTTGTAAAACGTAAAATTGCGCGACTTTTGATATATGACACATATCTTTCAGCCATACGCTTCGGAAGATATGACCTGTTAACTGAATATATACATTTTACATCGAATCACGTTCTCTAATATATATCCGAACTTTTTGCACAACCTTCGGTAGATTAGGCTCCATTCATAGCTCCGTGGCAGTCTTGAAAGGATCCCTTCAGTTCTCGGGGATTAACCCATTAACGGGAAGTTGGGTCAGGGTCGTACAAGTCGTTTTCTTCATAGTTTATAGCGTGTAGTATAACATTGTTTTAAAATATAACCATCCGACCAAGTTTTCAATAAGATTTTCCATCCAATATAATTTTTTTTTGTGATTCCGAGGTTTTCCGCCTCGCAGAGTTTTCCGCGACCCAGTGCATTGTCAATTTTGTATTTGTTTCAAGATTATTGACCAAAACTATTAAATCAAAGTCAAATCTATTAAGCAAGTGTATTTTTTCAAAGCAATTATGCACAATATAACGGTTTTTGCGAATAAAGTGAAAGTGGTGCTACAATTATTTTTGGAAAAATCGTTACCCCAACTACATATATGTTTTTCGATCTATGTATAAGACAAAGTACTATGGTGCTATTATTTTTTTTGCAACTATATATTGTAAACTGTTCATGTGAAGAATTCTTTATACTGTAAGATGTTACTGAATTGAAAACTTTAACCGCGATTTCAGCATCATGTTTTTTTTTAACTATAACGACTGTCATAGTCATTCACATACGTGAATGCACACTGTATTTACACTTTGACACATAATCATCAGTCAAGTACCACTGTACTAGCGAAGCTTAAGCCATGTACGTTTCAAACACATAGAGCTAGAGCTGATGGCGGCGACGTCAACAGTTGCGTCGGACGCTGGATTTGGCTTTGGCTCTGGTTGCAGCGTGGGTCAAAAATGCCACAGCCACCGTCCGTTGTATTTGTGTATGCATGAGTGTGTGTGTATATGTATGTATCGGGACAGCAGAGCGAACAGTAAGCGGGGGCGTCTCTATTTTTGGCATAGCCATGCTAACCCCCTCCCGACCATCAACCACCGTCGCCGTTACCATTGCCACCACCCGCCTCAGCCAGGGACATGCAGCATGGTGGCATGGGAATGGGAATGGTCCGGTAAGGGGTACGGGTAGGGGTAGGGAAATGGGTTCGGTCGCAGGCCCTGACTCTGTACACGTTCCTTTTCTCTCTCTCTAACACACTGAAGCACTAGCTCGCTCTCTCGCTATCTCTCATTCCCAATGTGTGTATGCAAGAAGTTTTCGTTATTCGCGCACTGCGCTCAAGAAAGGCCCCGCTTCAGGCGGCAGCAGCAGACAAGACAGCAGCTGCCGACGACAGAGCGGACAGCGAACAGCGGACACGAGAGCGCTTCGTGTGTGTGTGTATGTTTTTGTTGCTGGTCTCGGCTGCCGATGCGACGACAGCGCGCAGCGTTAGCTGAGCCATTGTACGGTAAAGCAAAACAGCTACAACGGCGACGACGACGACGGCAGCGGCCGTGGCGTCAGCTGCACAGCGCAGCGCTAAAAGGTCGCCCTTTAAGTGCATTTCTTAAAAAAAAAACATTCGTTTTATGGTCCAACCCGTTACAAATACCTGACACTTTTCACAAATCAATTCACTCTCTCACTACAAAATTTGTTCTTTCTTTTTGAGCAAAGCTTTTTCTTCTCAGCTGAGTTTCAATTTACACTTTGCTACAATCCTACACACATTCTAAAATGTGCACATGTACATATGTATGTACATTCAGCGCAACATTTATTCGTACACCCGAAATGTTTAAGTATTTATATAGGAGGAATGAGGAATATCTCTACTACATATTTAAATTATAAAACAATTTTACATTCGGAAAATTTGAATGTTAAAAATGGTTAAAATCGGTATACGAATAATTCTTGTGGGGTTTTTACACTCATTTTTTGGTTTTAATGCTATACTAATGTTGTACATGAAAAAAATGTTTACATTTTTGCGGATCTTATTCCAAAATAACTGTTCTCATTATTTTTATGTTAGTTTACAATAAAAAACCAGATGCATTTTCTGTCAAGCTGGTTAAGAAAATTACTAATTTGAAGTTTTCAGTGCTCGGCAACGAGCAAACAGTAGTGCTCGAAAATGATATTTTGTCCTCTCATGCAGCACAATGGATAGCACTCAGCTTTTGTCTGGCTATATTGATAAATGTGACGTCACATGGCATTTTGCAATGCACACATATGTATAAATTTATGTATTTACACAATTATATTTTAAAACAATTGTAATAAATATGTCTGTATGTATATATATCATACATCAATAGCATATTAAGCTAAAATGATATCGATAATGATATCGATAAGCAAAATCGCTGGAGTGTGCGGGCACACTGTCTTGCGCTCGCTTTACATACATATAAACAAACATATGCTGTTTCGCTCGCACATTGCATTGCTATGCAAATATTGAATTAAAACCAATTCTTTAATATCTTCCCTATTTATGGGTCAATCGTTTTGAAACTCTTAGGGTCATTTAATATGCTTACTTCTCAACTGATTGGTCAGTTATGAAGTGCTATCTTAAAATTTGAGCCTGTAAATCGTTTTGTGTGATTTGTGGGCGAAGTGGGCGTGGTAGTCAAAATTGGAAACAAGCTTGATCTGCGCTCGGTATACAGGAACCTACATACCAAGTTTGAAGAGTCTAGCTTTTATAGTCTCTGAGATCGACGCGTTCAAACATACGGACGGACGGACATGGCTAAATCGACTTGGCTATTCGTACTGATCAATTATATATACACTTTATGGGGTCTGCCACGCTTCCTTCTGCCTGTTACATACATTCCAACGAAACCATTATGCCCTTTTTTGCCCATTTTTAATGGGCACAGGGTATAAAAACCTGACTTATGTATGTACATTACTGATGTATGTACGTGTACCATCCACCGTTTTTCAAGTAACTGTTTTGTCAAATTATAAAATTGTAATATTTTATTTTCGAAAAAAATACACTTTCTCAGTTTTTTCTAAATATTTTTTCCTTTCTTCAAAAAAAAAAACAATAAAAACATACGACTATTATAATTATTTTTTGTAACTACAGTTACTGTATATGTATGTTTCAGTATAAGAAAAGGAGCTTTGATTTTGAAACGATATTCTAATTAGTTGGCTATATGGGTCTTTCCCGTATTTTTTGTGAATTTAAAATGGGCTGTGACCGGACTGTGCGTGTTTCTCCGCTCCGATTTGCGACCCTTACATGCCTACATATGTACATACATATGTATATATGTATGTATGTATGTACATATATTTGTAAATGTAAATTACAATGCACAATCATAAATCAGACAAATACATTTATATTCTATTTATATACATATATAAATGAATGTTTGTATGTATAGATAGATGCATACATACATACATATGTACACACACAGTCAGGCACGCACAGGCATCGATAAGCGTCGTTTCGTTGTCGTCGGTCGTCAGCAGCAGCCCGAACAGCAGCAGGGAAAGGCGAACAAGCCAAAGGCCCCGTTTCATGCGCGCTTTGCTATGTAAACACAGCTAAACATGTACATGTGTGTTTGTACGTGTGCGCCTGTGTGCGAGCGAGAGAGAGTGTGCCCGCCTTCTTCCATTAAATGTGGAAGTGGAAGCGGGTCGGTGTGAGTTATTGGTAGTTCGCCATGTTGTTGCTAATTTCGCACTGCCAATATGTATGTATGTACATGCATAGATGCATACCTCGCTTTGATATTTGAGAAATGGGTGGGAGTGGTAATGGGTCTCGGAAATTTGCCCAACTGTTAAGCACCTGCGACCGTGAGGGAATCCACTGGAGCAATTCTTAGGTACATACATACATGTTATGTAATATGAAAAGTTCTCCGCTTCTAAGTCAAAAAGAATGTATTATTGTCCTATCTCTTATATTATACCTGATACCACAAATACGTACATATGTTAAAAATGAAATGAGCAAAAAATGTTTTGTAGAAACGGAGCGTTGTAGATTGAGAAATCATGAATTTGATGCCCGAGTAGCTCGGATAAATCACTCATAGACATAACAAGGGGGCTCCGCCCCTGCTCGCTTCGCTCGCCTACCCCGGCTCGCTTTGCTCGCGATACAGTCGACCATACTCGACTGTCGGAGACCCCGTACTTGGTACGAAAAAAGCAAAGACTGGTGAAAATTAATTTATATTTTAGTTAAACATTGATTCGTCGTAGGGTTTTATATTTAAAAACATCAAATAATCAATGTAAAGTCGAGTAGACATATGCGTTAGAGAGAGCGAGACAACAATATGTGTATTTCCAAGATCGGTTAACCACACGCATACATACATATGTAAGCACGAGACAAAACAAAAGAATTTTCTAGATTAGCATTTATAAATATGAGCATGCTGGATTATGAACACGACAAATAGCTAAAATCAGCTGAATTTAAAAAAGGAGTTGACACAGCCGGGATTTGAACCCGCAACCCAATGTCAAAGTAGGATTACAAAGTATGGGGACTCAACCCGTTGAGCCATCACCTAGTTCATCAACAAGAAAAATTGCTTGTTAATCAATCTTATTGAAAAATGAATTAAAAATTGTATAATAACATCAAATGTTTATGTATATGTCAATTTAACATCAATAAGACATGACAATATAACATTAATGAATAAAAAAAAAAAACTATTCGGCCGAGGCAGGTTTCGAACCTTCGACCTGCGTGATAGCATAAAATTAGATGAATTCAGCGACATCTGTGGAAAATCTGCAGTTTCTCGCTTTCAAATTGTTCTTGTAATTTAGAAATTAAATTTTAAATTTGGATTTTAGGGCGTTCAAGGGGGCGTGGCAAAATTCTAAAACAAACTTGATCTGCTTGCAATATAGATGAACCTAGATACCGAGTTTGGTGTCTCTAGCTCTTATAGTCTCTGAGATCTCGATTTTCATACAGACGGACGGACGGACGGACGGACAGACGGACATGGCTATATCGACTCGGCTGTTGATGCTGATCAAGAATATATATACTTTATGGGGTCTGCCACGCCTCTTTTTGCCTGTTACGCACATTTTTTTTAAACAAACTTAATAGACCCCTGTACTTTTTTAAGTACGGGGTCTAAAAAATAAGCTATGTATGTAGAGTAAAAGTTGTCAAGGATCACGAAATTCGTGACATTCCCTTGTAAAATGTCATTATGTTTGCCGATGAGTCCTAATGCAACATATTTGCCTCAGATGGAATGCAACAACAAAGCGTTTGAGAATGACAAAGAACTGTCTAAACTAATATATAAAAACTGCTGATATATTAGTTTATATATGTATATCTTTAAAAGATTCATATAGATCATACAAAATATATATCTATAAAAGTACTAAGATCTGTTAGTATGAATAAATAAAGTTTGAGATCAGTGCTTTATTTTGCATCTCATACTTCATTTTCGGACAGTTCAAAAGTACATATGTATTTAAATCGGTTTAACTCAAGGTGTATTTATATAAGAAATCAAATTTGGTCGAGAAAGTTTGTTTAGCTTTTTTCATTATTTTCATTTGAGTTTAAACCAAGGTGTATTTCAAAATGACCAAGCAATACGGCAATGTGTGCCGCTCCAGAACGGATAAGGACAAAAGGCAGCTATGATCGCAAAGCGTGGGTTGGAATTTACCAAGAATGAATTGTGATAAGCATTTAAGGGAGTCCGATTTTTAATATGCGTTCCAAAAAAATCGGTAAAATTGTTTATGTTTTGATTGACTGACAACAAAAACAAACGAAGAGTGCAGAACATAAAATGTTTGCTTTTTCGTTCTAGCATCTCTCTCTCTCTGAGTGTCGAGAGAACACGTCAAAATTTGTAACTACCTCAGCCTACTACGAATACGAATAAAATCGACATTCATTAACAATATTTATTGTTTCTTTTAAAACGACAAACATTTATTCTATGGTATTCGGAACATTGCGCAAAAAGGTCACGATTCTTTATACCTAAAATTAACTTTAATGCGCAGTGCCGAATGTCAAACTTGTTTTTTTTTTAGAATAGTTCAAATATTAAATTAAATAATGCTTGTCACAAAATTGGATATCAGAAATTTTGAGGCAAGGAAAGGTGTTCGTCACAAGATTTTTACTTTGTAAAGAAGTTTTTTTTATAAGATATCAGAAGTTTTTGGAATTTTATATGCTTCTGACATTGTTATTTTGATAGAAAGCTATCAATAGCTTACTCCAATTTTGAAAAAATAAAACAATCAAAATAAAATCACAACAAGTGGGTCAGTTCCAATGACAGCCCTAGAGCGTCCCTATATGATACAGTGAACCGATTTAAACTTAATTTGGTCAGGATGTATAAGACCAATTCAGATACTTATTCTGTAAAATTGGGTGAGATATCTAAAAAAAACAATAAAGGTTTTCATAGTAAAACTTGATTTTCGATTAGTGCACCGATTAGAACCAAATTTGGTCAGGATGTATAAAGCCGACTGAAATGCATATTCTGTCAGATTTGTTGAGATATCTTAAACTACAAAACGGTTTTTCGTACTAAAGGTGGATTTTCTAATTCCAATAATAAAATGTACATATATATTCAGTTAGCAGGTAATAACCTTTTAGCTGAAAAATATGTATGTGCCATATACCGAAAGTCACGAAATTTTACGTATTACAACCTATTGAAACCTGTATAATTTCACCTGAGCACTTTGCAAAAAAATATTGAAGGCACGCTTAAAAGCTCTTCAAAAAACATTTCTAACGGCATTCAGAAAACATATGTGACTTGGAAACTATAGGAAACTAGACTGATTCAGATTTGATTAAATAGACCAAATAAACCAATCAAAACCAAATCTGTTTCGGGAATACCCCTAGAAATCAAAGTGAATTTGAGGACATTATTGTTTATCTTTGATGGATTCAGCAATATTTCAATATTCCCGCCACTTACGCATCCCACCAATTACAACATTTCCAAAAACACGTTGACTTATTGCTCCCATTATCACTATCCACATCATTGCTTATCATTTTCTTATTGACTTAGTTGTTGTTACTGCCATTGTAATCTATGCAAATAAACCAACTAAAACAAAAACAGTAGAGGAAGAGCAGAAAGACGTGATTAATAAATTTTGTGTACACACCCACAAAACACTATATGTACATACAGTGGATCGCAGCTTATTTCGTGCAGGGGTACAGTATAAATTTAAGATCGGATAGCAGCAAAACTATTAAAGATATACAAAAAATTTAAATGCAGTACTTCTTAGTAGTCTTTTTATATTATTTAAGATACATCACTATAATTATATTTCTGGAAATAACCTTTCAATCTGAGGAAAACTAAAACTATAGGCATTTTTTATGTCGCAGCTTATTTCGTGCAAGCACTTTGAGTGGCTCTAATTCTCCAACTGTAATTTCTATGTCGCAATTTCTTCTTCTATTCCTTTGGACATACCATAAGCTAATTTATTTTTGTCTTAAAAGAGTTTACTCACACTTCCAAATTAAGTTTTGCGGTAAATTGGAAAAATGGGTCTACGTACAACAATTGAACAGCAGGAATTAGTTCTTGGACATTTTAAAGATGAAAAAAGTCTGCGGATTATCTCTAAAATGGTTAATTTGAGTGTTCAGAGTCATTCAACGCTTTTTGCGAGAAAATCGGGTGGCAAATAAGGGCCGAAATGCCCCTAACAAAATTTTTACGGAGCCCGAAGAGAGACTTATAGTAAGAAAAATCAAAGCAATTCCAAAGATATCGGCTCCAAAACTGACTGCTGAAGTTGAAAATTAAATGGGCAAACAATGTTCCTTAGAAACAGTACGCCGAATATTGCGGGATCATGGCCATAATGGCCAACTAACTCGAAAGAAGCAATTCATTAATAAAAAAATCAACTATGCAGATTGAAATTTGCCCAGGAGCACGTAATTCGTCCAATTTCCTTCTGGAATAAAGTTAAATTTGAAGACGAGTCAAAGTTCAATATATTTGGTACCGATGGAATGCAATAAGCTTGACGCCACCGAATACGGAGCTCCATTATAAGCATCTAAGTCCAACAGTACTGTACCCCTGCACGAAATAAGTTGCGAGCAACTGTATGTACAGCCATTATAGCCATGATCCCGCAATATTCGGCGTACTGTTTCTAAGGAACATTGTTTGCCCATTTAATTTTCAACTTCAGCAGTCAGTTTTGGAGCCGATATCTTTGGAATTGCTTTGATTTTTCTTACTATAAGTCTCTCTTCGGGCTCCGTAAAAATTTTGTTAGGGGCATTTCGGCCCTTATTTGCCACCCGATTTTCTCGCAAAAAGCGTTGAATGACTCTGAACACTCAAATTAACCATTTTAGAGATAATCCGCAGACTTTTTTCATCTTTAAAATGTCCAAGAACTAATTCCTGCTGTTCAATTGTTGTACGTAGACCCATTTTTCCAATTTACCGCAAAACTTAATTTGGAAGTGTGAGTAAACTCTTTTAAGACAAAAATAAATTAGCTTATGGTATGTCCAAAGGAATAGAAGAAGAAATTGCGACATAGAAATTACAGTTGGAGAATTAGAGCCACTCAAAGTGCTTGCACGAAATAAGCTGCGACATAAAAAATGCCTATAGTTTTAGTTTTCCTCAGATTGAAAGGTTATTTCCAGAAATATAATTATAGTGATGTATCTTAAATAATATAAAAAGACTACTAAGAAGTACTGCATTTAAATTTTTTGTATATCTTTAATAGTTTTGCTGCTATCCGATCTTAAATTTATACTGTACCCCTGCACGAAATAAGCTGCGATCCACTGTATGTACATATATACATAAATATGAATGTATGAAAATTTCTAGAAATTTGTCAATGTGTACAAGTTAATACAACACATTTCACTTCTTTTACATAAATTTTACGGAGTCTCATATCGGGGGACATTTCAACAAAGTTTCTAGCTTTTACAATTAAAAAAGTGCTAAATCTAGCAATAAATTGCTAAAATGGCAACACTATCATGCACTTTCATTCGCTTGCACATTCTCTTACTCTCCAACTCTTCCGCTCCTTTTGCTCTCCCACGACCATTGCACACACGCGCACACATAGAAAATTCTTAGCCATTCATTGCTCATTTAGGCACATATGGAGTATCTGTTGTTGTTGTTGTTATTCTTGCAAATATCGTTTTTCAATGGATCTACAAAATTATAAACAATGCAAAATGTTCCTGACTTCTGATGTCCTTTACCCAGTGTACTAAACAGGGAGCGTTTAGCGAGAGTCTCGCCAAACGTTCGTAAAAGAGCTTACAAACGGACAATTTGCGTACGAACATCGAGCGACGACCAAACATCCGCTAAACATTCGTTTTCGAGGCTAAAAACGAGTCAAAAACGGATGATAAGCGGAGAAACGCTGAAGTTTCGCTTAACACTCGCCAACGAACTTGTGAGCGCAACAAAACGGACATGAATGGAGTCATGTCTTGATGCAACGCAACATTTTTGTTGCGTCTGCAGAAAAACGTCTTCGGCAAAAGCACACGGCAGAAAATGTACGGCAAATATTGTTGTTGTGTTTTTTTTTCTGCTCTGCGTTATGCGCCTTGTGTTGGTCATTTGCCGGGAATCTGAACGAACACATGGTCTATGTATAGATAATCAAAATAAAATAAATATTTATGTATTATAATAATTGTGACTTTAATAATAAAATTATATATTTTTACAGTAGCCCCCAATAAAAGTTGCCGATGGAGGACAGGACAGACAAAGGGCGTAAGGCGGTGTGAATGGAGGAGACGACCGCGCTAATTAAATTATTATTTATTTAAGGTTGTTAACACATTAATGTCTTCAAATACTATTTAAAAATAATATTAAAAAAAATATATTCGGAAAAACTGTTATTTTCCATTCATTTTTATTTTAGTAGCGTTTCGTTAGCAATATTATAAAAGTCTCGCTAAAAATATCGATATAGTCTCGAAAACGAATCTTTTGCGAGCTATCGAGAACGAAACTTTCTCTGCCACAAACTGAGCGACGGGTGATTACGTTGCGGATCGTTTGCGAGTGTTTTCTCGATGTTTGCACGTTAATGCTTCGCGTAAGTATCGTTAGCGATATCTTTAACGAGCTTTTGGTCCAGTAGGTTATTGACAAATGACAGAGTTGCCACATTGTGTCAAAGCCTTCAATTGATATTGTCGCATGCTGTGGACGGTCGCGTTCGCGTCGCCGATGCCGATGCCGACGCTGGAAGCGAACGCGAACGCTGCAGCATCTGTTCGTTTTTAGTAGTTTGCTCTTCTCATCTTAATGTGGGGCATGTTTGTGTTAAAGTTTTCCCTCGACATACATACTTACAGACATAACACTAAGCAATACATTTAGTACATACATACACATATATTTACATAAATATGCATGCATTAATTGCTGCACTGCATCTGACTGACCCACTTCAGGATACTCATCATTTTAAAATTAGGTAAAGGTCTGTTTTATACAGAAAGATTCAAAATGAAATAGAGAGCGATTTATCTTGAATTTAGAGATAAAAATTAGTTTACGTTCTCAATGATTTTTTTAAATTTAATTTTTGAAATGCAAAATGCAATTTTTGCACTGTTGCTTTGTGCTAGTTGTCACTATTACGATCCGTCTACCAACACTAGTTTTCTTTGTTATGTCCATAAAAACTAGTTGAGACCCCCAACTAATTTTTATAACCGTTACTTAAAAAATAAGCAAAAGGCTATATTGTATTTTTAACTCAAAATTCATAATCGCCTTGTATTTGTGGTTTGTTTTTTTTTTCATTTTGAATCTTTCTGTATAAAACTGACAATTACTTAAAATTATAATTGTATTATTGTTACATACAATATTGAATATAACTTTCCCAATGAAAGTTCTTATTCGCACAGGTGACAGCAACTGTTGCCGCATTTTCTCGATTAAACGTAGGGCATGTAAAATGTCAAAGAAGCCAACGCAGCGAACTTCTGACCCAAACAAGCAACAAGAACAATCGACAACGTAAAAAAGACGCGAAAAAATAAATAAAGAGAATCATAAAGAAAAAACCGAATATCGCGAAAAACGTTTAGCGACGTAGATATATGTACATACATATGTACATACGTATGTATACATATGTACATACATGCATATATCTACATACCTATGTATATTCATACATTGGTAGGTGGGGCTGAAGCTGGCGCTCTGTCGAAGCAACCGAGCGACGACGTTTATGCATACTATGTACATACATACATATGTACATATTTATATGTATACGTGCATACACACACTGTTAGACTTTGCTATATTCGAAATGTTGTCGTCATCAAACTTCGTAGCTATGTATGTACATACATATACATATACACGAATAGCTTCTTCTTTCAATTTACTTGTGCACACAGATTGGCTTACTCACACACACACTCTTACACACACATATATATATATGTATATAAGCACGCACAAATACATTCACGAATGCGTCGCAGTCGCTGCCGCCGCTGCTGCCACGCAATACTCAGCTCCGTCATTTTGGGCTATGCGTGTGTTTGTGTGAATGCGCGAGTATGTATTTGTTGTTGTGTTTTTTTTTTTTTTGTTGTTTCTTGTTCGTTGTTCGCTCGTTTGCCATCGGCTGCCTCGATGCGCATATTTAAACGTGTTGCATAGTCTCTTGCCAGGCCCTCGTCAGCCGGCCGCCAAGCAAAAGCAAGCAAGGCGAACGGTCGTCGTTGTCGTCGGCCCGTCAGTTCGTCACTCATTCAAGCACGCTGCTAGCTAGGCACACACACATACATACAGACACACACACACACACACAGCAACACACAAATTCAATTGGCCTCAATAATGAATTAACGAAAAAAGCAGCAACAACAACATCAGCAACCGCAGAAACAACAGCAATATGTATACATATGTACATATGTATGTAGTAGACAGAGCGTGCGAAAAGGGTGGGGGAAGGGGCAACGGCCATCGGAGGCGGCAGAGCAAACATGCTTGGAGAGAGATAAGCGAGTTGTGTAAAGTTGTGTTGTTACTGTCATAAGGCGTTCATATAAAAGTATTTTTTTGGAATTTCTTAACATTGTAGTTGTAATTGTTGCTGTTAGAAAGGGGATTTTTGGCATTACAGTTTGATATATTAAAATATAAATATGTAAACAGATACATACATACATACATATGTATTATTTATGTATGGAAATGTATTAACTTAGTATACACAAAAACGTGGGTAGGCATGTACATATGTGCCTATTTAAGTACATATGTATGTATGTATGTATATAAAAATACATCTGTATAAGTATGTACATACAAACATATATGTATACATATGCATGTTTGTATGCTTGTGTGTCGCTGTCACTGCCGCTGCTGAAAAACTTGTTGTGCCTGGCGCACGAAACGGGGCCTGCCTCGACTGCGAGTCTTTGGGCTCTGGTGACTCTCGAGATTAAAGAGCAGGCGAAGCGGCAGCGGGCAGAGAGAGAGAGAGGCGAACGGCGGAATGAGTAAGCGAGCGCGTTGCGCAAGGCCGGCTATTGTATTGGCTGGTCATGACAGAGAAAGAGGAGAGAACAGCAATACGAAAAAATATATTGTATGTACATACATACATACATGTATGTACATGTATGTATGTACATATGTATGTGCATACAGAAATATTTACATACAGTTAGTCAATTAGATGTTTTGATAAAATTACAATTTTACATATTGATAATTTATTTTTAAAAATCGTTGGTTTTATGAAAACTAAAATACATACATATGTACATAAATATGTATGTATTTGAATTTGATACATATTTTATCAAAACAATTATTTGACTTACTGTATGTATGTACATACATCTACATGTATGTATGTATTTATATATGTGCATATGTACATATGCTTACATACATTTACAAATACAAACTTATTTACATATGTACATATGTATGTACATTGTACATACAGACGACGTCATCATAATCGCTACGCCAAGAACCACCCACGTTCCTCTGGCAACGTCGCACAGTGGGACAATTAGGGCGTAAAAAATTGCAAAACCCACTTTTTCGATGGAAGCGATTTAAAAAAAATATATGCATTCGATAGAGAAATCTTCAAAGATTACGAATCCAAAAAGATTTTTGAAATCAGGTAAAAATTGTGTGCGTGACAGCCTCCCAAAGTCGATTAATTTTTCAGTTCGGGCACAAATGTGCAAATTTTACAAAAACTACAAACTTTACAACTGAATTATAGACAAGTTATACGACCGATCTTTATGTTTTTCGTTTCATCTGAAAAGTATATTAATTTCTAATCAAATATCAGATAAATTTGTTTCTTCAGTTGCTTAGTCTTCATATCAGCAATGTTTAAAAAAAAAAATCACTAAAATTAGGCTATTTTTCAACTTTGATGGAAGATAACTAACGTATGCCGCGCTATGCTGTGACGCCACTACTATAGGGCGCTTCGGTAATCAATTCTCTAAACAACTTTTATAAATTTGGCTGCAGCGAGCTGCATCCATGAGTTTCCAATCAATAAAACTGATGCAACCTCGCAATAAAATGGTGATAGAAGAAGAAGAGCGCAGTACAAATGTGTACATGCGTTTTCGCTGTGCCTGGTTGCCAATGTTAAGATAAAAATTTTTTTATCATGTTATTATGTTAGTAAAACTATTTCATGTACTCATCAGTATTGATAAAAAATGAAATAAGATTAAAATGTATATATCAGACAAAAAAAAATATTTTTTTTTCAAAATTTTACATGTAAAATATGCAAAGAATATATTTTTCAACTTTGACCGGCAAACCAAAATCACCCAGTAGGCCTATTACGCAGTGTGAGGTGTCATTTCAAAGCTTGGGAAGTTTTCTATCAAATGCTTTTCAAATTTTTTTTAAATATCTTTATTGGCTCAAAAGGTATTTTTGCAAATATATGAGCGATTGTCCCACTGTGCGTAGCTTCCCGCTGGACAACGATTTTTGGTGATTGATATCTTCATTCAAAACGACGACGACAACGACGACACCGAAGACGACGCCGGCTCGGGGCCTTGTGGGTGGCAGCTGACCGACGGGTCGCGTGAATGATTGCATGTGCGTTCGTTTCTCACTGTCTTTCGTTCTTTCTTTTCTCTCATTTTTCCTCGCTCTCTCTGTGTCTGACTGTCTCCCTCTCTCTGCATATATGTACATACCAATGTATATGCTAGTATGTACATACATATTTTGTTTTTTTTATAAGCTTGTGAGTGTGTGTGAGGTTGGTATACTAGTTTTAGCTTAATTTCTTCTTTTTTGCTTTCCTTTCGTTCGTTTTGCTTTATAACGCGTTGTTTATTTGCGTTAAGTGTTCTTATTTGCTTGTGATTTTATTTTCTTCTCTTAGTATTTTCCTTCTTTTTTTGTTTGCCAACAAAAACAACAATGGCGGCGACAACCCGTTACGGCTCTCACAGTAGCTCTCTTTATTTTGTTCCGCTCTCCTTTTCTCTATCTTGAAATCACGAACAGCACGTAATACATACACAATATATGTATGTACATACATATTTATGTACATACAGAGCAACTGCAGTCGACGTCATAATTCAACATCATTATTATTGTTATCAATAATATACCATTTGTATTGCCCTACACACAAAAGTCTGCTGTGTATTGATAAATGCGTGAACCTAAAAAAGAGACAGTTAAATCACTTCTATATACATACATATGTACATACATATGTACATACATATATAAGTGCATTGGTATGCAAGTACGTCATGTATTTGTGAGATTTTAAAAGCATTTCTGTCAACGCACTTCGCAACACATATTACAATATTTGTCAGACTGCTGACGACCTTGAGGAGCAGCGCATGCATGTGTCTGACTGGCCGGCAATATTTATTACAGCACAGTAACAGTCCCAGTCGAGCTGTGTGTAGTGCTGACGATGACGATGACGACGACGCCGTTTATGTTGATGTTGGTGCTTGCTTGCTCTAGCTTTGGCTAGCGTTAGCGTAGGCGCTGGCGTCATCGTCATTGTCAATGCATTTAAACTTATGTATGTACAGTGGCGAGCACATGTGGATACATGTTCATCACTTTTGGCTTTAAAGACCTGTAATTTCTATAAAAATGCATTAATCCTTCTGAAACTTTTTTTGTTTAGTTCCTTATTAATATTATAATGACATAAAATAATAACTTTACTTTAATTCGAACGAATTAGTTAAGTTTTTTTATCTAATAAGAAATATGCCAATGTATCCACTTTTGCTCGTTTACAATTTTTTTTGTTTAAAAATTTTTTTTTCATATTTGGCCAAAGGATCCATACATTTATTGCATTGATTATATGCTCAGGCATATTTACAACCAAGTTTGGAATGTGTTTGGATGAAATCTTTTGCCATTCCGTCTGCACGCGTACATTAAGCTCGTCCAATCCCTTTAGTGATGATTCGTATATTGCTTGTTGGTTTTTTAGCAAAGCTAATTGAATTTGAATGGGATTCAGATTTGGACTCTGAGCATTCCACTAAATTAGTCGAAAACATGAGTTTTGGCCTTTTTTTCACGATATTAGCCGCGTTCTTCGGGTCTTAGTGTTGTTCAAAAATAATCTCGTAAGCGCATATGTCCACAAAAACTGATAAACTTGTCTCTAAAATATAAAAATAATGCTCTTTCCTTAATCTTCCATCGATTTTCACCAATGGATGGACATTTCACCAAGAGAGACAGCACCACAACACCATGGTGCCTCCCCAATGTTCCCTTATCATTGTGACTTCGTACTTTTTAATCTTTTCATGAGGTTGATGCCAGTAATACTCCTTCCTATAAGACTGAAATCAGTTAATCTTGGTCACATCTCACCAAATATCCTCCTTCCCATCAAAAATGCTTTAATTTTTTTGTTCCCTCGGAAGATTTTAGACGCCCCGTAGAATTTTTATCGGACAGGATTAGTTTCTACTTCGTACCCGCCGCTTATTGGCCGCTACTGTGCAGAACTTTTTGTGTCCTCCACTCCCTCTCGGCTTTGTCTAGATCCGCCGCATATTGAATGGATGTCGTCCCCTTCCTGATGGTCAGTTGATGCTCCATAGAGCAAGCATACCTTTCTGAATGCAAACGTGGACGTCTCTTTTTGGATGTGTAGATCGGTTCGGTGGAAAATACCGAGTGATTTAGAAATTTACTATACTATTTAGTTGTTTTTAGTCAATTCAGCTATTTGGTTTTCAAAATTTGGTAATATTTTTCTAATTTATGATTAAATAGAGTTGTTCTAGAAAAACCGCGAAAATCATAAGCAAGAGAAATCATTTGTTGTACTATCTTTATAAAAACAGTGAATAGTAACACGGTTTTACCATATTTCCTGCCAATAATTAGAAATATCGGTACAAAAGAATTTACAAAAATTTTTAAACAAAAAAAATTGTAAACGAGCAAAAGTGGATACATTGGCATATTTCTTATTAGATAAAAAAACTTAACTAATTCGTTCGAATTAAAGTAAAGTTATTATTTTATGTCATTATAATATTAATAAGGAACTAAACAAAAAAAGTTTCAGAAGGATTAATGCATTTTTATAGAAATTACAGGTCTTTAAAGCCAAAAGTGATGAACATGTATCCACATGTGCTCGCCACTGTATGTATGTAGGGTTCACGCTGGGGCACAGAGCATCACATCATACATATTTGACAACCACAAAGTGATGTGACATAAAAATCAAGTACCACAATTATGTGTAACTTCTATGTGAACACCAGTGTCATTTAGTGTCACATATGTATTGTATGTGGCAGGGGCTGTCCTGGATATGACAACAAAGTTATTTTTTGAGTTTTCGTGTATATTTTTTAAATTTTAAATTAATGCTTTAAAAATAAAATCCCGAACGATGCAAAAGGTGACATTGGATGGATTTCATTGGATAATTAATGGTAATTAGACTCACAAGAGAGAAGGGATGACGATGTTGTACGAAAAGCGCAGAAATAATCATAATCTAAAAAATATGCATTTAGTTAATTTTGTTTGCTAAACTATAAAGCGCGCCATTTCTTATTAATTTTGTGGAACTCGCTTATTGCTCACGACCGTGCTCAATGTTCAATTTTTATAAACGATATGATGCTTGGATGCTCTGTGAAAAATACGAGTAGTGTTCACATTGAAAGTACTTACATATTTTGGCTTGCCACAGTGCTGTGGGGCACAATTTATATGACTCCAATGTGACCACTGACTAGTGTGCCAAACTGACAGAAACTGTCACAAAATATGATACCGCAGTGTGCCCCAGTGTAAGCCCATAATTATGTTCAGTGGCCCACAGCTTATCTGATCCACTACATTTAAAACTACGCTTTGTTTTTATTGCTTACTTCAGATGTATATAAGAAATAAAATAAAATTATTTTGCTTAAGTTTAGACATTAACAAATTTGCTTGAAAATTTTATTTAAATCTCCTTCCCATTAAAAAATAAATTCATTGAAAATTTGTAAAATGTAAGAGTAGTGGGTCAAATAAACTGAGAGCCACTGTATGTGTGTATTCTCAATCGCTCGTATTGTTGCAACGACGAATCGACGAACTGACGAAGGGGACTCGACGCTCGCTTAGATTTACAGCATGGCGACGCAATAAAGCGTCGGCGAAAATTTCAAGTGCTGCGCGCCATCGCTGGCGCCAGCCGCAAAATTTTCCCATGCAGCAAAAACAATAACAACAACATAGCGGCGATGACGACGCCGACGTTTCCGCATGTTCCGAGTCAAAAGCACAGTTATAAGCTTGCTGCATGCGTATGCGTGTCTGTTTGTGTGTGTGTGGGGAACTCTTATCACACACATTCACGCAAGCACATTGATGGACAAGTGTTGACATGTTATGCATATACCTGGGCATGGTCTATGGTCTTGGGCACGGTCTTTAGCCAGGGCCGGAAATTTGATCGTTGACTTCTGCTACCATCTATCGAGAGAGAGATAGAGCTGCTGAGTGGGTGTAAAAGAGGTAGCGACTTTCGGTGTGTGTGTGTGTGTGTGCATATAAACATAAATACATGTACATATGTATGTATGTATAGTGACTGCCCAGCAGCAGAAGCAGTGAGATTAGCAACAGCAGAAAATTCCACAACAGCTGACGCTGGCAGCGATGCCGGCGCCGGCGCACCCAGTACACCAAACTTTGCTCGTTTTCACATATTTTGTGTTTTTTTATTTTCTTTTTCGTTCCTCTTCTTTTTTTGCCAATTCATGTTTTTAAATTAGCAGTATGCTGGATAAAAAGAGAACGAAAGAGTGAGTGAGAGAAAGAAATAGAGAGCAGAAGAGTGTATTGGAGTGGGGGAGAGGATAGGGAAAGGGTGGACATTCTTGTGAATCGTATTTGTTTGATGAAGATATGAGGTCATTCAGCTATTTAAAATATAAGGTACAGTTGCTTCAACGAAATAAGCGAAGCCCATTTTTGTTCCTGTTGTTGTCACATTCAGTAGCAAATACAAGATGGCGATCGAGATACAGCGCAGAACTGCCAACGCAGGTTTTACTGCAAGACTGTCAAAACTCAAAAAACACTATTTTAAAATAAATGTTGCCGAAATATTCTTTACGTCCTGGTCTATATTGTGTAAACATATCATAGTCACATCTTGGATCATTTATATGTTGGTCAAAAGAATTTTGGTTCTGCAAGATGGTACTAAATTGAAAACTCAGGAATCAAAACCGCATTCGAAACCATACCCTTTCACCGGTATTAACTGATTGAAATTGCTAACCGAAACAAAACTTTTTTATTATAGAATTTACTAACCGATTTGTGCATGTATATCGATTACTAATGGTTTAATAAAGCACTAAATTCAATTATGATGTTACATATATTAATTTTCACTTTAAATTTAAGCATTGATCTTATTAAATAGACCTTTTTTGAAATCATCGAATTTTTGTTTATACATTCATATATTAACGTCTTTTTTTAAAACATTTTTTCAAATATTTCTTTTTGATAACCGAAATCAAACCGGTATTTTGAAACCGAAACATGCAAAATATCGATAACCGCTGCGAAACCGTTTTACAAAGAAAGGTCACCCACGGCCAAAAACTTATAATTTACTCATTATATATCTATGCTTATTTTATTTAATCGGAAAGTTGGATTGTCTTTAACTTCTTCATAAACATAGTCCAACTAAATTGCTACTCAGATATAAAGTTGTCCGAAATTTGACTTTTTTCATGTTTTTTTTTTTTGTCAAATTTTGTCGTAAGGCAACGTGGCTGTGGAAATGTTCATATGTGAATTATTATTTTATCAAAACACATATGTATGTATGTATGTACATACACTATTAACCCGATGAACAGTGGTTCATATCTTAATTTTTTACTTGTTCTTAAAACACAAAGCGGCTACAATAAAAAAAAAAAAGAATTGAGCAAGATAAGTAATTTTTAAACCAAATATAATATGCGAATTTTTAATTTGTCAAAACAGTTACTTGACTGACTGTACGTAAATACAAATATGTGTACATACATATGTATTCGTATAGTATGTATGTGTATGTAAATTTTTTTGTTGGCCCGACAAGCTTTGTTTTGTTATTGCTGTTATTATTATTGTTGCTTGGCGTGAATCATCAATTATGAATTTACATGCACATTTCATATATGTACATACATACATATGTATATAAATATGTGCATACATACATACATATGTATGTACACATGAATAAATTGAGATGCCTGGAATGACAGTCACAACCTATGTAAATGGTGATCGCGACTGATGATTTTTACATGTGAAAGATTCGTGTGTACATATTTTAAATCAAATTCATATACATACATACATTCAAATGTATACGTACATACATACATATGTATGTATGTAGGTACAACTGCATTGTAAACAATTAAACGAAAACGAAATATACATACAAACTCATACCAATGGTTACTTTGACTAAGCTTTATTAACATTATTAACAAAATTTAATGTCCGCGAGCGAAGCGAGCCCCCTAGTATTAAATTATTATTAAATTATTAAATTTGTTATACAGTACATTCTCGATTCAAGACGTTAGTAGCCTGAATTAATTAAACGCGGAGCCCCCTAGTATTCTATAAAATTTATAGACATACAGTTTGTCAATTAATTGTTTGCAAAATTAAAATCAGCCATTAAGTTCAACTTTAACTTAAAAATTTATTTACATAGGCACTATTTTTTAAAGATTTTTTTTCACAGATATATATATTCATGCACTACTTATATACACTAAAAAAAACCAAAAATAAATACAATAACAAAAATATAAGAATAAAGTCAAACAATGACATATGTATTTCTTAAAAACAAAAAAGTTTTTCGTACTATGTACTGTCAGGAGCAGAAAACTGAGCTTTAAAACTGAAAGACAAGTTTGCATTGGATATTTTCTCGATATGACGGCTAAGGGGGCGTGCCATCCAATATCACTGCGGACGGCAGTTCGCGTTAGTGACGAAAGCACCACGTAGTGTGCAAAAGTGACTAACAATATTATACAGAAAGAATGGAAAATTTGCTACGACTGATCGAGTTATATACCGATCGAAAGGTATAGTCTTAACTTAGAAAATTGATTACTAAGACTTTTGGTATCTCACCTGGTTCATGAGATATGGGGGTGTAAGTGGGTGGTGCATAATTTTAAATTGTTGCAGCGGATGGAGCCTTTCGGTAGATTTATTTTAGTTTTTATTATTATTATCAAAAATGTGCGTCGAATGATACCTCAATCATCAAAGTCCGACTACTGGTTCAAAAGATAAGCAAATTTTCAGTGAACTTTCAAAAATGAAAAAAATTTCACTTATGTTGTCTGTTTGTCTGTTCGTATCAAAGCGTTAAAAAAGCTTAAATTTTTTAATGAGGAATTATTCCTTATCGGAAATCTAGAAATGTTTGTTCTACGACTTTTTGAAGTTAGACTTTTTAGGCTTTTTAGGTTAGCGGAAAAGCGAAAAAACCCTCATAGCTTCCAAAACCCAGAAGCTAAAGATATGTTCTATATATAAACGGAAAGGTATTTTTAAGGGCTTTTAAGCGTACCCTTAAACTTTTTCAGTGATCTGTACAGGTAAATGCTTTCTATCTCACATTCTTGCGATTTAAGCCAAATTGACACGCTGGACCTTTATCAAACTTTTTTTTGATATATCACACAGACCTGTCAAAATTCGCTGTCTCAAGATATTACCTGTTAAGTGTACATATACATTTTACTTAGAGTTAATAGATGGCAGCAGCAAAAAAATATTGTAGCAGGCAGCTTTAGATGCGTTGCAGAAATAACCAGTATTGCCAGACAGTTGGTTTTCCGACAATGAGTGATTTCATTTGTATAATTGAATGCCAGACTTTTTTTTTTAATTTATATATTAAATTAAATATTGTTCGTCACAAAATTGGATATCAGAAATTTTGGGGCACGGAAAGGATTTCGTCACTATTTAGATTAAACTTAACTTGATACTTATCGCATCCAGGACCCTAAGTAACCCATAACACCATTTTTTTTACCATTTTGAATGTGCACATGCTGATAAAAATGATAGGAGTAAATTTTAAATATAATTATTAATTTTGTTGAAATTTGAAGTAAATTTATGGAGGCCAATTTTGTGACTACAAATATGTCTTACTTCCAAATGCAATTTTCATCAAAATCTCTAAAGATTTGTGAGAAACACCTAAATACAATTTTGAAAATATATATATTTTTTTTATATAAATTTTAAGTTTAATCCAATATTTTCTGACGCTTATGTGCTCAAATGTTTTTAAAACGTTTGAACATATCGCTCTAATAGAATGTATTACAAATTCAGGAGATCTGTTTCTAAACTTCTGAGCAGATGCCGAAGTTGCGGTTCAACTATTATCTAAATATGATCCTTAATTCATCATGAGTTATCAATATTACATCATGCAAATTTATGTTCTACTCAAAATGTATCATATATTTTTAGGAGGATAAAATAATATGGGATGGGTTCTCTCGCCGGATGTCAAGTAGTTGTTTAGACAAAGTAAAAAATTCTTATATTTTATGTTCAAAAGAAAATTAGTTTCTTGGTATTTTTCTATTTTACTATAGTGGACTCAACTTAAATTTAAATAGTGGAATATGGTTTTCAGAATAAGTTTCAAGTGATTCCTTCTTTCGTTCTTTTTTTGAGCGAAAAAAATAAATATCATTTCTAATCATTATTTTTGAGTTTTGTTTTATTTTATCAAAAATTATGATTATAATTTATAATTGAAGAAAAACGTAAAAATCAGAAAAATAAAAATTATGGTGGAAATGCAGAGATTGTACAAAACTAAATATTTTGGTGTAGTTCAATCTTTTTACGTCCATTAAAAGTGGCTGTTTTTTTATTAAAAAAATATTATTTACGGTCCCTGATTTTTTTTGTCAAAACAGTTATTTGACTTACAGTATGTATTTAAACACCATCGAGTTCGAAAAACTGAAAGGCTATAATAAATGTAAGCCAAGCTTAAGCAAAAATTCCTTGAAACTCCTGTAGTCTATATAGGGATTAGGGTTCGGCAGTTCAATCACTCAATATGTAGTATACAGTACAGTATACATGTGATTTATTGGAAAGATTCGTCTATATATGTACTACATATATTTGTATATATCCAGGGAGTCGACTACCTGATTATATAAAGATTTATTGACCCTCCCTATAAAGCTTCTGCGGTGTCCCTTTCTACCAGTTTTCAGTGCTGTTTTGCGGATACCTGGAAAAAGGGATCGACCTTGGGATCATTTAACTCATTTGATTTGTAACTATTTATATACATGTGATATTTTAGTTTGGATTAGGGATAAAATAAGGTAGAGGTGGATTGTAAATAAAATGAACAAAGAGTACAGTTAGATCCAACAAATGTAGAAATAAAAATATCTTATACATACATATAATATATATTTTGTTGCTTCCCTTTTAGGGTTTAGGGTTAAGAGAACCGACAATAAGACTTCTCCTAATTTCCCACAGTTGTATCAAACTCTGAATCATGAGTATATAGAAATCAAGCCATAAAAAGAAAATTGGTTTTTATATGGATTTTCTACTTGCTTTGCGTTTTGCGCTTTTCTTCGCGTCCCATTTCATGCACACAAGCAGAGAGAGCTGCCAATATGTACATACATACATACAAATGTATATATGTATATGCAAACATAATGTGCAAGCAGTTTATATACATATATGTATGTACATATTTTAATGAAACTTATGTATGCGTACATATTATGTATTTACGTACATACATACATAAGTATGTGTATTCATATGTACATTGTTATATTTTATTGATTTTTTAGTTTTAAATTGCTCAAAAATAGTTTTTATATTATATAAAAATTAAATAAAATTGTATTTGATAAGTTAAAACATTAGTCTTACAACATGCGTGTACATATTATATATCATATTGATATCTCTTTTATTTTAGTTTTAATAACTGATTAAAAAATGTTCTAGGTGCTGGTTGAAATTAGCTGGGACCCACAGTAGATATGTACATAGATATGTATGTACGCTTATAATTTATTTATTTTTCACCACAAAAGAAAAGACAAAGCCATAGCAAAATGCAACAATGAAAATCCAAAAAAAAAACGAAGAATGAAGAAAGATAAATAGAAAAAGAGCGTGCCAGTAAAAGCGTTGCCACTTTTTTTTTGGTAAAACGCCAATAAAAAATAAAAGAGTCCATTGAACCGGAACTTAGATGTGTTGGCATGACAAGGGATGAGAGAGGTTCAAGATTGTCAGAAATTTTGTGTATGCCTCGACACTTGTTGGCCAGCACCTTCCCCTTCCCCCAACATTAAGCAGACCACAACACCCACACATACACTTTCCTCTTTATGTATGTCTGTATGTCTCTACATACATATATAGATACATACATGCATAGATATGGACATACCGGCGAATACATTCTATTCTCATGACCGCAAGAAATATATCTTATAAATATGTACATATGTATGTATGTATACCCATACATTATAAATACATAGTTATACATACATATATAATAGGCAACGGGAGAAACAAAAATATAACAAGTATGAAAAATTAGTCGAGAGTACTAGACTACGAAATATCTTGCCCATATTTGCAGACACACACAAACACAACGTAAGATTTGTACGTTCTTCATCTTGCTAAGTGAAATTTTTTATTGAACAATCCGATCGTGGTAAAATTTTGCGGACACATCAAGACTACGATTCTTACCATGTGTGCCAGGACTCGTGATCATTGATTAAAAATGTCTCTTAGTGTTGGTTTTAAGATTTTTAAATTTTAAATAAACTTAATATGCGTATGGTATTGCACGGTATCCAGGAACCAAATGTGAAGTCTTAAGCTTGTATAGTCCATTACATACTTATTTCTTATATCTAGTCTATATACATACATATATAAAATTCTTTGTCCTGACTGACTGACTGACTCACTCACTCACTGACACATCAACGTGTAGGCCAAACTGCTAAAGGTAAAGAAATTTTCACACAACATAGCTGAGACAATTTCATCGTGCAATAAGACGACGTTTTTTAAAATTCCACCTGGAAGTGTGTTTACCTGAGGTCAAAAGGTAATGGAATTGCTTTGTATGAAAAACTTTTTTGTTTCTCAAGATATCTTAACCAACCTTACAGATTATATGTTTGGGACTGTCTCTTACAATCTGACCGTATCTGACAGTACATTCTTGATTAAAAATTGTAGTTGACTGAATAAATAAAAAGCGATCATGTAATTCAGTATTTACTGATCCATCACACTTACTGGTAAACCTGCCGAACGACCCCAATTTTTTTCGGAGCCCGAATAAAACTAACCATGTTAGATACAACCCATAGTTTTGAAGAAAATTTTAAATATGACATGACCATATAATTTTCTGTTATTGTTGTTGAACTGCCTATCTTTCCATATTAATCTGGCGGACTTGAGAAGCAGCAAAATTGCGTGGTGTCCGAGATACAGAATACTTTATGGAAAAAACTTGAGTGTCCAAATTATCGGGTTGACCGAATTAAAAAGAGATTATCGAGATTGTACTGTATTATTTTTTTGTGTCCGTTCAAGAAAAATATAAGAATTGCTCCTCCTTATTACACTTCATTTCCGCGAGCGAAGAGAGCCGGGGGTTGGTGAGCGAAGCGAGCAGGGGCGTAGCCCCCTAGTATTTTATATACATATGTCTCCTTATGCCTGTTACATATATTTGCACGAAACAACTATACCCTTTTTGCCCACTTTTAATGGACTCGGTTTATAAAACGTAAACCAACAAATAAATTTGTGAACAATTAAAGACAAAGCAGCAGATGAAGTCATAAATTTCAGCGGCAAGGATACATATGTATTTATATTAAAAATAAAAAACTCTACACGAGGGAAACCTCTAGTGACGAAAGCACATTTAAGTCCCAAAATTTCGGATATCCAATTTTGTGACAAAGGATATTTTCTATTTAATAAATAAACTTTTCTTAAACAAAACAAAAAAACTTCGGCACGCCTAAGATTTTACACAATGCACTATGGGCGATTAGTTGATTTTGGCGGCATAAAGTCCACACATAGAGCTAGGAGCTTAATTTTTTTTTTAAGTGTTACTAATATTTTAGTTTGATTTCGGATTTTTATACCCGTTACTTAAAAATTAAGTAAAAGGGTATATTGTATTCGTGCAAATGTGCGTAACAGGCAGAAGGAGGCGTGGCAGACCCTATAAAGTATATATATTCTTGATCAGCATCAACGGCCGAGTCGATATAGCAATGTCCGTCTGTCCGTCCGTCCGTCTGTCCGTCCGTCCGTCCGTCCGTCTGTCCGTCTGTGTGAGCGCCTAGATCTCAGAGACTATAAGGGATAGAGCAACCAAATTTGGTACACAGACTTCTATAAACCCCACGCAGATCAAGTTTGTTTTAAATTTTCGATCGGACCACTACATCATATAGCTGCCATATGAACGATCGGTCGAAAATCAAGTTGTAGTATGAAAAACTTTTTTGTTTTCCGAGATATCGCGACCAAACTGACAGAATATGCATTATAGTTTGTCCTATACACCTTAACCAAAATTGCTTTGAATCGGTCCACTATATCATATAGCTACCATACGAACGATCCGTCGATAATCAAGTTTTAGTAAGAAAAACTTTTTTGTTTTCCGAGATATCTCAACCAATTTGACATGATATGTATTTAAGTTGGTTTTATACATCCTGACCAAAATTGATTCAAATCGGTCCACTGAATCATATAGCTGCCATAGAACCGATTTGTCGAATTTCAAGTTTTGGTATGAAAAACTTTTTTGTTTTCCGAAATATCGCGACCAAACTGAAAGAATAAGCATTATAGTTCGTCCTTTACACCCTAACCAAAATTGGTTAAGATCGGTCCTCTATATCATATAGCTGCAATAGAACCGATTTGTCGAATATAAAGTTTTTGTATGAACAACTTTTTTATTTATTACGATATCTTAACCGATTTTACAGAATATGCATATAAGTTGGTTTTATACATCCTGACCAAAATTGGTTAAGATCGGTTTACTATATCATATATCTGCCATAGAAAGAATTGGTCGATAATTAAGGATTAGGGTGAAAATTATTGTTGTTTCTGGAGATTTGTCAATCTGGAGAGTTTCTGGAGTTTCTGTCAATCACTCAAAGAAGTAACGGGTATCCTACAGTCGGGAGCTCGACTGTAGCCTTTCCGACTAGTTTTTTAGTCAATTTGACCACGCCTTTATTTTCCGCCCCTTTATAACCCCGGCACTTGTACAAAAATTTCAATTTTTATTATAAAGCAAAGCATAAAAATAGAAAAAATAATATTTTACCATGTTTTAACAATATTCCAAACTTAAAAAAACAAAAAGTTAATAATCTTCTTCATCCAAAACAAAAGAATTCTCATATCAACAAGCGTGTTGTTGTTGAACGTAAAGGAAACTTCAAGTGCATTTTTTTTTAAAAGGAACAAAAAGGAGAAAAAAATGATTACTCCAATAAACCAGACACATTCGTTAGTAACTTGCCATTTTTAGTTGCATGTTTTGATATGCACTTTTCAAGAAATACTCCACGGAACACAATTAAAATTGTTAGATTTTTGCTAAAAATACAATCAACAATAACACCGGACATTAAAAACACCACGAACACTTATACACATTTATCGTAAATAAAAGATTCTAAATACCTTGAGCTTTGCTATCCATATTACACTTATTAATTTAAACGAAACCAATAATAATTTAAGCACTTTCAACAGCATGAAATTTTTCGCGCCAATTTATATAATTGCGAGCTTCAACAGATCAGCTGGTTTTGAAGGGCTGCCACAAAAAGAGAGTTAAAAAAAAATTGTTTTTCAGCTAACTGAAGTGTTTACTATTAATAAAAAAAAACATTTCCTTGATATTTCACCAAAAATTTTATGACTTTATGCCGCCCATTATGAAAAATCGCCCATAGTGCAATGGCAGAAAACTGCGAGTTAGGTTGAGATAACTCCAGATACAACAAAAATTTGCACACTCAACCTTAATTTTCAAACAATAGAATTTGAATAAACCAAATGATGTTCTATGAGTTTGAATGCGATACAAATCCAAAAAAAATAATTTATTTCATACTGAAAGTTGATTTTTTACCGATCATTTCTGTGACAGATATATGGTATAGTATCCAACCCTACCGAATCCGACATATAAACTGCCTGTAGCAGAAAGCCGGACGTGTATCAAATTTTATCGAGATATAAATACATACATACATATATATAGCTTCAAAACTAAATGATTAGTTCGCGTAAAAACAAACGGACATCGGTACATCGACTTAGCTCGTCGTCCTGATCAAGAATATATATACTTTATGGAGTCTACCATGAAGCCTTTCACGATTTACACATTTAGCGATAAAATTATGATACTCTCTACATTAGTTTATAAAAATTTATTGAATTTTCTCACATTGCGCAAAAAGGTCCAGCTCCTTTGTACCTAAAAATAACTTTTAGCACTGTGTCGAATGGCAAAATATTCTTTGCAAGTGCAACTGTGAATTTAAGAGTTAAGAGCTTAGAACGATATCCTATAGAACATATGTATCTGTTGCTTTGAAACTGTGTAACCTAGCGATTTTTCAAAAAATCTTTCAGAAAACATTCTACATTTTTTAATCACAATGCTTAGATACAACGTAACAATCTGACTGGAGAACGCCTGGAATATATATACAGGAGTGGTCATAAGTATTTTCACATTACTTAAAGTTTTTTTTTTTATTTTCTCAAAGTTAGCTATAATACACAAGAATATTAAAGCTAAGTAGAATAATAAAAGCGCTAGCGTCCAGGCCTTCGGCTCTTACTTAAAGTTAATTTTACTCATAATTTCATCATATAAAGTTTGGCATCAATGGAAAGGTCATTTAAATTCTGTTTGAATGATACAAAACTTTCCTTAACCCATTAAGTACCCATTGAAAATTTTGAATTTTTGAGAAGGTCTACTTTTTCGACTTTGTTCCTCGGTGTCAAACAAAAAATGTTTTGATGCAAAAAGTTTCTCAAAACAAATCTAATAGTGTTGCAAAAAGGCTAGTCTCCGATAAAATGTTAACTTTTTTAAGTTTGTGAAAATTCTACGAAGACTAAAGACCTAGCGATTGAGGTTACATTTCCAATACGAATATTCACGTGTCTTTTACAAATCCCTAAAGTAAACAATAAGTTGGAGTTCCTAAAAACAAGCAACAAATTCTTTCAAATGTCAAAATTTGTTTAGAGATTTGATAAAATTTAATGAAATAAATATAACCAAGTACAAAATACTTGAATCAAGCACGATTTTCTTAGCAATATTTAGATTTTCGGGCTTAGGTAATTTTTTTTTAGTAAGACCAATTATTTTAGTCTTTTTTGACTTTTTAATGTTGAGTCGTTGTCTCCAGATATTATCATTTAACAATAATATCCTTGAAAAAATGCATGCTAAAATCAAGAATTTTAAACTGGAATTTTAGAATGATTTTTTTTTCTGTGTACCTATAACAAAAAATTTCGGTCAAATGAGAAATTAATTTAAGGCAGTCGACTTTAGTGACTTCGAAAATATGTTTGAAAAAATTAAATTTCTGACATTTTGGGCCGTTTTCTCATCTTACTTTCAATGCCTACTGTACTAACAGGGCACTTTACCTTAAAAGCAGGTTTTTAGTTTTTTCGTTCTCTCATCTTGGTTTTAGCATACCAATTGGAATTTCTGACAGTGTGGCATCACTGTGCCCCAAAATGGGTACCACAGACTTTTAACAGTGTGTAGCTGATCAAGAGCGTTTCAAATTTTTGCCACGGCACCGACCGCCACCGCAAATCACAAAAGAAATCCACCAAACCCACAGTTTTGAAGGTAGAACTCTCTTCTTGGTAAATAACACTTTGCATTATTTTTATCTATTATTGTTCTTACTATCATCATTATCAAATACATATAACGGTAGTTAACGCAGCTTAAGTTTTTTAAGAATCTCATACGCCTAAAAGTATGCAGTAACTTCAATTCCGTTCCGCGTTGCCATTAGCAACGCTGCAATAATCTGAATGTTTCGCCCTTAAAAGGTGGATGATCTGCCCTGTAATTTATCACCAGCCTGCTAATAAATAAATTTTTGACAAGGAAATCAAATTGCTCTTATCGGCTAGACTAACTATATTGTAATGTTGTAGGCAAGATGAGAAAACGGCCCTTAAAGAACTCAAACATTTGTTTTCAAAAGCAATTCTCTTAAAAATCTCCGGAGATTTGTAGTGTGTGATATACAATGAAAAAAGATAATTTGGCCCCCTTCATACAAGGCTGCCTACGCCCTTGGATGTATATATGTACATATATATACATAAGTATACGTTTGTACATACAGTTACTGAAGAAAGTGTTTTGAAAAATAAAAATTCACATGTTTGTCTTTTAGTTTTTAAAAATTATGAAAATTAATTTATTTTATTCTTTACATTTTCTAAGAACTATAGACAAGAATAATAAAATATGAAATAAGATAAAAATTCATAATTAATATATAATTTTTGCAAGAGAATTTTAAATCGTTGATTTTGTCAAAACACTTTCATACTTAAGATATGATGATGTACATGCATATGTACATATGTATGTATGTACATAAAGAGATTAACGCTTACCGTACTACATTACTGCTCTTCATAGTCTGCAATGATCTCTCTGCGGCTGCGATGGCAACTGCATCCGCCGCACCAAAAACAACAACCACAGCTCGAAGTCTTCTTGAAAAAGGTCAAAGTATCTCTCAAACATACAAAACTCACACACTTACACATAAATACAAACGAACACATACTTATTCACAGCTGGGAGCGAATTCACAGCAACAGCAACAACAACAAAAACTTAAAGTCGCAGCTGGTTACACGCACACTTGTATAAAAAAAAATAGGTACACACACATGTATGTATATGTTTATATATGTACATATACATACATACATATTTAGAGAGCTCGTGTGAGGGAGAGTGATGGAGAGATACTAAGAGAGGGGAACAGTTACAGCCACATAATAGATACATACAGAAAAGGTACCAACACACACATGCATAGACAAGTATGTATGTATGGATATGGCCAATACATTTTGTGCCATCGGCAGCGCAGCGGCCACCAAACTGACGGCGGCAACAGCAACATCGAAAAGCAGCAGCGACAACACCACCACCGCCACCACCAACAAAAAAAAGTAGAAGAAGAACAACAACAACTCGATGCAGCGAAGGTCGTCGTCGTTGTTTGTCCGTCGCCTGTCGGCCGACGTAGACGAGAGTTCCACATAGAAAATCGAGAAAACTGCATTAAATTTTCGTATCTGTTTTGTGGGAATGGCTCTGGGTACTTACACACACGCATACTTACATATGTACATACCCTGCAGTTTTGTTTGGAGCGATCGCTTCCAACAACGGTTGTCACACTTGGCGTTTTTAGCGCCAAATCTGGCTCTTTTTGTTTCTGTTAGCATACTGGTACTTTTTTATATTGGAAATAGCTCATTATTGGTTTAAACAAAACATATTTGAAAATTATTGAGAATGCATTTAGATCTAGATATTTTTGATCAAAACCACAGCTCCTCAATAAAAAATTTGGAAATGTAAGTTACTCTCTTTCAAATAACTGTGGTCATGCGCTAAGTAGTAAGAACAGGAAAAAAAGTATATGAAGATTATCATCATAATATTCATAATTTTAAAAACTTTTCTACAAGCCCTAGTGAGGCGTGAAAAGATCAAAGCACCAGAGGCACCGACATTATTAGTAAGTATATTTAAATTCATAATTAAGTTAATTTCAAGCCTGGCCATGACATTTCACCTCTGCTTTCTCTGCGGCGGGCCTGACTGGCACTGCAGGGTATATACGCGTAGATATCTATGTGTGTGCTTGTGTAAGTATGAGTGTATGTATGCCGGTTGGTCGGATACGGGTTTTTTGTTTGATATCCGTTCTCTCGCTCAAAAAGCTTCAATTAATACAATCAAACATGAATACATACATATATATATATATATATTTATTTATATATATATTTATATATATATTTATATACATATAATATATTTAAATATATATATATATATATGTATATGTGTTGGGCACATACATATTAATATACATACATATGTACTACATCCATAGTTAATAATAATTCTCTAGATACACATGAAAATTGAATGCGCGTTTGAAGAAGAAGGAACTTGCCAATAAGGGTAGGGGTACAAGAGTGGTACGTGTATCAGCACCTCAACGGCAGCTTGTCTGAAAGCATTGTGGCCTTAGGGCAGAATGCTGGGAATTGTGACAACTTTCGGCGGGTTCGGCACAACTTGTGGGGGAGTATTCGATATTAAGTACAATGATCTTGAATAGAATATCAGGTAACTGTTTTCACAAAAAAAAAAATATAAATAAATTAATGATTTATATTTTTAAAAATAGTTGAACCCAATGGATATTGCTAACTTTTTTGCGCACCATAAGCAACTATAAAAAATTTAGAAATCAAATTTTAAAAAACAGAAAAAAATTTTTTTTCCTTTATAAAATATGCGAATTTAAAAATTTCTCAAAGCAGTTAGTTTAACAACTGTGCGTGTGTATGTCTGCGTACATTCTAAATATCCACTACTACCCACTTTTTCTAAAAAAAAAAAAAAAAAAAAAATTAGGGCGCGTGAGAAACAACACTTTAAGAAATTTCTAACTAACATTTTTTCAAATGGTTTTTTAGGGTTGAAACATTTTAAGCTTTACGCATTTTGAAAGCTAATGAATATACAAATCTATTATTCACTCCCACATAGTCTCATATTTTAATCAATAACTTTAGAAACATACCTATATTTTTGAAGTCAGGAAATTATCAGGTCTATTCCGGAATTCACCTTTTGGGAAAGATCTTTTAAGATAGTTTAATATATTGATTTAAATGATGTATAGGCGGCAACATTTTATACCTAGATATTGGTAACTTATTTTTCTGCTTGTTTTGTAATTACATAAAGACTTTATTATCATCATAAGTTAAAAAATACAAACTAAAAAAACGCTTTAATTAAAAACAATATAAAGGAATGTGATAGTCATATTTTAAATAAAGCTTCTATAGGTATAAACTATACATTTTCTAAAACTATCCATCTATTTTGAAAATATTCCACTGAGTCCCAAAGTCAATAGATATTGTTGTATTTTCTTTTAGATTTAAGTGTTATTTACAATAATTAGCAATGAATGGCCTAACTAAATATAGAAAGACTGCTAAAAATAGCTGCATTTAATTCTGATTTGTATGCATATGTAATAGTTCGGCGGCCATGATTTTAAAGTTATACTTACTACACCTCTGCAAGAAATTGGCTGAAAGCCACTGTAAGTGGAATCAAGCGTATATGTACAGTTAGTCAAAAAAGTATTTTGACAAAATCCAAAATTTACGAAAATTTCTCTTGCAAAAAATATATTTATATTATTTTTAATTTTATTATTCTTGTCTATGGTTCTTAGAAGAAGTTAAAAATAAGAAAAATAATTTTCATAGAACCTTACTATTTTAAAAAATAAAAAAACCAATATGTGAATTTTTGTCAAGACACTTTCTTGACTATCTGTATATTAAAACGTTCAAAGAAACCGTAGAAATTTATATATTATTAAATTGCACCTCAAATATCACTGCGGACGGCAGTCCGCGCTAGCGACAAAAGCAGCACGAAGTGTGCAAAAGGCGACTAGCAATATAATATAGCTTCACGAGATAAGTGGATGTAAGTGAGAGGGGCAAAATTTTAATGATTGCAGTTAGTGGGTCCGTTGGAGCTTTTTGGTTAAATTTTATACATTTTAAAAATTCTTATTAAAGATACGCGTCGAATGGAATGGACATTGGAATGATCGAAAGATATATTAATTTGAAATTTTTAAGGGCCTTCTCAAAATGAGATGAAAAGTTTGTTTGTCTGTTTGTTTGCTTGGATCAAAGCGCTGAAAAAGCTTAGATTTTTTGAGGAGGAAATGTTCTAATCAGAAAGCTAGAAATGTTTGTTCTTCGACTTTAGCGGGAAATAGCTAAAACACCCATAGCTTCCAATCCGAAGAAGCTACAGATGTTTTCTATATGTCGTTAGAAAGGTATTTTTGAGGTCTTTTTTTTTTGCTTGCAAAGTGCTCAGTTAAAATTCTACAGGTGAAAAAAGGTTTTTTAGCTGACATTTTGGCGATTTATTAGAAAACAGCTCCAACGATTTTAATTTAATTTCAATATGTTGTAAAACGTAAAGTTCGGCACTGCTCATTAAAATTATTTTTAGGTATACAGAATCGAGATCCCTTTGCGCAAGGTGCCGAATGCCAAACTTTTTTTTAATAATTTATGTATTAAATTTAATATCGTTCGTCACAAAATCAGAAATTTGGGGCAGGAAAACCCTTTCGTCACTAGACTTTTACTTTGTAAAGAAGTTTTTTTGGAATTAATGTATTTACTTGCATGAATATGTATGCATATGTAAAACTATGTAATAATTTGACAATAACCATTTACAACAATTAAAATAAATGCTTCTCTACACCTGGCATTTGGTGTAAGCGGTTTTTGGGGTTTTCGGCTATCGCCGGTAGAGTATGTCAGCACAAGGGAAGGGTGGACCGAGAAGAAGTAAGTGGGAAATGAAGATGAAGAGCAAAATGGCAGCATATTAAAAGTAAATTTGCTTTTTCCATTTCGAACATGCAGGGTAATAAGCAACAACGAAATTGAATCGGCACAGAGCCGAACGCTGTTGCCGAAGTTCGAAACACGAAACAAGCACAAAGCTTTCAAATGGGAGGAAGTTGATGGCAATGTGCCCAGTTCCTAATTCTCTCCTCCGCGTCAGCCCACACTATGACACGTAGGCAAAACGCCGCCGCCTCTGACGCCCTTGGTTACACAATGGGTTTACATACATACATGCATAGATATGTATGCACATGTGTATATTCGTATGTATATATGTACATATATGTATGTGTTTGTGTTGAGCTGCCAAATTTGTTGTGCGGCATCGTCTTCATAGCCGCTGCCTCTGCCGCTGACGCCGCTGTTGTCGTCGCAGTCTCTCCCTCTGCTCACTTCCATTGCGCGTCACGAAGCGGAGCCTGACCAAGAGACTATGCAAGTTGTGTTTGTCTATATTTTGTGATTTTTGAATTGTTGTTGCTGTTGTTGTTTTGATGTTTGTTGCTTTTGCGCTTATTGACTTGTACATACAATGTATGTATGTTTAATTCTCTCAAAATCTGTATGTGCATATGTATGTGACTTATAAAGATACTCATATATCTATATAATTTCTTTAAAGTCCATATGCAGTTAGTTGGCTGTGAATGTCAATCAATCATTTTTCTATTGCCATTGACATTTTCTATACATGTCATAAATACGTAAATAAAGATAAATTATCATTAAAATATATTATTTTCTTAATCAATCTATAGTTTCATTATGAACAAAAGCTATTATAATAAAAATCATAATCATAAATATTACCAGCATTGATTTTCTATTAAGCTGATAAGTTTGAAATTACTTCATTTTGGCGCCAAGCAAAGAAGCAACAGTGTGTAACAACACCATGTGATAGTTGGCAGTGCTGCCATATCACCTGCGATACGCGCGCCTCATTGATATCGATAACGAAAACCCACGTGTTGATAAAAAACTTGGTCGAGAATTATGCTGGGTTTATATTGGGGCACACTACGGCACCACATTCTGTGGCAGTTTCCGCCAGCTTGGGACACCAGTCAAAGTGTTTACACTAGCGAGGCATAAACTGTGCCTCACAGCGCTGTGGCAACACAAAATTATAGCCTTCAATGTGAACACTACTTGTCATCGTCACAGCATCGAAAATGTTCACAAAAAGTGAACATTGAACAAGCTCGTGAGCATAAACAAGTTCCACAAAAAGAATAAAAACAAACAATTTATGCCGTGAATTGTAAAAGTTGCAAAAATTGTGAAAAATATGGAAAAGCGAGCTCTGCGTCCCTCATTTCTTTCACGAAAAAATTGTTTTCAAAACAAACTGAGTTTTGGGTTTTTTTTTATGTTAACAAAAAACTATCGGTGGCGTAGTGTGCCAGAAAAACCAACTTGCTCGATCTGCTTGGCGCAGAAAAACAGGGTTGATTTGAGCTGGTTCGGCACAGAAAAGTATGCGGCACTGAATGACACTGGTGTTCACATTGAAAGTGGCACATTTTTGTGCCTCTTGATTTTGATGGCACAGCATTTGTGTTCACATTGCTCCGTGCCACTGTGGCAGTCACTGTGCCAGCTCTGTGCCCCAATGTAAGCCCAGCATTAGGGCTGTCAGCTTAGCTATTTTTTCTTAGCTAGTTCTACCAATTTTTATTGGTAGAAAAACTTTAAAATCGCTTTCAGCCGGAAATCAAAAATATACCTACTTAAAATTGGTATAATGGATGCCGTCATAATAATACCGTTATTGATAGTGATCCGTTATCAAAATTTTTTTTGTTAAAAAATACTTTTTAAAAGCTATTTTTCTTTGAAAACGCAGATCTTTTTTGGTGAATTCCCAGTAGAAAAAAAATTTTGTTTTTATTTTCTTTATAAAATGACAGCACTGCACACGATACGGGACTGAACAAATCAACTGAACTTATTCTGAGCGACTCAGTTCCGGTTTCTAAAATAGCCGGCGCGCAATTTAAATTAAATTCTATAAAATAAAATTTCTTTAGCAATACATTATAATTAAATTATACCATTTTAATTGGAAATAATATAAAATAAAGATGATCATGTATACCCTGGGGGGTGAAGTTGTATGAATAAGTTTTAACGAAAAATTTGAAATTCGACAAAATTCTAACAAAGGTTCGAAATGCTAGCTTAATATCCAATTCACACTGACCACATCTACGGGGAACGTAAGGGAATAATGATAGATGTGAAATCCCAATTCACAATGGAAATATCTACCATATAACATCAATTTGAAACTTGACGTCTGTGAGTTACAAATTATACACAAATTTAAAATTTTACCCAAAATGAATTCCGAGCATGAATTGGCCATTATTACTGCTGCGCGACAGCAAAGCAGCAAATTCATAGTGCCATTCGATATAATCGGCGAAATGATCGACCAATTAAAATGAGAAAATAGGATGTGCCATTCCAAAATGTTTAATTCACAAAAAAATATAAAATATATCAAAATAATTCGGATTTTTATAAGTCATTTATTTAAAAAAATTTGTAGTTGGTTTTAAAACAGATGGTAAAAGAAGTACTTGTTGGGTCTTTTGATTCTCTCCCTGCGATTTATCATGCTCGCGTGATTAGCACTGCTTCTAAACTTGCAGCATCTCTCGAGCTAAATCAAGCTCTCCTTTGATGCTGTGCTTGGTGTGCGTTGCTGGATCTGGGCTCTAGATCCAAATCATGCTGTTGATGGTACTGGTGCTACACGCAGCTCTGGATCGAACTTGGTCCGGTATTTCATACATTCCATGAAATCTGAAATTGGGGCGGTGTGTTTGCATTATTTAAGTATTAATTAACTCAATTAAATAAACTTACTGGAGTTGTCCATAGTATACGAGACTATTTTTATGCGTACAATTATACAACCATCAGAAAATCTGGCGTCTTTTCAGCATAAATATGGCAGGTTTTCCCGCTCTCCTCGTCAATCATCAGATTCTCCAACTCTACTGACCATGTGACCCTGGTAGAAGTTCCTACCTTGAGCGTTTTAATACATTAAACATTGGCGAAAACAATTTTAATACTATTTTTACTTACATTATTCGGTCCTTTCTCATAATAAATGTTTATTGTTTTTCTTTTGTCATTCAATTTTGTAGGCATTGTTTACATTTTCGTAGCAAATGACAAATTTTCAGTGTTGCTTTCGATAATAATCGGCTTGAAACCGATAAGAAACGTGTGGGATAGGAACATCAAAAGGGAGATGGTGGAATAACTGGGAAAATTTCGGCACGGGTAAAACTACAGGCCCATCATGAAAATTGATGGTATATGGTAGATGTTGCTCAGTGTGAAATGGGTCTAAAAACTGGAGGAAATAACATAATTTTGTGATCCTTTCGATCCATTTTTCAAAATGACCTAAAACTGACTTCCTTTCTTTTTCTGGTACATCAAGGTTTCCCCTTACGTTTTATGGGAACTGAGGTTGCCACATCGTTTGTTTCACTTTCTAGTCGAGAGGCACAATTCACTATAAGACATTTGATAAATACGAGTAATTTAATGCAATTAAAGCATTTTCTAATTCTTAGAAGTAAAAGTAAATTTATCAATAAAATACAAATAAATGCAAACATTAAAATGATGTGCGACGCAGCTGCTACTCCTGATCAACGCAATGTGGAAATTAAAGCGCGAATTCCTGGCGGTGTTGATGAATTTGAACGCCGCTTGGATGTGGCCAAGAAGTTGACTGGTGCCGGCGGCGAGTTGATTGTGCAACGTGATGTATTTTTCAATTCACCACAGGGCGGCCGCCTGAAGCTACGCTACTTAGAAGCACCAGCCCGTTCTCAGCTGGTTCACTACAATAGACCCGACGTGGCCGGACCCAAGTTGTCCAAGTACAACAAAATCGAGGTGGACGAACCCACTGTGCTGGAAAAGATACTACGTCAGTCAAACGGTACGCTGGGCGTTCTGGCCAAGCGAAGATTACTATTCATCCACGAGCAAACACGCATACACATGGACGACGTGCAGGACTTGGGCCACTTTATGGAGTTTGAAGTGTGCCTTCGTCCTGAACAGACGCTGGAAGAGGGCCAAGCGATAGCCGATCAGCTCTGTCAGAAATTTAATATTGCGCCAGCTGATCTGATGACCGGCTCCTACTTTGATGCTTTGACAAAGGGCCAAATTTAAGAAATTATTAAATCTATAAATTTTTTACAGAAGTACGTTAGTCCCATTGATTATGGGTGAATACAAAAATCGATCCATATATGATGGCTCTATTTTTTGAATGAGTATTCAGAATAAAAATGTGAACATTTATTTAATGCACATCTATTCATTTCATAAAAATCAGTGATTATTAGAGAAAATCTTTTGGAAAAAGTATTTCTTGTGTAGCATGTTATGTTTAGCTGCAGAATTGATTTATTGATAATTTGGCAAATAGTTAAATTTTAAATATGTTTTAAAACTCGAATTCGCACACATTTATACATATTTACAATTTTAATGGCTTTAGGATGGCGCGCCACGGTCATGCATATAGGGCGAATTATATGATTACGATAAATCGAACTTAGATCCGAATATAAATGCAATTGGTTACAGAATATTCTTTCTTCATGGAACACATAAAGTCAAATCATAAAGATGCCGACTTGTTACCGCTATGCTAAGCTTATCAACTATAAGGACAAATTAAGAACATAGAACTTATAGCTAATATAGCTGCCATTTTGAATGGTTTCAGCTTCTGTTCTCTCCAACTCAATCAACTAATCTGTAGATACATTTGTTTTTTTGTTTTTTTTTTTTTTGTGTTAGTTTGTGGGTGGTATTCCAAACTGATCGGCAAAATTCGTAACATAGTTGTAATTTTGGTTGGGCTTCTTCCAAAATTCTTTGTATAGAGGGTTAAACTCCGTCCACCTAGCAATAGGAACCAATAAGACTGATGGACATGGACTCAGATATGGGATCGGGCGCTGAAATGGGTTTCCAGTACAACCAATTATAATTGACTGCAAAGTTATCAAGATTTGTAATTGAGATTCGATTTAGTGGTTGTTTCACAAGGAATTAACTTACGCACAAAGGATTGCGTGAGACGCATGGAGAGCGTGCGACAGCGGTGTCGGCATTCGCTGGTCGGACGCAGGATGATGAAACGCGTGCCCACCGCCTGGTGCACATAGACATTGGGGCATTCGGTTTCTGGCAGCGTATAGGCTGGTGCTTGTGCCGCATCGATGGCCACAAAACGTTCTAGGGCCACGCCCATGCTGGGCAAACGCATTGGACGGGCAAAGATGGGGCGCAGCAAACGGGCGGGCAGCATGCGATTACACCGCCACAGATTATGGGCGTGCGATGACCAAGCGGACGTTCCAATTGCATCATCGGGACCTGAACTGCTACTATTAAACTGTCCGAAAAGATCCTCGAGATTGTGCACGCCTTGATTGGTAGAGTGGACGCGATACGCGTCACGCTGGAAGATCTTAAGATTGTTGGCATAGATTTTGTAAAAATCGCCCAAATCGAAGCCTTGTTGATTACTCCGAAACGTATAGGGCATATCCGTTGGCTTTCGGCAGTGCTGCAGTAGCGCCAGCTGCTTAAATCCGGCTAAAGAGCCGGCATCATGTTGGCTAACGCTCAGATTGTTGTCAATTTTTGTATCATTTTCCACATCGACATAAAGCTGCGCGCATTCATCGCTTTCCAGCCAGACGCTTTCAACGCTTGCGCAAGGGCCGCAGCTGAGATCCTCCACCTGGAAAAACGGATTACCCATGAGGCAGGACTCATCGTAGAGCTCGGTGAGACGGGGAAAGCGCTGGATGAGCGGCATGGTCATGCGTCGCCACATCCGCATGCCCGGATACACCAGCGATTGCACCATTCGCGCATTGTTCGCACCATTCGTCGTCTCATATCGATAGGCGACCACACATAGAGACATGAGCGTCAGGTAAAATAACCAGCACAATATTTTTCGCCGTCGATCAAGCAAATGATGCAGTACCTCCAGTTTGAGATATGCCATCAGTGGCGTTGTCGCATTGTAAAGCGGAGCCTGACTGCGTTGCTGGAAATACTGAAAGATCACATAGTTGTCAAAGCTGAGTGGACGAACACCGTAATTTGCTTCGGCGAGACGTCGCAGCTGGCGCATTGCGCTTGTGTAGCGTTGTAGTAACTGCTGCCGACTTAGCTGCACAAAGTTCAAATCGATATCAATATCGTAGTCGTCCATGTTGCGACGCGGGCGCCGCCCCTTCCCCTCCTTCCACACTTGCAACTTGCACTCAACGCACTGAAAGTTCTTTTCTTTCTTTGTTTCACGTTCTTCCCGTTTTCCGTGTTGACTATTTTGGCTTCTTAGCGATGAATTCACTGCGCTCTTTTTGTTTTTGTCCAGCTAAATACAATTTATGGTCTGTCGTTTATTTACATTCACCTCTATGCGTTTTGTTTATTTGGTTTGGTACTTTTTTAGTATATGTCATTATGCAGCTGCCAGATGGTATATGGTCACTCTAATACCACGAATTCACAACAGCTGGGTACTTCTGTTAAGAATAGCAACAAAGCTAGATGTGCTAATATCACCGCATTGTTAACGAATTTGATGTTTACTATATTACTATTATCTTTTAGCTATTTACATGATTTTTGAATGTCAACACACTTGTTTTAAGACAAACACTTGGTGCATTTATTCGCAAAAGTCGCTTAAATGACTGAGGAAAGGAAATTAGTTTGGTCACACTATTGGTACATTTTATAAGTTATTTAAGTCTGGTCACACGGCTTCAGTTGTTTGATAATCGAGTTGCAGTGCGGAACCGTCGCCAAAAGTAAATGTAATAATTTTCGATATATCTTTTTATTAAACTTATTGTTACTTTAATTGCTGTCAATCACTGTCAATCACTTATTGTTACTAAATCACTGTCAAAGTGGAACACAAATCATCGCTGGTTGCCACTATATTATAATTATGTATGAACTATGTGTATACATATGTGTGTGGGCAAACTCCACAAGTGTGTGCGTGAAATCAAAATAATACCACAGCAACGAGTGATGTCGCGCCCTGATGGAATTATTTTATAGAATTACTTATTGAAAAGGCATCAATCTTTCGAATATAACACCAAAAAGTGTTAGTGTGTGTGTGAAATAATGCGAATGAAGTAGCATTACGTAAGAAATTGTATAAATTTTGACTGCATTCTTGGTCAAAGGGAAGTCGTCGGTCGTGTTGATGATTTCATTGACGATGACGATGACTCCGCGGCCAACGCACACACATACACTCAACAACGCTAACATATATGTTAGTATACTGTGAATTTAGCGCGTGTTTGTGTGTGTGATGTATCTAAAAGTTATTTGCTGAGTACCAATTGAATATCCTCCACTTGAATCGCTGCTTCTACTGGAGGGAGTTAAAGAATTAGATTGATACTCTGTTGAGTGCCTACGCAAAATCGGTACATAGATATCTGCAATAAATCCAATACCGATGAGGATTTATTTAGTCTAACTAGACAAAATAATGAATACTTTAAAAATAATTGAAAAAAACCGTGTGAAGAAATTGTATATTTAATTCGAAATCAAAAATTCGAAACGCGACCAAATTCTAAAAATATTTTTTAAAAACCTCTGACTTAAAAAATGCCCAAAGAATACTACTTTTACAAAAGTATTATATCTTAATTTTCAAGGAACTATTACGAATTGTCAACGTTTTAAAGTTTGTTGCGGCACAAATTCTTGAACGGGGTGGCAACACTTTTAAAGTTGACGATCAAACGTCAAGCTGATTACAGTAGCCCCCGCAGCAACAACAGCAGCGCCCCCTTGTGCCGTGTAAACTTTGATCACAAGGAGCTGCAGCTCCAATTGGTATTCTCCGTTGCCTTGCATGTACTCTCGTATATGTATGCATGTATGTATGTTTGTGTAGCTGTGTTTATCTCTGCTTATTGGGCTGGTGTGTGAGGAACTTGTACGCCCACATTATGTAGCACAGATGTTGCTTGATACTTGTGGGCGTGCGCGCGAGACCAAAATGTAGATGAATGTATGATCTATACATATGTACATATTTATGTGTGCCGTTTTATTCTGTGGGCACCTTTGGCTGCTCAAATTTTGCTCTTTCCTCTTTGTTCATGCAAATTGTTGCATCTTCCTACTCTCTCCAGCTGTATTGTACGCCTGGTTTGTTGGCTGTTTATATTTAGACACACAACGGAGCACAATCTACATCTGCATGTGTGTACTGCTTTTTTTTGTTAGTCCGCCCTCGGCCAATGGAAATGATCACCCTTTTTTCTATTTGAGGCATGAATAAGCATCACCAGCCAAACAAAATTCTTGATTCTCCAGTGTCACTTTTTTACAAAGCGATTGATTATTCATACATTTGTGCCCGGAAGACGTCAGCGCAGTCGCTGCATGACTAAGCTGATGTGAAAAATGCTAGAGTTGACTTTTCTTATACATAAGAACACACATACGTACATATGTACATATATTCATATACACATGCATGTTTGCATGCTAATCCAATAAGCATAGGGAAGAGCTTGCAATAAAAGGGGCGTCTTTGTCCTGTCGACGGCGCCCTTTGTTTACGTTTGAAATTTGTTTGAGTACCGCAAGCACAAGAAATGCGTTACCGGCGCGGACTTGCGCTCTCTTACCTCTCTCCCAGTTTTATTGTTCGTTCTCTTGTTCTCGCTCTTGCTTATGTAATTTACTTGATTTAAGACGTGCAATAATTGACATTTTGTCACTCATCATCAAAGTAAATCGCTATTTTGCCTTTAGCCCTTATTCATAAAATTCATGCGAGGAGACCAGCCATATGTTTCTGTGTGTGTGTGTGTATTTTTGTTTGTTTTGTTCGCACACGACAGCAGCAGCCAACAAAGTAGAGGATGAGTCATATCCAATTTGATTTTCGATTCGTTTCGTACGAAATGGCGCTGATTGTATAGCTAAACAACAAAACAAGACGAAGGAGAGGTATATAGAGGAACCAACAACCTTGCGAGAGAAATAAAATTAAACATGAGTCAAGAGAAGAAGGCAAGTCAAACCTGAGCATATGTATGTGTTTGTTATACCCTAACGAAAGGTGAACGAGCATGATTTTTGAGGGTATTTACATATGTATGTACAGCTGTGTTCATGAAAATAGCAGTGCTTTTGACCTGCACTTTTAAGATTGATAAATCCTATGACAAAGACCATTATGGGACAACATTTTTTTGTTAGTGCCAAATGTATTTATTTTCACATAACTTAACAATATTTTTTTTATTTTTTATTCACTAGTTTTTATATATGGGTGAATAATAACATAAAACGCTAAATTCGGCTGTTCACTAAAATAGCAGTCTTAACAAAAAATATTAAAAAATTTACCATAACTCGTGAAAAAATTTAATGATACTTAACAACATTTAGTTTATGCCCTAATACTTAGATGTGTATCCTTTTGATTAAATAGGCTGTGAACCCCATACATTATGTACATATGTACATATACTTTGTTGTAAATACATAAATGCAGATTCAATTTAGTTAATCAACATTTCTTCTTCGTTATACGTGCATACAATACATCATAGTATATTATGGCATATTGGATTAACTGTCGAATTCAACAGACACTTAGTTAGATATGTAATCCAAAGATAATATGCTAATTCAACGGATGCATCTATTGCCATAGTTGTGGCAGTTGGTCGAATGGTATATACAGTGGATCGCAGCTTATTTCGTGCAGGGGTACAGTATAAATTTAAGATCGGATAGCAGCAAAACTATTAAAGATATACAAAAAATTTAAATGCAGTAATTCTTAGTAGTCTTTTCATATTATTTAAGATACATCACTATAATTATATTTCTGGAAATAACCTTTCAATCTAAGGAAAACTAAAACTATAGTAATTTTTTATGTCGCAGCTTATTTCGTGCAAGCACTTTGAGTGGCTCTAATTCTCCAACTGTAATTTTTATGTCGCAATTTCTTCTTCTATTTCTTTGGACATACCATAAGCTAATTTATTTTTGTCTTAAATGAGTTTACTCACACTTCCAAATTAAGTTTTGCGGTAAATTGGAAAAATGGGTCCACGTACAACAATTGAACAGCGGGAATTAGTTCTTGGACATTTTAAAGATGAAAAAAGTCTGCGGATTATCTCTAAAATGGTTAATTTGAGTGTTCAGAGTCATTCAACGCTTTTTGCGAGAAAATCGGGTGGCAAATAAGGGCCGAAATGCCCCTAACAAAATTTTTACGGAGCCCGAAGAGAGACTTATAGTAAGAAAAATCAAAGCAATTCCAAAGATATCGGCTCCAAAACTGACTGCTGAAGTTGAAAATTATATGGGCAAACAATGTTCTTCAGAAACAGTACGCCGAATATTGCGGGATCATGGCTATAATGGCTGTACATACAGTTGCTCGCAACTTATTTCGTGCAGGGGTACAGTACTGTTGAACTAGATGCTTATTTTGGAGCTCCGTATTCGGTGGCGTAAAACTTATTGCATTCCATCGGTACCAAATATATTAAACTTTGACTCGTCTGCAAATTTAACTTTATTCCAGAAGGAAATTGGACGAATTACGTGCTCCTGGGCAAATTTCAATCTGCATAGTTGATTTTTTTATTAATGAATTGCTTCTTTCGAGTTAGTTGGCCATTATGGCCATGATCCCGCAATATTCGGCGTACTGTTTCTAAGGAACATTGCTTGCCCATTTAATTTTCAACTTCAGCAGTCAGTTTTGGAGCCGATATCTTTGGAATTGCTTTGATTTTTCTTACTATAAGTCTCTCTTCGGGCTCCGTAAAAATTTTGTTAGGGGCATTTCGGCCCTTATTTGCCACCCGATTTTCTCGCAAAAAGCGTTGAATGACTCTGAACACTCAAATTAACCATTTTAGAGATAATCCGCAGACTTTTTTCATCTTTAAAATGTCCAAGAACTAATTCCCGCTGTTCAATTGTTGTACGTGGACCCATTTTTCCAATTTACCGCAAAACTTAATTTGGAAGTGTGAGTAAACTCATTTAAGACAAAAATAAATTAGCTTATGGTATGTCCAAAGAAATAGAAGAAGAAATTGCGACATAAAAATTACAGTTGGAGAATTAGAGCCACTCAAAGTGCTTGCACGAAATAAGCTGCGACATAAAAAATTACTATAGTTTTAGTTTTCCTTAGATTGAAAGGTTATTTCCAGAAATATAATTATAGTGATGTATCTTAAATAATATGAAAAGACTACTAAGAATTACTGCATTTAAATTTTTTGTATATCTTTAATAGTTTTGCTGCTATCCGATCTTAAATTTATACTGTACCCCTGCACGAAATAAGCTGCGATCCACTGTAGATGGAAATCATGAAAGATCCCTTATTTCTTAGCATACCATTAAGAAACATCATTGAGATTGAGACAATTACATATATCCAAGCTCTGTTCTTGGTCCACATCCACCAAGAAGAATATGCTCGAAATTTTGGTTAATCACTAGAACGTAATCACTGTAGACGGCAGTCCGCGCTAGTGACGAAAGCAGCACAAAGTGTGGAAAAGGCGACTAGCAATATATACACGAAGAATGGAAAATTTGCTACGAATGTCTGATCAGGTCGAGTTATATACCGATCGAAAGGTATGACTTTTCTATCAAAAGTGTATACTGAGACTTTTAGTAACTCACCTGGTTCATGAGATAAGTGGGTGTAAGTGGGAGGGGCAAAATTTTAATGATTGCAGCTATTGGTGACCTAAAAATTTGAAAAAATTTGGCATTCGGCACTGTGCATTAAAATTATTTTACGGTATACAGAATCGAGATGAATCGCAATGTGCCGAATGCCAAACTTTTTTTTTATAATACTTTATATATTAAATTTAATATCGTTCGTCACAAAAAGGGAAATCAGAAATTTTACGGCAGGAAACCCGTTTCGTCACTAGACGTTTACTTTGTAAAATCACATAAAAAAACCTCTACACGAGGTAAAAGTCTAGTGACGAAAGCTTATTCTAGCCCCAAAATTTCTGATATCCAATTTTGTGACGAAATTTATTACATTTAATATATGAATTATTCTAATATTAAAAAAAAATTGTTTGGCATTCGGCGCATTAAAGTAATTTTTAGGTATAAAGAATCGTGAACTTTTTTGCGCAATGTGCCGAATGCCAAACAATTTTTTTTTAATATTAGAATAATTCACAATTTAATAAAAATCGTTAGAGCCGTTTTCGAGAAAATATTCAAGGTACGTCTAAAAGCCCTCTAATATATCTTTCTAACGGCATATAGAACACATCTGTAGCTTTTTTAGATTGGAAGCTATTGCTGTTTCAAATTTATCACGTTTTAGCTATTTACCGCTAAAATAGCTATTTCCCGCTAAAGTCGTAGAACAAAAGTTTCTAGATTTTTGATAAGAAACAATTCCTCATCAAAAAATTTAAGCTTTTTCAGCGCTTTGATCCAAACAAACAGACAAACAAACAAACAGACAAACTCATTTTTCATCTCATTTTGAGAAGGCCCTTAAAAATTTCAAATTAATATATCTTTTGAACCAAATGTCGGATTGGAATGATCGAGGTATCATTCGACGCGTATTTTTAATAAGAATTTTTAAAAAATATAAAATTTAACCAGAAGGCTCCAACGGCCCCACTAGCTGCAATCATAAAAATGTTGCCCCTCCCACTTACACCCCCATATCTTATGAACCAGGTGAGTTACCAAAAGTCTTTTGTTATTGACCGTCATACCTTTCGATCGGTATATAACTCGATCTGATCGGACAGTCGTAGCAAATTTTCCATTCTGCGTGTATATATTGCTAGTCGCCTTTTGCACACTACGTGTTGCTTTCGTCACTAGCGCGGACTGCCGTCCGCAGTGACAATGATAATCAAGGTTGGTAAGTTTTAAAATTTTGGACAATACAAATTTCGCTTCAGTGGTTCGAGCTATAGAGCTAGATTTTCCAAGGTTTAGGTTCGATTGCTTTTGTTATTTTCTCAATTGCTTTCCATAATTAAAAAAAAAAGCCTTTAAGATTTTAAAATTCTTAATATACAAATTGGCAACTTTTAAACGAGTATCTTGGTATTTCGAGTTGAGGGTAGATATTTTGATGTCTCTAATCATCCTTTTTCGTGAATATTAAAGTAATCAATCTAATCAGATTAATTCAATAAGCCTATTAGTTGATTATGCAATAATTTTATGTTAGTTTTTTGGTTTTTTTCAGCCGCTGCACTTAAAACTTTTGCACCCCTACTAAAAGAGCGAGAGAGCTGCTTCAATTACTAGAGAGAGAGAGAGAGAGAGAGAGAGAACGAGACGAAGACAGAGCTATAAGGTTTGAGTGAAAGTAGAGCGTGCGCTTGCAAAGCGACGATGAGAGACACAGACACTCTAATACCAACAGCAAAACCAACATCTCCCGCTCCCGCTTCTGCACACCGAAAGACCCAAATAACGACACAAAAAATGGAGCAGCTGATATCTCTGACGCTGCTGTGCATCCTCGCCTTCACATTGACCCACTGTGCGGCGGCGCAGATGGATCAGTCACCCGCCAAATTGGAGCAGAATCCGTGCATGAACAAAGCCACCTGCCATGAATGCATACAGACGCAGAATTGTGGTTGGTGCATGAAATCCGACTATGGAGATCGGCCACGATGCTTTCTGCACACACCCAAACCGGAGGTATGCCCGGAGGAGTTCATTTGGAATCCCGACACGTCGGAGCGTATATTGATCAATAAGGATCTGACGCTGGAAAGCGGTGGCGCCGCCTGGGCGGGTGGTCAATTTATATCGGGTGGATCATATGAGAGTAGTGCAAATCAGCAAAGTTCGGCGTCTGGATCTTATGGTGCTTCAGGCTCTAGCTCCAGCTATGGCTCCAGCTCCAGCTCTGGTTCCAGTTCAGGTTTCAGCTCCAGTTCGGGATCACAAAGTGCCTCTGGGTCAGCAGCAATGGCTGCTGCCGCTGGCGAAATTGTGCAGATTAAACCACAGCGCGTTAGTCTCAAGCTGCGCATCAGTAAGTAGATTTTAAATGGAGATATGTATTTGTATGTGTATATGGAAACACTTATTCAATGATCTATTGCTACTGTAGATGAGGTGCACAATTTGGATGTGAGCTACTCACAGGCCGAGGACTATCCCGTTGATCTGTATTATTTGATGGATCTGTCCAAATCTATGGAGGATGACAAAGAGAAACTGTCCGCGCTGGGCGACAAACTTTCGGAAACTATGAAGCGCATTACATCCAATTTCCGTTTAGGTTTCGGCTCATTTGTCGACAAGGTGCTCATGCCCTACGTATCTACCATACCCAAAAAGTGAGTCCTATGGTAATTCTAAGTCTGTAGATTATCGTCTAAGTCTAGAGTAGCTATAAGAGCCAACAACGATGAGAGGAATTCCAAAAGCGTTATAGATGACCCTTAAGGGGAACAAACAATGAACGATCGATGAGAAATTATCAATTGATGGTTACTCATGATTTCTGAGAAATCCAAATTGAATTGATGAGTGGTTATATGATTAATATTTATACTGAGTAATATCTTATTTTTATTTTATTTATTAAGTCTTAAGTGAGCAGCCCTTGAAAAGAATCGAGAATTTTTATACACGTAATTCCGTTTCCTATCATGATTTCTAACAAAAATTGTTATAAATATTAAAAAAAAGAAATATAATTTCATTTATTGGCTTACTCAACAAAGAATTAAACTTCCTTTTCTTCTAATTATGTATATACATATTTTTTTTCATAAATGAATAGATTAACTTGCTATCTATATGACTAATTCATAATACGTTCTTTTACTTAATTTTTACTTTTATGCGAACACAAAAAAATACAAAACTAACGCCACGATTAAACTACAACAACAACTACAACAACAAAACGTAATCGATATCGAAATCGAACACCAACAAATATCCACCATCAATCAACGCAAAACAACTACCGAAAACTGTTCGATAACAAATACTATATAATAAATATACGTATTTTATATATGTATATTATTATAAAGACTCGAGCATCCATGCGATAACTGCAAGGCCCCCTATGGTTACCGCAATCACATGCCACTGAGCAATAACACCGAAAGCTTCTCTGTAAGAGAATATTTTTATTGCAATCCACATCCACACAATCCACATCAAGCTCTATCATATTTTATATTACTCGTACTCACTCTCGCTCCCTCTTTGTCCCACTCTCTGTTTGCACTCTTCCCTTTTCCTCTACTATCATTTATTCATTGTGTATATTTGTTGCCTTGGTGCCTAACTATCAATCTTTTCGCATCTACTCGTATATTGTAAATCGAATCTCGTATCGTAATGTAATGCAAACATCTTAACTAAGCCTTCTGTCTTTTGCTCTCTCTCATATATTACATTTTTAGTAATAATATTATATGTATGTATATCCATAATATTGTATGTATGTATGTACATATATCTTACATTATAATTTGTACTTTATTATCTCTATAATTCCGTGTGTATCTGTAATTTTATCTGTATATCTGTGTGTTTATGTGTGTATTCTTTAAGTTTGAGCAACTAAATGGTTCCACTTAAATTATTAACTCTTAATTATTAAATGGCCAAGAGTAGTCAATTTAATAAGGATAGTCGACCTACCTGCCAGATCGATCATAAATTATGACATATTTTTACATGTTTTATGCATTTGATGGTTTCCAAATGGGTCGTTTACTAAATGTATAACGGTAAACATATCCTCTATAATTTGTCTGTTACACTGTTAAATTTATGTCGCTTAAATATTGTGGTTATTAAGGAAACTGATCACTGACAGAGCTTAACAATCTGGCAACGTTGGTTGGCGCAACCTGTTCATTTAAATGGCAACTCTATATCTTACATATAGTACATGAATATATATTACTTTAATTATTTATTTTACTTTTATTTTAGTTTATTTATGTTTGTTTTCTATTTGTGTTTCTCTCATAAATATGCTCACCACTATTCTCTCTCTCTTTCTTTCGCTCTATATATTTATAAATATATTTTTTATCTATATATGTGTATGAAAATTGTGAAAAATCGGTTGCTTGTTGTTCACACTAAAAAAAAAACGACAAATGAAAAACAAAAAATCGTAAACAAAATTTAGCCTGGAGGAGCCATGCCCCAAATGCGATGCTCCCTATGGCTATCGTAACATCATGGGCTTGAGCACGGACACATATAGATTCTCTGTAAGTTGTCCCCACCCAAAAAAAAAAAAGAAAAAGAAAACAGTTCCGTTACATTTAACAAAACCAATCAGAATCCATGCTCAATGTTTTGACAACTCGTTTAATTTGCCGCTAACACAACGAATTATACTTAATTTGATTTATAAATACATATTATTGTTATTGTTGTCGTTGTTATTTGATATTTTGCATTTGTTGTTGCATGGTTTTGGGTCTAAGCATTATGTTCTTTTATGTTGCCTTTTTACCTGCTACCACTTGCATTAAGATCGTAGTTCATTTTCTCAATTGCCGCCTGCATGTTACCGCTTTAATAACCCTAACGAATCCCTATTAAAGCTTACGCCTGACCACACTCTTCTAGATATGATTGAGTTTGAGTCGATGTAGGGTCTATGTCTATAGGTAGCAATCTTATCTTATCTGGGCTGCCAGTTGAAGTGAAGAATTTGCACCTACATACATAAATGCGGGAAGTGTTCCTAATTCCATTTTTGCGATAACTTATTGGGTACTAAATATATAAAAATAACATATTTGTAAATATGATGAATGCTGCAAACTGGTCCTGAATCGAACCTGAATCATAAATTATCCGGAATCTTATGTTCGATTTTAGTAATAATTTAACACTTTCTTATTAAACATTTTTTTCACCTTGAAGATCAGGGGAAAACTAAAACAATAGAGAAAATTAAGATATTGTTTTGTATAGAATTGAACTAAAATATTGAAGGTTTGCAGCCTTGATTAAAATACATTTATTTTTGATCCGATCAAATTAATAAGTTGGAATTGCATTCAAAGACTTGGCGAATTTTAATTGAAAATGGAATTGGGAAAACGATTGTCTCAATTCGTCGAGAGGAGTGTGGCAAACTGAATCAATCGCCTGCTTAATGCACCACAGCAGCAATAATTTAGCAAATTTTTAATAAAATATTTACCTTTATATGATGTTCCACACACACACACACAACTACACATCCGGACACCAACAGAATGAGGTGAAACAAGCAGCCGTGTCAGGTAATTTGGATGCACCCGAGGGCGGTTTCGATGCCATCATGCAAGCAATTGCCTGTCGTCATCAGGTGGGATGGCGGGAACAGGCGCGTCGATTGCTCGTCTTCTCAACGGATGCAGGCTTCCATTATGCTGGCGATGGCAAACTTGGAGGCGTGATAACCCCCAACGATGGCGAATGTCATTTGAATGGCCAGGGCATGTACACGCATTCGATTATTCAGGATTATCCGAGTATTTCACAGATCAACCAAAAGGTCAAACAGAATGCCATCAACATCATTTTTGCCGTCACTCAGAATCAGTATTCCGTCTATCAGAAGCTATCGGGACATATTGAGGGCTCATCCAGTGCCATCTTGTCCAATGATTCATCCAACGTGGTGGATCTTGTACGCGAGGAGTATAGCGTATGTGATCAATACTCCTCACACATAATATACATATGTACATACATATGTATGGAAATGTATTAACACATTATATTTGGTTCATTATAGAAAATTTCATCAACGGTGGAAATGAAGGACAATGCGACAGGTGATGTTAAGATCACGTATTACTCATCCTGTTTGACCAAGGGACAGCAGACCAAAACTAACAAGTGCAGCGGTCTCAAAGTGGGCGATAAAGTCACATTCACGGCCAATATTACGGTCACCAAATGCCCAACAAATCCACGCGACTGGAATCAGGTTTGTAATTGCATAGTTACCAAAAGGGAGCATCAAATAATTTGAAAATTGATTTATTAATGAATCAAGTAATTCCAAAAAGGGAATTTTTTAAAAGTGCCATAAAAATGTGTTAACTTTTAAATGTCTGATATGAGACCCTAAAACTTTTTGGGTTTGTTGGGCTTACACAACCAACAAATATTAAAATTTGAATTTTGCAAATTAAAAATTTGGAGAATTAAAATTAGGCACTTAGAAAATATATTGAGATCATTAAGAAAAATTTTAAAAATTAATTAATTTAATATTTTGATTAAGTTCCAGAAATACTCGAAAAAACGATTTGGCAAAAAACATAACATTTTTTCGTACCATTTATTAAATTCATCTAGATTTTAGAATCATTTGCGTATATATTATTAAACATTGAAAAGGATTCGCACAGTGGAATAAAAATGTATACATAATTTGAATATGATTTTGATTAATTTTTTTCATCCTTAGTTTTTTAATATCTTTGTTTTACACTATTTCTTCTCTGGAAACTTTATAAATTGAATGTTTTTCGTTTTCAGGTTATACAAATCTATCCGGTGGGCATAAATGAAAGCATGATCATTGATCTGGAGATGCTGTGCTCATGCCCATGCGAGCATCCTGGCTCCAACGGATATGAGAAGCACTCGAGAAACTGCAGCAACTCTGGTACATTGATGTGCGGCATCTGTGAATGCGATGAGCAACATTTTGGCAACACCTGCGAGTGCTCCATGTCGGATGTGCATTTGAACAACGGCAACAATAATATGTGTCGCCAGGGCAACAATACTAATGCCGCTGATTGTAATGGACGTGGCAGCTGTGTGTGCGGCGCATGCGAATGCAATAAGCGTCCGAATCCCGAGGAGATCATCTCTGGTAAATATTGCGAATGCGAAAACTTTAGCTGTGAGCGCAATAAGAATTTGCTATGCTCCGGCCCGGATCATGGCATCTGCGAGTGCAATCGCTGTGTGTGCAAGCCTGGCTGGAAGGGCAGCAACTGTGACTGCCAAACGTCCAAAGACACTTGCATGCCACCAAATGGTGGTGAGATTTGCTCCGGCCACGGCACCTGCGAATGCGGCGTCTGCAAATGCAAATCCACTGATGATGGACGCTACTCGGGGAAATATTGTGACAAGTGTCCCACTTGCTCAGGACGTTGCCATGAGCTCAAGGATTGCGTTCAGTGTCAAATGTATCACACGGGCGAGCTAAAGAACGGTGATGATTGTGCCAAAAACTGTACCGCATTTACGCCCGTTGGTGTTGAAAAAGTCAAGCTCGATGAGGACAAGGATGAGCAACTGTGCGTCTTTTTCGATGAGGATGATTGCAAGTTTACGTTCAAATACAGCGAAGCGGGTGAACTTGTGGTGCATGCTCAAGAAGAAAAGGAATGCCCGCCCAAGGTCTTTATGCTCGGCATTGTGCTTGGTGTTATTGCGGCCATTGTTCTGGTAGGATTGGCCATACTACTGCTGTGGAAGCTGCTCACCACCATCCATGATCGTCGTGAGTTTGCACGCTTCGAGAAAGAGCGCATGAACGCCAAGTGGGATACGGTAAGTAATTGTACATTACGCAGTATCCACTATATTAATTATATCAATTAATGTCTTAACAGGGCGAGAATCCTATCTACAAGCAGGCCACATCCACTTTCAAGAATCCCATCTATGCGGGCAAATAAGCAACATGATGAGTTGCTAATTGTTTTTAGTGAAATTTGCCATTCAACAACTGACTGTTTAAAATATGTTTGATTTCTGATCTGTCCCTCCCATCTTCTGTATCTTGCCCTCCATCCAATTTATTCAAACGTAGCAGCTTCTTCAACTGGTGCGCGTGCAAGAGAAATGCTTGAACAAAAGTCAACTGCCATTGAAACGCGTTCTAAACTAAGTCAAAAATTTTTTATAATATATATAACAACATATGTGCAACAATGTATGTGTGTATGGAGTGTATCAATATACATATTACATAGAGTATACAAAGCAAACGAAATGTGCCTTGCAATATATATATTTATATATATATGTTAGATTTTATATATGTATCTACATTGTATACTGTGTACAAGAGCAAAAAGAAAAGCTTCCATTTCTAAGCAGCCAAACTAAAAACAAAAACAACAACAGCAATAACAAGAATAACGCACAATAATCAATCATTGAATTAATCGACGCAGCAAACGATCTACATACAACAACCAAATTGTGCCTATGTTACTTAGAAAACTAACAACGAAAGATCATTTGTAATATTATCAATGTGTGTTCCTCCGCACAACGTTTACAACTCCAATTCGGAGAGCATTCCAAAAAGAATAGCAGCAAAATAGAATTGTGACAAAAAACGAACAATTGTTAGACGGTTGTGTCAAGTGTTTGGATAGCGTTACGAGGAGCACATCTGATTATATTTTTAATATCTATTTTTTTTTTTTAATTTTTAACATAAGTATTTGGCACAACTATTGCTTTGTCCCGCCTTTCGGATCGCTTATTTATTAATGTCCATGCAATATAGCAATTTATTTATTAGCTGAACGATCCAAAAACTGAATTTATGCCAATTATATTGCGCGTAAAAAGCAGCAAAAAGTATAAACAAAACAAAGTTTTTGTTAACTTTATTGTTTATTGATTTACGCCCTCTTTATGTTTTGCCGTCAATTCTTTTGTGTTTTTCATTATGTGTATGTTTTTTATATATATTTTTATTTTATATCTAACTTTACAATTAATTTTTAAGCGTATTAACATTTAAGCTTGTAATTGTTAATTTTATATGAGCAAACATGCTAAAAACAAAAAACAGAAACACAATGTGCCCCGAAATTAATTTATGGAAATCAAAACGATCGATTTGTTTTTTTTTATATGCTGGAAATTGTGTATTATTCAGATTTTAACCATTCATAGTATATTAATGCTATCTTAAAGTGAAATATATATTTGCGATTTGTACTGACTACTGAATAACAAAAACCACGATAATATGAATTGAATGTATAAAAAAAACGTAAATAATGGTTTATAAATACGAACACTGGCAATTTTAACCAAATTGGATATAAGTCTAAAAATAAAAAAAAACTGTTTGATGCTAATTTTAGTGAATTAAAAAACAAAGAAAAATAAAAAGACTACGTTTTATTTGGGCTGACACGAATAAACGAGTTTCAAACTTATTAAGTTGCCCTCGCTATCTATCAGCTGACACAGTGGCCAACAAAAATTTATGAAACAGTATATAAACTCGCTTACTCCAGTTGGATAATTGAGATTCAAGGTGAATTTACTAATAAGATGACGTCTTCACCACAGTCTCCATTTTGTCAGTTTGCATGCAAACGTCGCGACGACGCACAGTGGGACAATCGCTCATACCTTTTGAACTAATAAAGATATTTCAAAAATTTGAAAAGCATTTAATAAAAAACTTTGAAATGACACCTTACACTGTGTGATAGGCCTACTGGGTGATTTTGGTGTGCCGGTCAAAGTTGAAAAATATTTTCTGTTCATATTTTACATGTAATATTTTGAAAAACAAATTAATTTTTTTTGTATGATATATACGTTTTAATCTTATTTAATTTTTAAACAATACTGATTAGTATATAAAATAGTTTTATTACAAGATAAAAAATTCTTTTTTTTTCAAAAAAATGTATATCATCACATTGGCAACCAGGCACAGCGAAAACGAATGTATTTGTACTGCGCTTTTCTTCTTCTATAACCATAGCGCGGCATACGTTAGTTATCTTCCATCAAAGTTGAAAAATAGCCTAATTTTAGTGCTTTTTTTTTAAACATTGCTTGATATAAAGACTAAGCAACTGAAGAAACAAACTTGTTCGGCATTTCATTAGAAATTAATATACTTTTCAGATGAAACGAAATCATAAAGATCGGTCGTATAACTTGTCTATAATTCAATTGTAAAGTTTGTAGTTTTTGTAAAATTTTCACATTTGTGCGCAAATTGAAAAATGAATCGACTTTGGGAGGCTGTCACGCCCGCAATTTTTACCTGATTTCAAAATCTTTTTGGATTCGTAATCGTTGAAGATTTCTCTATCGAATGCATATAAATCGCTTACATCGAAAAAGTGGGCTTTGCAATTTTTTACGCCTCAATTGTCCCACTGTGCGACATGTCATTTGCTATCTCTTTCTAGCGCTTGCCGAGAGAGCAATTTTAAAATGTGGATGGCTTCCCACTACATCAAAATTTACCATGGGCCAGATCTTTGAAAAACTGTCATACATTTTGGTCAGATTTCGGTTAAGCCACTTAGCATTTAGTAATGCTAATTCCTCATATGACGTCTAAAATAGCCAAACGCAATCACATTAGAATCATGGGTGCTGCCATTTTAACATGAATTACACTGAGTAATTAGGAGTGTACTGTGCAGTGGCAAATTGTATGACAAAGCCTGAAAACAATGAAAATTATTTGCAAGTTCGTTTGTAGTAAAAAGCATTTTGAAGCATTCTGGAAATCATTTGTTTTTATTGAATAAAAAACAAATGTGTTTTCTAAACAAGTCTGGGCGTTGCTGCTATAATCTACACAATTATAAAATCTTTGTAGCATTATGTACATATCCATAGATTTATCGATAACACACATATTAGCTATACATATAATAATCGCTATAGACGCTTAACTCTTTGGTAGAGACACTTTCACTTAAGTACGTTCCACAACAATATATATAGGCAGCTAACAATGTTATACAGTACAGACATGGGGCATTATTAGGCGTCTGTCTATGCAGTTCAAGGCATTTGGATTGGACGCCAGTCTATGGCTCTGGACATACAAATGAGATATCTGGGAGCGTCTGGGTAGGCGTCTGTTGTTAACGTTGTAACCAGGTGACTGTAAAGGGGTGGATTTAATGGAATATTAAATCGGCATCGGGGGCTCCCTTCTGATGTTTGAACTTGTGCTTATTGGGCTTCTGGTAGTAGCTCTGGGTAAAGTTACGTTGTTGCAATGGTAGCAACGACTCTTGATAGTCCTCCTCCTCAATGCGTTCGGTTATGTTCAGCGTTAGTCGCTTAACTTTCTCCTTCTCCTCCCGTGTCTTCTGCTCCTGTAGCTTCAGATTGATGGCTAATTGGGAGTCCGAGGGGGCTACGAATGATTTGAACTGCTGTTTGCCTCCCTTATTTCCCCGCAGCATTAGGACAAAGGGAACAGCACCGCTGCCGCTGCCCTTGCCACTTTCAATTGCTGGCGTCTCGCTGCACGTGGCGGTTGCGACTGGCAAGCTGTGGGCAACATCCGTAGCATTGGCGGCGACAGCAGTAGTGGCGGCGGTGGCGCCACCCTTTGAGATCTGTGGCGCATTGTTGCTCAATATTTGATCGTAGGACTTTTTTTGCAGGCGCGCCATCATTGGCACAGGTATATCCTTGTTGGTGGCCTTGAGGGGTGGCTCTTTGAGCCGTTCCTGATATGAGTCACTCGTCATTTTCTCATACATTTGCTCGAACTCGAGATCCTCCTTGGATTTCTCTGGCGGCGGCGGTGGCAGCGCTGGCTCCGCTTCATACTCGGTCCAATCGTTCATTTGATCAGCTTCCGAGCCACCAGCAGCCTGACGTTCACGCTGATCATTCGACGAACCGGAGTCATCCGTTATCTGGTAAGTAACAAGAGCTATGAGTATTTCCGATAATATAACATGAACAGCTTTGGAACTTACGCCTTCATCCAATTCGCTGATTTCGCTAATGGTTGCCAAACTGGCATCCTGTGCATTGTTGGCCTTTAACTGTGGATACAGTTGCTCCTGCAGCTGATCGATTGCCTCCTTGGCCTGTTCCAAATTCTTGTACAGTTTGAGCTTGGGCCGCACACCTGATAGACAGTCGCGATAGGTGTGATCCACGAGTATAGGGAACAAATCGGAAGTGTTCTCCGATTTGCTAAACACCGGATGCGACTTCTTAAACCAATAATAGTGCTGAAAGAACACAAGAAAATAATCCAACCTGAAAGAGAAATCAATATATATGTATATATATAAATATATTTAATCGTATATAGTTTTAACAATGCGAGAACTCACTTCTTTCGAGTGACCTGGCTGGTGAAGTATGGACCACAGGTGTCGAGCAACATGCAGGCCAATTTGAGTCGAAATAGACTCTCTGGGGGATCCAGCGGAGACACAACGGTCTGATCCAAGGTAACGCCCAGTGATATTATCGAATAGAGCGTGTTAAGGATGTGTGTCGACTCGACCAGCTTATAGTTGTACATCTCGCCTAGATATTTGGCCATTGCAATTCGACGCTGTGACATTTTGGGCGAATGTATCTCCAGTCCGGCACGTATGTCTTCAAACACATTGTCAATGACAATCGTTACGGCACGCGGCTGATAGGAGCTCAGTCCAGAGACGAGATCCGCCAGGCAACGAATGAGCGGAAAGCGTAGAAGATACGCCTTGCTCAGACACTTTATCGCATAGTTACTAATTTCCGGATCGTGCCAGTTGATGCGACGCAGCATTTTAATGCAACGCTCCACATTCTGCTTGCACAGCTCCTCGAAGATCAGGTGTCTTATGTACTCATGCATGGGCGGTCTGGGCGTCACTTCACGCTTTGCTGACTCTGGCGGCTTCACCAAATAATACACGCTTTCAATTTGCGCGGCATGACGGGAATCCATTGCGGTTGCGGTCTTCATGCGCAGCATTTGGTCTAGAAAGACGTTCATCAGGAGACGCGAATCTCGGCAATTGTATAGATAGACACCGCTAACTTCCACAAAGGCACATGCCATCTCTATGTGATGATGAATAAAGTCACGAAGAAGCATCTTTAAACATCCCAATGCATCGGACTTCTTGAATAACCCGAACTTGACTAGTTCACCAATAAAGCGCACAATCTTAAGCTTTGACTCAATGTTCAGCTGGTTCTTCTTGCGTATGTGCCATTTGAACTCCTTGCGCAGTAATTCCAACAGATCGGCGGCCACGTCTGTATTACACATATGCACAATGGCCACAAACCGCGATAGATATGGCAGTATGTCCAATCGTGTTCGCTGCACACTGAATATCGTTCGCGTTAGCTTCTTCCTCTGATGCTTCGTATTGTAATTCAGCAGAAACTCAATAGCCGCCGAATCAATGAGCTCCTTGTTCACGCAGTTGAACAGATTCTGGAGGAAAACATCAAATTGCTTACGGAGTTGTTGATTCTGCGATTGTGCCTGTTGCTGATCAATACAAAATGAAATCTTACTTATTTTGAATCTGTACTTTAAATAAATATATATATACTTACCGTTTGGCTTTGCTGTTGTTGATCCTGTTGTTGTTGCTGCTGCTGTTGTTGTTGCTGACGTCCCAATTCCATGAGTGCACTGCCCATTTTCTTATCGGCACACGGCAAAGCACATGTCGCTGATGATAAAGCAGCTGTCTCTGCATTGGATGTCCCCGCTGTTGCTTGCTCCTCCTGTTCTTTTTCCAGTGTTGTATCGCTGGCAGTCGACGGCGGATCATCCATATCCATTTCTGCATCGATATTGGCATCAATTGCCTCCTCGGTCAGTTCGCTTGGCTCTTCGAGCGTTTCAAGATCCACTTTGGGTGCAGAAAAGTTGGGCAAAAATTGTCGCAGATCTGGTAAATCAGTGTAGAACGCACGCGCCTCCTCATCACCCCAGGGATCCAGTGTACCAAAGGCAGCGCTATCCAGCATATTGTCAATAACAGTGCCCGGATTGCAACATTCAGACTCCTTGGTCAGCTCTGGAAGTGGCTCGCCCAGCAGCTCTGACAGGGATTGAGCCGACGCCAGCAGCTTGTCAAAGCTTGCCTGCATCAATTCACACTTTTCACGCTTCTCCTGACTTATCTCACCCTTGCACTCCATGGTGCGCCGTATGATTTTGGTCATGTTCATTAGAGCGGCCTGCTCGGTCAGCACATGCTTACATAGGGCCTTAAAGTAACCTTTGAGCATGGTACGGAGATTGAGTTGCTTGTCAGCACTGAGGAAATCCGACTTGGGCACCTCCATGTTGTATTTGCTGGCCAACTGTTGCATCTTTTGGGGCACCAGGCCAGCATACTCCTCACCGCAGTGACGGCAAAACGATAGGATTATGGAGAAGTTGCTATGATCATCCTTGTCCTGAGCTATCAGCTGTACTAACACCATGCCCAGTTGTGCCAGTCCCGGTTTCATTTGTATGACACCCGAGCTAACAAGCTCGGCAAACAGGCGAAGATCAACGCGCAGTTTGCTCGGATTGCTAATCTTCTCGGTTGCCTTGATATTGAGTGCCTTCTGCCATGCCTCCAGGAACTGTGTATCGAAGTCAGCATAGGTGCAGTGCAGCTTGGAGGCCAACGTTACCACAGCAGGCACATCCGTCATTTTCAACTTGGCCTCGGCCAGCGCCGCACATATTTCGGAAATATATTTACTCAAATTGAGAGCCGATAGCTCGCGCAGCAGGGTCTCCAGTTGTGTGGTTGTGAATAGCTTCAGCTTTTTCACAAACGCCGTGTTCTTTTTTAGACTGGAATCGAGGCGCGCAAAATATGTATCGCTGGGTAGCTCGAAGTTGGCATTCTGCTGTCGGAGGTGCCGCTTACAGTCGATCTTTTCCTGCAGCTCGGTTATAAATTGTTGCAGTTCGGTCCGCTCGGCCTCCACCGCAGTCGAGTCGACGGCGGTGGCGTCCGACGTCGTTTCGGCATCAGTCTCGCTGCTGGCGGCTGCACTTGTCGATGAACTTGTCGTTGTGGTCGTTGTCGTCGTTGTTGTTGTTGTTGTGGTCTCCTCGCTTGATTTGTTGGCGCTCATGGCATGAGGTTTGTTGTGCTCTGCTATATTTTAATAAATTTACTTGCTGTTCAAAATATTCAATCAAACTAATATTTAAATTTCGTTGACTGTCACATTCGATCGTTCTTTGATTTTGTTGCCTTTGCCTTCTTTCTTTTTCGCTGAGTTTCGTTTTGCAAGAGTTTGCCTACCACTTTTTGCGTTGGTGTTTCGTGCTCAAAGCACACATCGCACATCTGTGTCGGTCATGTGTACATGTGTACGCACCAGTGTTGCCAGTCCAGCTTTTTTCCCGTCAGATCTGGCGTTTTTAGAATAGCAAATGCGGGAAAAATTGTGATCTAGCGGGCGACGGGAATTCTAGCTTTATTGAAACAACAAGATAATAAGAGAGAGTGAGAGAGAACTAGCTGTGTTGCGATGCTTTGGGAATGTGGACTAGTGGAAGAGAAATAGCAACATGTGAAATCAAAACAAAAGGAAAAAGATGACGCCGGTCGATTTGGCAGATTTACTTTTAATTGATTTTAAGTTATTATTTGCTAGTAAAATTCTGCCTTTGGAGAAGTCAAGCAGGCAGGACTGGCCGACGGGATCTTCAAGAGCAAGTTGCAAGTGGCCTCGTCCAGGCGAGATTGATTGATGCAACTATTTTTAGTTCGCTACATCTATTATTTTTGTAGGAATGATGTGAGGAACACGGCCTAGAATTCGATCGCGAGCGCCTTTCGGGGTGCCAAACAACACCTCGTATCCTTGCTATGGCACAGAAAAGACACGCTCGAGTTGGAACACGCGTCGCATGATGCCAGCAAAGACGAAATGACATAAAAGAACCACAATGTGTATTCTGGTCATCTGAACTGGTTGTCAAAAAGGAAAGCAAGGACAATACTATCATCCTGAACAGAGAAGTGCCTAACAAGGATGCTTATCTGCTGCTGAGCTGTTTCTCCCCTAGAGTCATTGCGCGTATGTCAAAGACCGGGGCTCTCATACCCGATGCCATCAAAGTGTTAAAGAATAAGTGTCGCGCCTTTATAGATGAAATTGAAGCGGAATAAATAATTTTATTTCAATATACAATTTGATAATAGGCTTCTGGTAGAATTAAAAATTACATTTTTCTTTACGTTTCAAAATCTTAAGTCGAATTTCTGTCAATACTACTCATGCAACCGCTCCGGGCAAAGCAACGCATCCTCAAGCTAAATGAAATTTGTGTTTTAATATACTCTTGCCAAACAGATCGAATTCACAAATAATTTGTTCACATTCGTCACTTTCCTGATACGGCGCTTGTTTAACATCCATCTTAACTTCTTGATCGTTCATCTCGTGCAAGTACTGTGGTGGCTCCATATCGTCGCTGTCTAATAAATCTTCCAGTAGGGAATCGTTAGAGCATGTGTGGCCTCCTCCGTTGGTTCCAACCTGGATGTTTCATTCATTTTGGTTTCGTTTTTCCTTTGGACCAAATAAATATATGATAAAAACAATTTCAACAGTTTGCTTTGAACTTTTATAGTAATTGTATAGTTAACGCTAGCAAAATATATAATGCAGCAGTCGAAACAAGTCCTTTTGGAAGTTAGAGACCAAACAGTTTCCATAAACTTAGTAACCGATAGTAGGCGGCTGCCACTGGCTAGAACTTGGTTGGCATGGTCTTTGCCAATGCCCTTAACAGCTGTGAGGCGTAAATCCAGTTCGCGACCAGTTCAGGATGACCAGAATATGTACATATGTATGTATGTCATTTCGACTGATCTTTGCTGACATCCTTGCGACGCGTGCATTTCACTTTTAGTTCGAACTCGAGCGTGTACGATAGGCAAACAAACTAGGATCGGCTTTCAACGGCAACAGTCCCATGCGATGGGCCAACACCCTCGTCCTGTATATTCGAGGTGTTGTTGTTGAGGATGGAGGAAACCTTTTCAATGGCTTGGCAACTCGCCCAACATCAGGCATCGATGGCGCATGCTATCGAATTCTAAGCCGGTGTTCATACAAAAATAATAGCTGTAGCGAACTCACCTGGACGATGGCCAAATACAAAATAGTCCTGTGGATCCTGCTTGACTTCTCCAAGTAAAGCAACAGCTGAAATTTACTAGCAAAAACTTAGCAAATAAATGGAAATACCAATTCTCTTTTCTTCTTTGAGCTTTTTCTTTTTGTTTTGATTTTCACATTTGTTGCATTTCGCTTCGCAACACAGCTAGTTTTTGTCTCACTTCTCTCTTATTACTTTTCCAGCAGCTACAATTTCTGCAATTGCCTTGTGCATTGCATGTTGCGTTTCGCTTGCACTCGTCACTTTCACAAGTTCTTTCTCGTTCTCTCTTAGGTAAACAAACGAGCTGCTGCGGATTTCTGTTCGTTTCTGTTCGCCTGGTTTGCTTCTTTTGTCGCCGACGACGAAAACCAGTTTTAGAAGGAAAATTACAAATGTTAGGACGAATGAATTGAAGAACGTTTTCCAGATTTGTTCTTTTTATAAACATTTTTTAATTTTGAAGCTAGCATTTTTTACATTTTTGCTTAGTTTTTTTTTGCATTTTTCTCAACCTCATTTAATTTTTTTTAGAATTAAATTTCTTAATTCTTCCCCCGAGCACTGACGATCTTCAAACCTTTTTCACAATGATTTCCCTAATTTTAACTAATTTCGAATTAAAAATTTTCAATTTCAAAATTCAATTTTGTTTCAAAATTAGAGCAAAAATTTGAATCGCGCGCCTGTTCGAAAAGAGAACGAACACTAGCAGTGTTGCCAGCTCAGCTTTTTTCCGGCACATCTGGAACTCTAGCTTTTTTCTAAGTTCAAAGAAATACTAGAATATTTCAAATTATTACTACTAGATTACTGTTTTTTATAGTTGTAATATATTATATTTACTATAAAGTCAACCTAAGAAGTATAAAAGCTTTTTATCTGGCTTTCTTCTAGATTTTTCTGGCTATTTTTAAATGTTGATATAGCTTTTTCCGGTCCCGAAGAGTTGGCAACACTGGTACACAAACATCGATATTCCCCCTACGATATCGATAGATTGATAATAACTTAAATCAATAAATCTTAATAAAAAAAAAATGTAACAACATGATCAGAAAACTAAACGTTATTTTTTTCCAATAACTATCTATATATGTAAATATCGACAGTCACGATTAGTGTTTCGATATTTTTATTATATTATTTTAAATCATTTGGCGCCATTTAAATTCCATAAATTTACTTGATAAACAGTGAGTTGGTATTTTCTTATCAGCGGAAAGAATTCAACAAAATTATTCTGTCCTAGTTTTGTTCGTCGCTAAGTGGGACATTGAACTTAAACCCAATTTGCAATCCTGTCATGGCCATTGATTTCACAAACTACAAGACATAATAAACATCAACAGCGGCTACTAAGTTACCTAGCCAAGTTAAATCAATAACACGGAAAAAATCAGGTGTGGATGCCATCAAGCTGTATTCAGTTGTGGAATTTCAGTGATAGCCTGCAGATACCTTGCCCGCCACTAAATAACCAGTTATTAACATTGCAAATGCTCTGCTGGGCGATCGAAGATACTGTATCAAGACAACGCAATCCTAATCCACAGAAGGCGCCAGAAACTCTTAAGAATTTGCTATTACGTTCAAGTGTGCCTATTGTGAGTCAACAACAAGCACAAGACAAATTGGATTATATAATGGCACCTCTAAAAGGTCAAGAGATCACGAAATTCCACAAGCACTCATATATCGAAAATCGTAATTTCGATCATCGTTTGGTCAAAGACAATCTAATGGACAAGTGGCCGACTTCAGATATGAACGAGTACACCGAACGCAAGGATCATCGCAATCTCATGGAATCATATGTATCATCTAACATCAGACATATAAGTATCTAGCACCCAGCACCAAGGTCGTAGCCAGCTTTATGCGAAGGGGGGCCAAAAACTTATTTATCATATATGTATGTACATATTATCATAAATGAATATATGTTATATATGAATCGTTATATATGGAGAAATTGAGATAGCTTTTTTTAGACTAGCTTTTAGTGCGTGTTCTACGTATCTCTTACAACACAAAATCAAAAAAAAAGAAAAGATTTCAACAAAACAATTGCTGAAGGTTGCTTTCAAATGTCAAAATTATAGAATGAAATTAAATTCATTTTTAAATTGAATAAAACTAAATAGAATACATTTTAAATAAATTTATGCTTTGTATCAAATATACCAATAATTTTGTGAATATTAGAAATGTTTATATGGCAACCGATATTTGTTTTTCCGCAAATATGTCTGAAAAATTAAATATCTGACATAATAGTACCACAATTGTAGTTCGTTCTCGAGCTCGAAATTTATATTTCCTACTTAATGTATTTTAAATACAACTTTGGGCGTATTTATAAAGCATTAAAATTTTTGGCTATGAGGTGAGGGTGGACGGGCAATGGCCCCTACAAGTTCTAACCTGGCTACGCTCTTGCGCAGCACTTTTTGAAATCAAAATGTCTTCGACATCTCTCTCAGTAGGCGCTGCTTTAAGTCCTTATCCAGAAACGTTTTTCATATTCAGTTGTCTCTCAATCTCGCACAGTTCATCTCGTGTCGAAATATATTTGTTTGTAGTGATATTTTTTCTTGTAATTGCACCAAATTTGAAGTACAAATTCTTGATTCCTTGCACTGGTAGTCGATAATCAATCAATCATGTCAAACCAGCACGATTCGGGCAATCCGCTGCCTGCACAAAGTGTCATGTATTCTCAATTGCAGCCATGGAGTCAGGCGGGAGCACCGCCCTGCATGGAACCCATCGGTGGTCCGACGGTGCCGTCGCGCTTGGCGGCCAGCTACGAGACAACGCAGCGTCATCCATGGCGACCGAAAATGGCATTTGAGATGATCGAGATTAAGCATATGCCGGAGCAGCCAGTGACCAATCAGATGACTCAGCCGTGCTTTGTCCCGCAGGGAATGAAAACTGAAGGTATGATATTTCCAAATCTGGTTACTGGATTCGAGCGTAATCCACAACATGCGGCTCGTGCTGCTCTCTATACGCGCTACACCAACAACGAGTGGCACAACAATAACTTGGGCATCTATGGCGAGTCCAACACAAATCGGTGAGTAACGAAGATCAACTGCTCCATTTACTGGTAGACTGATCTCTCGTTAATAGAAATCTATCTGAGCGCATGCGCAGTGATGCAATACGTCTGATGCGTGAGACTGATGAGACGGCGACAACTGGACAGCGGGATGCTGGTCGCCGGCTGGGTGAACGCATTACGGACTTGACCTTTTGGCGCAATGAGCTGAATGCAGAACTAGAGAAGCTCATTGGAGAGATGTCCGACATCAATGAGCTGCAGCGTCAGTGCGGCAAGGCCATGTTGGACTTGGAGATACCGCTTCATATTGCCCAGGAGTGTCTGTTCCATCGCGAGGCTCGTCAGGGCATGGAAAAAGTCCATGACAATGTGGAGAAAGCCCTGCTCCTAGAGATTAATCATTTGCGCAATTCACGTGATCGTCTCAAGGAGCTTCACGAGAAGATCGCGAAACAAGCAATCGATTGCCGAGGCGCGCAGCATTTACTGGAAATTGATGTAACGCAAAGGAGTCCACAATGGGCATCGACTCAATGTGCCATCGCCTAAATAACTACAGTCGTGGCATCACATACTTTGGCGGCATCGAGAAGTACGATCCGACAGTGAGTACTCAGGACTCCTGGGCACTTGCCAGCAGCGAGCATGTGAAACGGTCTCAGGCAGAACGTGCCAAGCTCTCACAGCTGCGAAGTGACTCTCAGAACGTGGTCAATGCCGTTGCCTCATCTGTCTGGGACTTCTGGAACAACACCAACAATGCGTTAGATAGACGCTCCCAGGAAATGGCCGGTGCCAAGAACCGTGTTCAATTGCATTTGCAGAAAGTGCAACAGGAGTTGTTTGATATGGAGAAGCATCTGTTTCTGCTGCAAAAGGCCATACAGGACAAGTCGAATCCACTCAAGGTGGCGCAGACACGCCTTGAGGCTCGCTCTCATCGCGAGGGCATGGAGCTTTGCAAGTAAGATGATCGTAATTAATTATTAATTATTTACATTATTCATACATTTTTTTGTATATAGGGATACTGCACATGATCGTCTTGTGCAGGAGGTTCAGGACATTCAAGGCACTGTGGACGTGCTTCATCACAAGCTGCAGGAGGCGGAGGCTACTCACCAGTCATTGCTCAAGACACGTTGCATCCTGGAAGAGGACTTGCGCAACAAGGTCAACGCATTGTTTATCGATCGTGAAAAGTGCATGAGTCTGCGACGATCTTTCCCTATAAGCAATTTAATTCGCTATTAATCTCGAGATATTTTTTTTGTTATTTAAAATTGTATCACGTGTCTGTTTAGTCCATATTCACAAATATACGTACATACATATGTATGTGACTCCAGATTTTTCTGACTTGGTCAGTTTTTTTTTCTTATGGCGGGTGCAGTCGATATCGGTATATCGGCTCCATTTAATTTCACTGCTTTAATATCGATAGGTCGATGTCCGGTATGTAAGTGTTGCTTACGGTTGCCAGCACTAAGCACATGATCCTATAGAGAACCCATCCTATACAACTGAAATGTACCTCTCAAAGTTGCTGCGAAGCGTCCACTGGGAAATTTTACCCGTGGACCTGAAGTCCGAGGGAAATTTTGTATGCTATCGATTCAGTCGGCTGGCAGAGCTCGTAGCTCGCACAGCACGCAAACCATGAAACATGCGTGCTATGAAATACCCTTTACTCATGAAATTTTATTACCTACAATATTTTATATAGAAAATCACCGCAAATTGAAAAAAATATAAAAGGTAGATGATCAAACAAATGCAATCATATATTTGATCAATTATAAATATTAAATTTACATTAAAAATTTGTTATTAAAATCCTAACTTCTACAGGGTATGAGAGTTAACATACAAAATCGTAAACGCATCACCGAAAAACCAAAGCACTGTTGCCCATTCTCTCTGCAACCCATACATATGCACACACTTATTACTTGATACACCCATACATGCAGATCGCTCTCTGCGCTCGACTGTATCTATCTCTGTCTGGCTACATCAAGATATGTAGTGCAAGGGAGACGAGAGATGAATATTCTCATCAGCCGTGCTAATTCGGCAGTTTTGCTACAAGATGTGTTTGTTTACCCTTTCACAACCGGGTAATATACTTTTTGATGCAAATATCAACTAATCTGCCTTCTTTAATTAAGTTATATATTTTGGGTATTATTATTCATATTAGTTAGTTTTAATTTAGAAAATATAATTTAGTCTTTTATACAATTAACACAATGTTATTATTATTTTCAATATTAAACCTAATAACAGTTTATATACATAGTTGTGTTAGGTATGTTCTTAACAAACACTAAGTGTATAATTTTATTTAGTTAATGTTATATATATGTATGTACATTTATATTTTTCTAATTTATTTTATATTTTTATGTATACATATACTACATTATATCGATATATTATGTCTATGTTATATATGTACATTTATTATAACAAACATATGTATATAATATAAAACTAACTAATATGAATAATAATACCCAAAATATATAACTTAATTAAAGAAGGCAGATTAGTTGATATTTGCATCAAAAAGTATATTACCTGGTTGTGAAAGGGTAAACAAACACATCTTGTAGCAAAACTGCCGAATTAGCACGGCTGATGAGAATATTCATCTCTCGTCTCCCTTGCACTACATATCTTGATGTAGCCAGACAGAGACAGATACAGTCGAGCGCAGAGAGCGATCTGCATGTATGGGTGTATCAAGTAATAAGTGTGTGCATATGTATGGGTTGCAGAAAAAATGGGCAACATTGCTTTGGTTTTTCGGTGATGCTTTTACGATTTTGTATGTAAGCTCTTATACCCTGTACAGATTATTTTTTTAATAACAAATTTTCAACATTAATTAAATATTTATAATTAATAAAACGTGTAATAGCATTTGTGTGATCATCTATCTATAAGATTTTATTAAGTTTACGTTGTTTTTCTATATAAAATATTACAAGTAATAAAATTTCATGGGTAAAGGGTATTTTATAGCATGCATGTTTTATGATTCGCTAGCTGTGCGAGCTACGAGCTCTGCCAGCCGACTGAATCGACAGCAGAAAAAATTTCCCTCGGACTTCAGGTCCACGGGTAAAATTTCCCAATGGACGCTTCGCAGCAACTTTGAGAGGTACATTTCAGTTGTATGGGATGGGTTAGGTTATTTGCTTAGTGTTGCCAGTTAATATAATAAACATGCCTCAAACCAAATCATAAAAAAATCAAATTTTTGTATAGTTCACCTAATGTCTTCTATATATATATATATATTTAGAATATGTAGATCTAATTACATTCTGAATAATTTTTAAACACTTTTTGTTTGCAATTTTGGCGCAAAAACGATAAGTGTGGCAACCGCGATGTTGCGCGACAACAACGCGAAAAGTTGACATGATTCAGTTGTAGAATATCGATATTACGATATTTTTCACTTACACATTCCTATAAACAATCGCTGATATCTATATTCCGTTGCATCAACAATTTTATTTAGTTGAAAGTGCCTTTGTGTTCAGGTAAATAATATTATATTAACATTTTGTAATGTTACTACATTACAATTATAAGCATTTATTAGATGCGCCTTGAAGTAAAGAATCATGCTATGAACCTGCGTAAGGAAACTTTTCTCTTATGCCGGCAGCAAAATAAACATTGCTCATACATATGTACATATATGTACATAATATGTTTAAATTTGATCGGAGCTTATAGAATAACACATGTACATATAGTACAGATTGGCAGTTGTAGTTTCAGAAAATTAATTGTACATTATATATTTTGTATTTGTAAATAAAGCACTGCAAAAATTATCTGCCGGTATCACTCGAACTGAAAGTCTGACGTGTGCTAAATTGTTGATTTGGCAGCTTATAAAAAACACTTAGATACATATGTACATAAATTTAGATTTGAACCTTTCAGTGTTAAAATAACTGTTTCTGTGTAAATTACAGTTTAGACTGAAAATTCTGTTATAAAATCAGCAATATTACATTATATTCCACTGATCGAAGAGATCTTAACCGCGGACGGAGTGAGAGGAGCAGAGGGCAGTGAAAATGAGGTGTATACTATTCTTTTGCCTCATAATTGGGACGCTAATCAACTATGGTACTGGCGTTGATCCAACTAATTTCAAGACATGTGAGCAGAGTAGCTTCTGCAGGTATGTATGCAAGTTTAATACACATCATCTGTCTTTTTATTGACACATGTGTACTAGATGCACCATTATTAATACATAACATATATGTATGTACATGTGTATGTACTGTAATTGCCGAATTTGTAGACGGTCACGTAAGGTGCAAAGCTCGGGAAGCAAATATTCTCTTATACCTGGCACTTTAAACACTTATTCGGATTCACTTACTGCTGATCTGATCAACAAAGAGAATCATCATCAGTTCACGTTCAAACTGGAGGCACTGGTGGGAAGCACCTTCCGTTTGCAGATCGATGAGAAGACTCCGCTAAGTCCACGATATCGCGTTGAGCACGCTCTAAAGGGACAGCCAGAAACAGCTCGTATACGTGTGCAGGAATCGGACGGTGAACTGACCATTACGACTGACCACTCAAAGGCTGTCATACATGGTGATCCGTTCCGCATTGACTTTTATGAGAAGGACGTGCTCGTCGTATCAGTTAATGCCAAAAACTGGCTGTACTTTGAACATCTACGTAAAAAGCCACAAGCTCACGCCGATACAGAGGGTGGGGATGAATCACAGCAGCAGCAGCAAAATGTTGAGACAGGTGAATCATTGGATGATCCAGGCGCATGGGAGGAGAACTTTAAATCTCACCACGACTCCAAACCCAATGGACCTGAAGCAGTGGCTCTTGATTTCTCGTTCCCCGCCGCAGAGATGCTTTTTGGCATACCCGAGCATGCTGATAGCTTTGCGCTCAAGTCCACCTCTGGTACGGATCCCTATCGCCTTTACAATTTGGATGTCTTTGAGTATGTTGTGGACAGTAAAATGGCACTTTATGGTTCTGTGCCAGTGCTTTACGGTCATGGGTAAGCGTATGCCTCTATACATGAATTCCGAAAACTCTTCTAAATTATTTATTTATTTTTTTCAACTGTAGTCCTCAACGCACTGCCGGTGTTTACTGGCAAAATGCCGCCGAGACCTGGGTGGATATCTATACAACCGAGACGAATGTGGTCTCCTCATTGGTTAACTTTGTATCCGGTTCGCGAAAATCAACGCCACCCGTAGCGCACTTCATCTCCGAGTCGGGCATTGTGGATGCATTTATTATGCTGGGACCTAAACCCATGGACGTATTCAAGCAATATGCAGCTCTTACCGGTACACACGAGCTGCCTCAGCTTTTCTCGCTAGCATATCATCAGTGTCGCTGGAACTACAACGATGAGCGCGATGTGACTACCGTTTCGGCAAAGTTTGATGAATACAATATGCCTATGGATACAATGTGGCTGGATATTGAGTATACCGATGGAAAACGTTACTTCACTTGGGACAAATTCAAGTTCCCAGAACCCCTGACCATGATAAAGAACCTAACCGAGCTGGGTCGCCATTTGGTGATCATCATTGATCCGCATATCAAGCGCGACACTAGCTACTTTTTCCACAATGACTGCACGGAGAACGGATATTATGTGAAGACGCGTGAGGGTAATGACTATGAGGGCTGGTGCTGGCCGGGTTCTGCCAGCTATCCCGACTTCTTTAATCCCGTTGTACGCGACTATTATGCTAGCCAATATCATTTGTCCAAGTTTAAGACTGTCAACGAAGATGTTATGATCTGGAATGATATGAACGAGCCATCTGTATTCAATGGGCCTGAAATTACCGCACCCAAAGATCTGGTGCACTATGGCAATTGGGAGCATCGCGATGTGCACAATCTTTACGGTCACATGCACCTCATGGGCACCTTCTCTGGCCTGAAACAACGCGATCCCAACCAACGTCCCTTTATACTTACTCGTGCCCATTTTGCTGGTTCACAGCGCTATGCGGCTATTTGGACAGGCGATAACCTGGCCGATTGGTCGCATTTGCAGCATTCGATTAAGATGTGCTTGACGGAGGCCGTTGCTGGCTTTTCTTTCTGTGGCGCCGACATTGGTGGCTTCTTTGGCAATCCAGATAGCGAATTGCTGGAGCGTTGGTACCAAACCGGTGCTTTTTTGCCCTTCTTCCGTGCTCACGCGCACATCGATACCAAACGCCGCGAACCATGGCTATTCCCAGAGCGTACTCGCCTCATTATCAAGGATGCTCTGCTAAAACGCTACAGCTTTCTGCCGTTGTGGTACACCAGCTTCTTTGAGCTTGAGCAGACTGGCGCCCCTGTAATACGACCACTATTGGCTCACTATCCGCTGGACAAGGAAGCCTTCGCTATTGACAGTCAGCTTTTGGTGCAGCACCGCCTTTTGGTTCGCCCCGTTATGCAGCAGGGCGTAAGCAAGGTTGACGTCTACTTTCCGGCCATTGATGACAAGAAGAATGGCGATTATTGGTACGACGTGGACACGTATCAGCGCCAGGAACGCACCGGTTACGAGAGCATACCAGTTACCGAACATAAGGTGAGTCTCTATCTTGTGATTTCCCCCATCATGATTAAAACCCATCAATTTGTTTATAGATACCCGTTTGGCAGCGCGGTGGCAGCATTGTGCCTAAGAAGGAACGTCAACGCCGCGCTTCGACACTGATGTTGCACGATCCGTATACTTTGGTAATTTGTCTAGATCGTCAGGGAAAGGCCGATGGCACACTCTACTTGGATGATGAAAAATCCTATGCTTATCGCGACGGCCAGTACATTTATGTGAACTACGAGTTTGCCAACAATCAATTGACCAATCGTTTTATTGGCAAGCCCAAATACAAGTCCGATGCCTGGATCGAACGTATTATCATTGCGGGATTAGATCGTGTACCCACCAGCGCTTCCATAACAGTGAATGGAGTCACTCAGCAGCTGGAGGTCGAGCAACGTAATTCTGCCATTACCGTACGCAAACCGGCCATCAAAATGGATGTCGACTTCGTCGTCAAGATCAACTATTAATTCTGATATTACCTGCAACTGTTTCTGTTAAAAAACTACAAACAAAATATTCCACCTGGTCAGCTAGCAGGATAAGATTTGATTTACCATCTTTATTTTTATGTAATCTATGTGTTTAATTGATAGTTAAAGCGTATACAGGTCTTCAAGTCCAGATAACAATATTTATTGATAGGCAGGTCAAGATAAAATTCAAATACAATAAATGAATACAATATGCGATTACTTTTAATCAGAGCTTGCAAATAACAGCCGACCGTTTTTCCCCTTGCGGTTGGGTTGCGAATATAACCGAGAAAAAACGCGCACGGTCTCTCCTTCTCTGAGAAAAACACTTCGTGTCTCTTCGTTTTTGTTTTGGGTTGAGTGTTATCAGCTGAGTCATTCGGGTTTGTCTCTTTCAACAACCACTTTTAGCAACCGATTCCCCCAAACGGTTGCACTTTGTGACTCAGTAGATGAGAAAAAACATGAAATGCTCAGCGCAAACGGTCTTTACCCCTTTAATTTGCTTTTTGACAAAGCTGCACTATTGTTTGCACTTCGCGGAACTTGAGTCGTAAAATTTTGAGAGAAAATGAGTACACTGCTCGTGTCGATAAAACCACCGGTGCAGATCTCTGATGTACGCATAAAAACGCAAAAGAGCTTTATTTTCTTCGACCGCGACCAAAAAATCGAAGAATAACTAAAGCAAAAAATAAAAAAACACGGTTGTTTGTTGAGAGAAATCCGATTTACTTAAGAGACGATGAAAACGGTTTATCTCGGATGCTTTGCTCAAAGTGTTGGTAAACAAGAGTTATTTTCGGACAACGAAAAACGGTTGACTGTTATTTGCAAGCTCTGCTTTTAATTAATTAGTTATTTTTCAGAGCATAGCACCGAAAAACGAGGTGCTCGCAACTGCATGATTTTATAGTTTTGGCAAAATTTATGCATCTATATTAAAACCTGAGTACAAAGTCTTATGTAGTCGAACATGGTAGTTGAAGAAATAAAGAATCAACGTAAAAAGTTAATTTTAATGGAAACTACATTGTTAGGGTGCAACATCATGGTTAGAACGAATTTTAATGATTTTTTTTTTTACCATTTGCGGTTTTTCTGCTATCAACCACTTAAAATGGACACACATGTGTATATACTTACATATATATTAGCTATAAACACCTATATCTTCTTGGCTGTACCGGTCATTAATCTGCAAGAGCGTAGCCAGCTTTGTGCAAAGGGGGTCCAAAACATTTTTTTTGTTTTGTTACATATTTGTAATACAAAAATTGCCTCTTTTTAATATTGTTCTTGGTGCATTTTTCGTAAGCATATACACTGATTTTCATTTGAATAGCACACCCTAAGAGCTTAACTTCTACAAATAGTCTGCTTTTATCCAAAAAATATAATAAAAAGTTTATAGTCTATGCTTAGAAAACCAATATTCAAAAATGTAGTAGCTATACTGAAAAAAGCTATTATATTTCATGTCACATGCATACTAAAAATCATGTTACAAAATCACATCTTACTAAAAATCAGGGATTTTCAATCCCGTCCCGATTTACTACTTTTTTACTATGTACATCGATACCGATTTGTGTAATAACGAGATTCATGTCTAACAGTTTTTTTCGGTTCAATCAATCATTAAATTTAATTATGCTTTTAAGGTGTAATCATAGTTTTTTAAACTAATTTCGATTTTAAATTTAAATATTGATCTTATTAAATAGATCTTTTTTGAAATCAAAAACTGGTTTTTGTAATAAAGTTAGTTTTTAACATTTTGACAACTAATTTTTATCTTTTTGTGTAACGAAATTTCGAAGCCGAAAAATACGGTACACGTTACGATACCGAAATACAAAAATTGTACGTAATCAATAACGAAATACACATATACATTATTTTTTTTTGTCTTAAAAAAAAATAAAAAAAACTTCAATCAATGATATCAGTTATAAGAAAAAATTACAAGTTCAATAAAATACTAAAAATTAGCTGCTCACATAATTGGCACATTTTCAAAAAAATAATTTTTACGAATAAACGGATAATGTTTTCGACTTCAAAATTATACTCGATTTTAGTATTTGGTACTATATACTGAATTATCAACAACTGCTTGACATTTTGGACTCATACTTTCTACCAGCTTTTGGCAAGTTTCTCTTAAGATGGATTACCAAGCTTGTTGGACTCCGGCCCACAAATCGTCCAAATTTTTTAATTTTTTCTTAGAAACTTCCACATTTACATCATTCCAAGTATTTTCAATAGGATTTAAGTTTGTCCTTTGAGACGACCAGTCCATAACCGGAGCCTTTTTATCCTGAAGCCACCTCTTAACGATCTTAGACGTATGCTTAGGGTCATTGTGGTGCATACATGTCCACTTGACAATCATTTTCTCAATTTCATACGGTTTCATTGACTTCTTTAAAACATCGAAATAATGAATCCGGTCCATATTACCATTAACCAGGACGAACGGGCCCCTACCGTGCCAATCAAATGCACCCCAACATATTATTCTGCCTCCTACATGCTGGACTGTTTTGGTTGTGAACCATGGATGAAGAGCCTGGCATTTTGGAAGACGCACAAATGTTTTTCCATCATTTTACATTTCATTTTACAATTTACTTTGGTTTCATCACTCGACAACACTTTTTTCCAAAATTGTGCCTCTTTGTGCTTGTAGCCCTTTACAAAGCATAATTGTATTATTTAGTTCAGCTTTGACAGGTGCGGTTTTCTTCTGCTGATGCGACCAAAGAGCGAAGCTTCAATTAATCTTTTGGAGACTAGATTTCCGCATTGGTTAAGACCGTATTCTTCATTGGCTTCCACCATAATCTCACCACCCGTCCAAAAATGGCCACTTTTACTTTTTCGGACTATGATCCTGTAGATGCTGACATCGGTCTTTCCAGGCTTTGGCTTCCTAGTCCTGCTTACATTCAAATATAAAGGGCTCCTTTGAACTAATGCAAGTGCATTATAGACCATTTTCTGAAGCATTCCATTATTTGAGCTATTTCAACTGGTTCTTGCCCGAATGACTCAACTTGTAAATAATATTACATTCTTTAAAAATTTAAGTCATTTCACTACCCATTTTTTATAAATTATACTATATTTATTTAAATTTAACGATATGTAGAAAGAATGTCCAAAAACACATGCCCTTTACGAAAAAACTACGTTACAAATTTTTGTGCCAATTCTGCGAGCACCTAAAACTCACGATAGTCGAACGAAAATTAAAAATATAATAAATTCAATCATGATAACGGAACAATTAACGGTGAAGGATAAAGTGCATAAACATAGTAAACAGTTGCATGCATAATTGTAAATGCAAGTGATAAACATTTTGAGAAATAGACGAATAGAATGAAAAATTTTTTTTGTGCCAATTGTATGAGCATGGCTGTATACATTAATTTATTTTTGTCTTAGAAAAATTTATTTGATATGGTCAACCATGGAGTCGTATATGTAATATTATTTATATGTGTGATTTCATTAATTATTTATTGTATTAAATATAACATTAATAAACTTGTAAATATTTGAAATAAATTTACGATTGGAAGTCATTGTTAATGAAAGGTCGGGAGTATGAAAGTTGGTTTTGCTTTGGACAAATCTGAGCTGATTTTGGAAGCAATCATTTTTTTAGCTGTGAGTGTAGGGGCAAAACAATTTAAAACTTTATTGGGTTGGTTCTGTAATTTGATTTTATAACATCACTGCTGACGGCAGTCCACGCTAGTGACGAAAGCGACACGATGAATGGACTGTCCGATCAGGTCAAATTATATATCGATCAAAAGGTATGACGTTAACTAACAAAAGTGCATACTAAGACTTTTGGTAACTCACCTGGTTCATAAGATATGGGGGTGTAAGTGGGAGGGGTAATGATTGAAACTACTGGGACCGTTGGAGCCTTTTGGTTAAATTAATTAATTTTTAATTAATTTTTAACAATTCTTATTAAAAATACGAGTCGAATGGTACCTTGATCATTTAAATCCGACATTTGGTTCAAAAGATATATTAATTTGAAATTTTTAAAGGCGTTGTCAAAATGAAATGAAAATTCAGTTTGTATGTCTGTTTGTTTGTATCAAAAGCTTAGTTTCCACCAGAGATAAATTCCTGTACCCCAGGGTAAGCTCCATATAAAAAAAACGTTGTCTAGGGGCCAGCTGAATTTAGTCGTCTAAATTCCGCTGCTGCTATATCCACGAACGGCATCAAACAGAGTTGCCAGATAAGGTACGGCGTTGTTCAACACTTTTGACACAACAGCTGTTATTTCTGTACCCGGTGTAGAAATATATGCCTTGTTCATTCTTTTGACGAGGGGTCGACAACAACGTGAAGAAGAAGAGAAGAGAACAGAATAACAACAACATGAAAATTAAAAAAAACATGTTGAAAAGTGAACAAAAAGTGAAAAAGGGGAGCCTGGACCTGTTCACAACGCAGGACAGAATATCCAATAATTTACGATTTGACCGACAAAAAGCATTTCAATGCTATTATTTTGAAGACAGCATGTGCAATAGTGCAATAGGCAAACAATCCCAAATTGATCACTGCATCTGATTTACTCATTATTTCAACAAAACTTGCCGTATTGTGCCTTTCAATTATTCAAGCCAACTAGGTTTATAGACCGTAATTATGCCACACATTTAGGTTTCAAAAACTATAAGAAGTTGTATTTGGTAACTGTGCAAATGTAGGCCCCTCCTTTCCATAAAAGAAAATTACAGTCATAATTTTAATGATGACGTTTACTGTATACAGGGTATTTCGTTAGGAGCACTCCCGACTGCAGCATTTGTATGTTTTGGCATAAATATTTATACATATAGACTATTGTCGCATTTAAATTCAAACAATTACATATTTTGTTTAGATTTTTAAATAAAAAATGCACATTGATTGCATACAAAATTGATTTCACACAACTAAAACTTAAAATTACAACTTATCGTTAAATTTTCTACACACTGTGAAACAAGGGAATCCAACGCCCACATCAGACATTTACATATGTATATATATATAGTTACAAAATACAATTACGTATAATAACAATATTAAACATTAAGCGTACGACTTAATTACAGTATTTCGCACGAGGGAGGCTTCGATCTTGGCTTCCTCTCCACCGATCGCACTGCTTCCTCGAACACCTGTTGTAAATTGATCTTCTTCTTTGCCGAACACTCGACGAAATTGTGGGCATGTATCTCTTTGCGCAATCGCCGTCCCTCTTGTGTGGTTACAAATTTCTCTGAATTTGGTATACGCAAATCCAGTTTGGTTCCCACCAGAACCACGGGCACATTGGTGCCAAAGTGACGAATCTCTGGCCACCATTTGCTCTTAATGTTCTCGAATGAGGTGCGACTACTGATGGAATAGCACAACAGGAAGCAATTCGTCTGCAATAAAAAATAAAACAGTTAGATTATTACAAACATTATTATGCCGATAACGACACCATCGATAAGTTTAACATTGACCGTTTAATGTATCGATACCTTAAAGGCTTAATCAAAAATTTAAAAATAATAATAAAAAAAAACAAAGATAGACTTATTATATTTATGCCTTTGGTTCAGATAAATAAAAGTAAAGGAAAGAGGACATTGTAGAAGGTACCGAATAATAATATTCAATAAAAATCAAAATTTTATAAAAAAAAAAAGATTTCCTTTATTCTGTCCATGTTTTATTTTTGCATCCTTTTCTGTCTCAACTGGCTATAATACAATCTGGTTGTAAAGATACTTACATTTGGATAGCTCAATGGCCGCAGTCTCTCGTAGTCCTCCTGACCAGCAGTGTCCCAGAGCGTCAGATTGTACTCGTTATCATCGACAGTTATATTGCAGGCATGGTTATCGAACACAGTTGGTATATATATACTCCTCGGGAAATTCGTTTTGTGTGTATGTTATCAGCAGGCAGGTCTTGCCCACCATGCCATCGCCAACGATGGTTATCTTAAGAGGGCGCAAACTCTTCGACATTGTGCAAAGCCAACTGCAAATTGTAAAGATAAAGAAAGTGAAAATGAGGCGTGAATATCAGCATGTGTGTGTGTATGTGTGATATTTGAGTTTGTTGCATTGCATTGAATTGCACCATTTGGTGGCATATGTTGATGTGACATGCGTTGTTTATCTTGCCCCACCCACATCCCATTGCAACCGGAAATCTCCTGTCTGTCTTCCTATCTGTGTGTGTGTGTATGTGTGTATGTGTGGGCGCATTTTCTTCACATTCTTGGCCAGCACATGACGTGATGGCGGCCCCGTGAAACTCTTATCCAGTGTCATCTCTGTGGCCAGCCGGACATCGTCCAGGTCGATGGTTTTCTTGCGCGCATGATTTGCATATACTTTAGCATCATCTAGTATACAGGTCACATAGCCTGCAGCAACAATAAATAGTAATTTAATATGATCCTGTACAATGTGTACAATAAATGTAGCTGCAGTTATTAAGTACTTACGAAATGCAAATTCGAGCATTTGATTAACGACGCGAGGCTCATACTCCTGGATATTGAGCTCCTTGAGTATGGACATAATAACCTGGGCATCCTTGGGTACATGCTTTATTTGTGCACTTACTTTGGCCTTTTCAGCCATTGTCGTCTGCACGGTTCCAGGAAAAGGAAAATCGACACCTCCCTCGAAAATGGCTTTGGGCTACCAAACTCTTGTTATTCTGTGCGATTTTTACTTCCACGTTAATAGGCAACTATTTTCAACTCTCTTTTAACCAATTTACTCACATTTTGTGTCGTTTGCAAACGACAAACGACATTCCCCCGAGGAGCCACGAAGTTGGAAAAGGTTTCAAAATAATTCCCAGAATTTTAACTAATTTCGAATTAAAAATTTTCATCAAAAATTAATTTTTTTTCAAAATTAGGAGCAAAATTACAAAAAATTTGAATGGCGCGCCATTTCGAAGAAGAACAAAAATGTGACCACAACGGCACTGGTATTTTGTTGTTTGTTGGTATTTTTATTTCATTCAGTATTTTTTCTAGGATTTTTTTCACAAGGATTGGCGCGCTTTGTAAAATGTAAACAAAGCACAGCTGGCGCACCAGTGGGACCAATCGACATTTGGTTACTTTTTGGTGTTGCGTTGGTTACACTAATTTTTGATGGTCGGCGGCGAAATATATGACATTATTATTTCTCTACCCCCTAGATTTGGTGGAAACTAAGCTAAAGCGCTAAAAAAGCTTAAACTCGATTATGTGGAGTTATTTCTTATTAGAAAGCTAGAAACTTTTGTTCTACGCATTTAGCGGGAAAAAGCTATAGTCTCCAATCCGAAAAAGCTACAGATGTGTTCTTTATGTAGCTAGAAAGGTATTTAGAGGACTTTTAGAAGTGACTTGAATATTTTTTTGCAAAGTGCTCAGGTAAAATACTACAGGTGCAAAAATGTTTTTTGGCTTACATTTTGGCGATTTATTTGAAAATGGCTCTAACGATTTTTATTATCAATATGTTGTAATACGTAAAATTTCGCGACTTTTGATGTATGACACATATCTTTCAGCCAGAAACTTTAGAAGACTGAATATATACATATTACATGTATTTACTATACTAATTAGAAAATCAAGCTTTAAGGCCTATTTAGACTCGTAGCAAAACGACCGCGGAATGAAGAACTCCATATAAAAAAAACGTCGAAAAAAATTTACGATTCGACGTTTCAAATTTGGTTCACACTTCTGCGTACGTTTCGCAACGTATTGGCGTTACGTCCTGTTAACAATAACATGGCAATGTTATTGTCACACTTCGCGCTAACGTATTGAAAATAGGTTTCAACCCTAATTTCGCCGTGAAAATTAAATTTGTTTTTGGCACTTTGTTTTCTTTGTGAACAGCTGATTTGGTTTCCAGGGCACAATAATTTTTTTTGTTATTGATTTGGCTTAACAGACCGCAATAACAGCGCAGGGTCGCTAAAATACGTATATCAATAGAAAAAATACTAATACTAATACTAAAAATATATAACGTAAGCAAACAGCTGACAATTGCAATCGCTTTCAATCTAAATAGGCCTTTTTAGTACGAAAAACTTTTTTGTTTCTCAAGATATCGAGCAAGTCAACCGGATCATATTCTGTCAAATTGGTTGAGATATCTTAATAAACAAAAGTTTTTCATACTAAAACTTGATTTTTGACCGATCATTCCTATGGCAGTTATATCATATAGTAGACCGATTTGAACCAAATTTGGTCAGGATATATAAGACCTACTTAAATGCATACATATACTGTCAAATTGGTTAAGATATCTGGAAAAAAAAAGTTTTTCGTACTAAAGCTTGATTTTCTAATTAGTATGGTAAATATGGTTCATAGTAAAATGTACATATTCAGTTAACAGGTAATATCTTCCAAACCTTTTCGCTTAAGGATATGTGTCATACATCAAAAGACGCGAAATTTTCCGTTTTACAACATATTGAAATTTAATTAAAACCTTTTTCTAATAAATCGTCACAATGACAGCTAAAAAGCTTTCTTCACCTGTAGCGTTTTACCTGAGCACTTTGCAAACAAATTATCAAGGCACGTCTTAAAACCCTCAGACATACCCGTGCAGAACACATCTGTAGCTTCTTCGGATTGGAAACTCTGGGTGTTTTAAATTTATCGGGTTTTATCTATTTCCAGCTAAACTAGCTATTTCATGCTAAAGTCGTAGAACAAACATTTCTAGATTTCCGATAAGAAACATTTCCTCATTAAAAAATCGAAGCTTTTTTTTTTAGCGATTTGATCCAGACAAACAAACAGACAAACAAACTTTTCATCTTATTTTGAGAAGGCCCTTAAAAGTTTCAAATTAATATATCTTTTGAACCAAATGTCGGATTGGAGTCAGGTGAGTTACCAAAAGTCTTAGTATGCACTTTTGTTAGTTACTGTCATACCTTTCGATCGTTATATAACTAAATCCGATCGGACAGTCATAACAAATTTCCATTCTTCGTGTATATGTATATTGCTAGTCGCCGTTCGCACCCTTCGTGCTGCTTTCGTCACTAGCGCGGACTGCCGTCCGCAGTGATAATAATGATAGATTATTTCCACTTTTAGGGAAATATCCAAGTCTCGTGATCGCGTTAAATAGCTTACAAATGAGGCAAATAGCTCAGTTCGAAGTTCAATTTCGCTTGGGCGACACTTAGATGACACGGAGTCGGCTGCAGTTTGAGTTGGAGAAGTCGATTGTAAAAAGAGTTAGTTGTGGGACATTACGCAGATGAGCAGTAAATGTGTCGGCCCTGTCTTTATCACTACGAGCCCATGAGCCTGAAGAGTTTCTTATAGGGATTACTGCTTCGATTGGCGCACTTAGACTTGGATGAGCCCTTCACAATGGGTGCTTTGTACTGGTTGGCGATAATTTCTGTATGTTTCGTCGTTGTTTGGTAGATGGCGAGCGATGTGACTGCCAGTCGCGCCTCAATCTTCGCTTTTCCAGCACAAGTTGTTCAATTTCAAAATTGGTTTTGTGTTGTTGGGTTTGTACTGCCACGTCTTGTGGTGTAGAGATTTAAGCTGCAGAGACGAGTACCTTTTCCAGTAAATCAGCAGAGCTGTCGATGTCAGCTTCGATGTTGAACTGCGGGGTTAGGTCAAGGTGAGAACTCACATATTTCTTGAACTTAAGCCAGTAGATTCTGTGTGTTGTGAGTCTATTGGGATACTCTTCAAGTTCTGGGCATCAGAGAAGATTTAATAGAACTGGCGAGTTGTTGGATGACGGGTCCGAAAGTGCCTCGGCTTTTATCAGATTGCGTGGGATGTTTTTTTGTCACAACGAAGTCTTTTAAATCTGGTTTCTTTTAAGGGTCCGAAGGCCAGTATGCAGGACTACCCGGGAAAGCATACCTAAGTTTGTTGCTTAGTTTTATGATTGCGTTGTATAGCTGCTTTCCCTTGGGGGTCACCAGGCGAGAGCCCCAATACGTGTGCTTCGCATTGTAGTCTCCTGCCGCTATAAAACGATTTCCCAATGTAGTGTAGAATTGTATGAATTGAGCTTCAGAGATTTAGAATCGAGGAGGACATTATACTGCGGCAATAGTAAGATTGCTGTAGCCCGATTGTATATTTATAGATGTAGATTGCAGATAGTCTGTTGCATACCTCTTATGAAAATGATGTTTGATTCGGTTTCTAATTAAGATACCCGTTCCACCGTGTGCTTTTCCATCCGGATGATCTGTGCCGTAGAATAAATAGCCGCGTATTTGGAAGTTGTTTTTGTTAGTGAGATGCGTTTTTGAGAGCAGCAATACGTCGATGTGTTTGTCGTATAGGAACTGAGTTAGCTCAAGATTATGCCGTAAAACACCGACTCTCCTTGCATGACATTTGGAAGCGCTGTTGAGGGGGTCGGCTTTTGTAGGTCTGATATTAACGCACTGACAAAGGATATGCCATTGATGGTGTTAGTAGGACCGAATGAAGACCTGGCTGCCTTGGCGAAGAAGACGTCGGGTGTAGTTTGAGATGTTATGACTGCGTCTGGCATACGCTGGGAGCGCGTTGCTGGTACTTGTCGAATACGGTTTTTAAGATCTTTGTACACAGGACAGCCTCTGTTTTTAGCTGTGTGATTTCTACCGCAGTTTCCACATTTTTTTGTGCTGGGATATTCTTTGTTTGCTTGGCAATGATCGGGGTCATGGGAGTCTCCGCAGGCTACGCATACTGACCGTAGCGTGCAGTAAGTCCAAGTGTGCTCGTATTCAGTTTGAGCAGTTTGAGCATTGTACTGGACCTTTGAGTTTGTGTGGCTCTTCAACCGTGATCCGGCGATGCAACAGGAGCTGCAGTTTGTAGATGGGATGCACTTCGTTTTTCTTCAATGTTTTTCTATCTGGTTCTAGATCAACTTTGAAGTGAGGTTGAGGTTAATTGTTTCTATTTATAATATTTGCTACTCTCATAGCATGAAAAACTTTTTCTTTTAGAGCAATTATGATTTCGGCAGGAGTTACATCCGGTTCTATGCCTTTGAGTACCACCTGCAGGCCCTTGCTGCTTTTTAGTTGGTACGGGCAACGTTGGAGGTGATGGAGCTGGACGCGGGGGTACGACCAGCATTGGGAAAGCGCTTTCTTCGCTCCAGGTCTTTGGAGATTGGCTTGGCAGAGCCGGAGAGCAAGAACGCGCTCTCTCGTCATCTACTGCTAAGAGGGAACTTTGCGGGTTGAGCGGAAGCTCCACTCTACTCTTTTTGGTTGCTTTCAGTGCTTCCGTGGAGACGAAGCTGAAGTACTCGTTGTTGCGCTGCACAGAGAGTCGCCGCTCGTCTTGCTCGCGTTGAAGTTGAGAGCGGGTATCGTAGTGATTCATAGTAATTTTCACTTGTCACTCTGAGTGTATGTACTTTGTGATAGTGTTTAGATTGCTTAGTTAAAGATTAATTAATTAAATATTGACGATTAGGCATCGCACAAGTTGGCTCTTAGCCTTATTTTATTTTTCTTACCGCACTTTCTGAGGTAATAAGGTATATTTCTAAAAACACTTACACCTTTTGGAAAGTTTCAATGTAAAAAGCATAAGCAATTGCAAAACTTTCTGATATCACATAAAAAAACCTCTACACGAGGTAAAAGTCTAGTAACGAAAGCGTATTCGGCACGGCACGATTCTTTATACCCAAAAATTACTTTAATGCGCAGTGCCGAATGCCAAACAATTTCTTTTTTATTTTAGAATAATTCATATATTAAATGTAATAAATTTCGGCACAAATTGGATATCAGAAATTTGGGGGCTAGAATACGCTTTCGTCTCTAGACTTTTACCTCGTGAAGAGGTTTTTTTAAGTGATAATGTATTAAATCTAAGTTTATTCTATAAATCTAAAATGGTTTTAGCACTATGTACTGTATATATAGTACATAAAACCCACACAAATTTAATGGTTTTTGTTGTATATTTTGCAGCTTTATGGACACCTGTCGTTTAAAAAGAGAGGCCTTATTTGGACTGCAGGCCATCGAATCACTTTTACCTCGTGTAGAGGTTTTTTATGTGATATCAGAAAGTTTTGGAATTGCTTATGCTTTTAACATTGAATTTTTCCAAAAGGTGTAAGAGTTTTTAGAAATATACCTTATTACCTCATAAAGTGCGGTAAGAAAAATAAAGTAAGGCCAAGAGCTACCTTGTGCGATTACTATCTACTGCTTTTTTTTTACAAGCTGCATTTTTTTACAGTTTTTAAGTTATTCCAATCTAATAATAGTTATTTGAGTACTCGTACCTCAAATAGCATTTCTTTAATTGTTTCCTCCAAGTTTCTTTTACAAAACTGTTACTAATAGTCTTCATATTCTTCAATAATAACAAAAATTTAATGATAGGTACTAATATACATACTTTGTACTTAAATATTTCTCGTGTGTCGAATTAAAAGTTTTCGTATTTGCTAACTAATTCATTAGCCAAAAATCAAACAGAATATCAAGTAAAACAGCTTCAGTGGAAAATACTCGAGTATGAGATACCCAGGTCCAGTCCGATACAAAAATATGAACAGAAACGACACATGCTATGTAATTTGTAACGTTTAGTTTTATCATCTTCTTCCTTGACCTCATTAGCTGCGTAAAATTGTTGTTTGAATAACTTTCGAGTTCGATCGTGCTCATTATCTGATCAAATTGACTCCATGTGCCTTCTTTCGCCTGTTACATACTTTGCATAAAGTTAGTATACCCTTCAACAGGGTGTAACAAGAAATAATCAAAGATATTAGATGTCAGAAAGGCAACAGTCGAGTGCACGCGATACTATGATACCCTGTACCAATGTCAATAGAAAAGTATTTTGATAAATATTAATATATGTACATAAGTATACCACTCTGACAACACTTAAGGAGTATTGTCACCAATTTTGGTAGCTCTAGCTCCTATAGGCTCTAGCATACATACAGGCAGACATACAAACGGATATGGCAATATTGACAGCTGGTGTTAAGAATATATTGTTATAAGACCTATAATTGTTTTTTTATTTTTAAAAATAATTGAATTCAGAGAAAATTAATTGTCCTCTTTTTAAGTAGTTCTAAGAATCATAGACAAAAATAATAAAATAGGAAATAAAATAAAAATTCATAAAAAATATATTTATTTTTTCCTTGAGAAATTGTGTACATTTTTAATTTTGTCAAAACATTATCTTGACCTTTCACATACATTTGCACAAAGTTAATATATCTCAGGTACAGGGTGTAAAATTAAAATATTAAAATAAAAAATGTGAGCCGAAAATGAAATGTAAATCGCGAACCCCAGTGTTGATTGTTCTTGATGGATGATGGACTGATGATGGCTTGGACAAAGTGCCTGAATGACAGTCAGACGGACTGTATGTATGTATAATGGAGGGTGGTTGTGGTGGTGAGGATGATGATGGTACTGATGGTGGTGCGGTTGAATAAAAGCAACAAACAGCAGCAAGAGCATTTAGCAAAAAGCAAGAAACAAAGTTTAAAATCTAAAATATTGAAGCGAGAGCTACGGGGGGCACATTGCAATTTATATGCAAACAAACAAATAAGCCCGACAAAGCACCCAAAAACCCACCCAGCCGCCCACCCACCAACCAAGTAACCAAGCAAGCAACCACCCAAATGAACCACCCATACCAATTCCATACCAATTCAGTCATAATGCTCTCTTTCTAGCTGCCTTGTTTCGTCCTGACTGCTGCCGGCTGCTGCATGTCCTAAATTCCCATTCTCATGCCCATAGCTTCCTATTCACTATCCTATCCTCTGTTCTCAAACCACCAGCTCCTTCCTTCTCTTACTCTGCGGTGTGTGTGTCGTTCGTTGAACATTTCAATCAACGCTCGAGTGAAAATTGAAAAAAATAAAGGCCAGGGTAATGTGGCTTGCGGATGGGTGCGACGAGTTGTTGGCTGCGGTTGCGTTTGTCGTTCGTAGAAGTCCTGGGTTAGGGGACAGGTGGGAGTGTGGCAGCCGCCTAAGCGGAAATGGATGCGCAACACTTAAGTGGCACAAATTGTATGCCATATGTGGAGACGATACGCGTACTGAAACTATCCACAGTTGAGAGATATACTTACGTATGATTCTATATGTACATACCTACGAACAATCACGCGTGCAGGTGATACCCATTGACAGCAGGCACAGTGGATGAAAGATATGTAAGCATTACTACCCTTTTTCTTCAATGGAACAATGATCCCAAATGATGTTATTTTGTATTATGCCAGATATTTAAATTTTGGTGTAGTTGATTGTTATAACAAATACACTGATAAAAAAATGTTCTAAAATTAAGATTTTGGTCTCAGAACTAAGAGTTTTGGTCTAAAAAATGCGTCGAGAACATAAAATTCTTGAATTTAGAAAACACATATGGATTTTAAGAACATTTCAAATAAGAAAGAGATCTTATTTTTAGACCAAACAGTCTTAAATTCTCAAGCCAAAAATAAAAAAATAAGGCAGGTGTTTTTTAAACTTTCAACTATTTTTTTTGATATATGTTCTTTTTTTGGATTAATTTTTTATAAAAATTCCGATTATATGTTTTTTTTTCCTTGGGTAGAGCGGGTTTCGACCCCTCGACTTTATTTGACCAAGCTGAAGCGGCGACTCTAACCAAAGCGCCACGGTGCCATTATTATCTTCATATTAAATATTACATGTTTATATTTTCTTATCAATTTAAGAATTTTAATTCTTATATTAAGAAATGCGAATTTTTAGATTAATATTCTTAGTATTAGTAATTTGGTCTTAAAATGTTCTTATTTTAAGAACAAAATATTTAAGATAAATGTTCTTGATTTTAGAAGTTGGTCTTTTTTTCAGTGTATAAGAGTATTAAGCTGATCTGATTACGCCCCGTCCTGCCTCCCACATAAAAAAGTTTAGTATCATTTTTATAGCTTTATTAATGTCAATCTAGATTTACGATTATTATAATATTATACAAAAAAATTAAACAAAATGGATTCAATCGCTCCTATCTTCACTATCAGGTCGCTGTGAATATGTGAGTCGTCCACAATCTTCGGCTCTGCTAGTAGGCTTAATACCTCTATGGGTAGGATCTTAACTTTATTAGACCGCTTTCGGTCAGTAATGCTCAAAAACACGCAAAGCAGACTTAATATGAACATTTATAAAGAACTTGACCTTATTAGCTGCTTGCGCTGCGAAAGTAATGCTCCACAAAACAAACTAATTTTGTTACACAGTTCAATAACATCACGAAATAGTTTTTGAATTGATTCTACATACCTAGATCTTTATTTTCAAATGGAAAAATGTATAACTTTATGAAAAGTTGCCAAAAAGTTACCGCTAATATGCACGTGCCAGGGCTGGTGTCGATCAGTTGATTAACTGAGCGTGCCAAATTAACAGGGTTGCAATAAAGCTCAAAAAAAGATTCGAATTTTAGTGTCTATTTATCAAAATGTTGTTTATATGCCAAAATAATAACATCAATTTTTTTGAATTTATGCCGCTGAGGGACCACTGTTCATTGTAAAACAGAGAATTAGGAACTTCACTTCGCAAGAAAAATGAACTATGAATTAACTATGTTCTCTAATGTGCTTAAATTGAGATAGCATACGTATTATGTGCTGTTGATATTTGTGAACTAAGCACTAAAAATACTTTTGTTCCTTAACTTAATCAGATTAAGAGATGGCATTTTGAAATGCACAGTGTAAAATTTGGTGTAAAATATTTAAAATATATAACGGTATATTGCACTCGTGGAAACGTATGTAAAGTAACGTAAATACAAATGACAGCTACCACACCTTATTGTTAGGCTTCTAAAACTTGGTTTGAAGGCATTTCTCAACAGAGTGCTTTATATAACTTTTGCAGAGGTTTCAATGCTATCGATCGCCTAAAATGTACATAATCTTGATCATATAAAAACTCCCATCAATAAAAATCTACATATTCGTGAAAAAATCAATCTTTTGTTAAGCATCGATCTCTGATATTATAAGAGATAGAAAATCTAAATACATAGATAGTTAGGTTTCTGGAGACCATATGCATATTAAGATTATGTTAAGTTCTGGATGCCAATATCCCTTCGCCGACAAATCGAAATGACTAATAAGAAGATAAATTATGAAACTACAGCCTTGCATTTTGAAAGTATCATAAATGAATAGCGATCATAAGATCCAGCTTTAAATCTCAGGCTAGGATTTTTGTGCAGTTTGAAATTCTTCAACATTACAAAATATACTTGAACAACATAATATGTACCTAAGTTTCTCTGTACTATTCGCAGATCAAGAATATTTAAAATTTCTATCTTTGTAGACCATTGTTTTAGCAATTATGACAATTTATATTAAATAAAAATGAAATGATGGTATACTGAAATTCGGGAACGCATCTTAAGAATTGTGCTTTAATGAAAACTCGGTAATATTTATAGCTGAAAATGCTTAACTATATTAAAAAAACATTTTGGTAGACGACTGTGGTCTATATAATTATTAATAAAATTATAATTTGTTACGCAATTCGTAACAATATCCGCAATATCCGTAGAAAAAATATATTATCATTATGCAACTTTTATCCCTTTTTGAAGTAGAAGTAATACAAAGAATTAAATATCATGAAAGTTGGCAGTAGTAAGATCGATGCTAACGTGAAATTTGGCAATGTAGCGGACTGAAATTTGAATACTGTCAGGTTGAGGAATTAATATTTATATTTATTTATTTATAATCTAATTATTACTTAAATATTATTGTTATGCGATTTGGCTACAAATCAGTTGTAAAAATATATTTTTATGTGAGATTAATACTATAGTGAAATTTGGTATTGCAGCAAACAGAAATTTGGAATACTGTCAAGTTGAGGAATGTATACCCACAATTGAATTGTATTTCACTTAAAAATCTGCATGCAGCATTCCACATAGCTACATTGCCACAGTGTCGGTGAGTGGCGCCCCCCAGTGGCAACAGCCGCTACTACACGGCGCTACCCATTCCCCAGGCATTGCCATAACAACCGTTAACCGAAAACACATTTAAAAGCAGAGCAAACCAAACAAATTTAATAAAAAAAAAAAGAAAAATGCGACGACCAGCATCAAATCCAAAGTGTAAACATTCACAGCCTTTGTGCAATGCCATTCTGAGGAATAGGCAAGCGGGAAAGACTGAGATAGAGATAGAGGAATAAGCAAGCTAGGCAGATGGGGAATGGGAATGTGGCCCAGTAGACAATGCGGCTTACAGGGAACAGCTTCCTTCCGAGCTGACGCGCTGCGGCTGCCGCTCTGACGTTTGATGTGCAGCGCAGACGACGAAGTGTGTGTGTGTGCATGTGGCCAAAGAAGAAGTGAAGAAGTATGGGGGATTTGGCATAGGGGTAGAAGTAGAGGTAGGGAATAGAGATGGGTGGCCAAGGGCGGTGCGGTAGTATATCTCTCTAACAACGCACTCTCTAACTACGACTGACGAAGGGGAACAGCTAACACAGTATTTATTTCCAAACAAGTAACAAAAAAAAAGTAATAACACAAAACAACGCACATAGCGAAATGAAAAAAAAAACGTCATGAATGCGGTTGTGGATGTGAATGGCACATACCACATACCACATTTACACTGAAGCACTCACATACACAGACACATTGCAATTGCTTGGCAACACCAGCAGCAGCAGCAGCAGCAACCGCAACACAATCGCTTCACCGACTGCAATGGTGGGTCCTTTCGGAGATGGGGCGTGTCGCTAATGAAGTCGCAAACAGGCAGTCGCTGTCGACGTTGCCGCTTTGCATATTCATTTAAAATAAAAATATGAAATAAAAGAAACTCAGTTCAACATATTCGCAACCGCACGCCTTTATTGTAATAGAAATTATAAGCTTATGGGACGTCCACACAATTGCCGGTTTTGCCGGTCTGTTTTAGCAACCATTGCCCATTTTCCCCCATTTCTCCATTTGAGCCTGACTCATTCCCATTTTCATAAGCGTCTTTTGTTCTTTGTGGAAACAGGACCAGGCCACAAGCAGCCGACAATTATAGGTTATAATGAAGTGTGGCAACATTGCATGCGAGTATCATTGAATATTATAATTACTAGTAATAGTACTTCTATTAGTTAAGTTATGACATTAATAGCTATTGTTATGCAAGTGAAATTTGACATAAGATTCGATTCTCATTCAGTTGAAAGCAATCCCTTTTTTTAACATAGTGAAATGCGACAACGTCGCCCTGTAAAGACTGATCTGGTAGCTAAGCCTTTCCTAGCAGATACTTAATTCGAAAAGCTTTCGTGCGACGCGTCGGCTGAAATTCCTTTGTATTACATGCAACAAGGGTGGCTCGATTGCTGTCGGTTTGGCTTAACACTTTGCAGATGATGTTGATGTTGCTGTTGCTACTGCTGCTGCGCACCACCAACAGCAACAACAACAACATCAACAACAGCAACAAGAACAACAGCAGCAGCAGTAGCAACACCCACCCAAGTTGGCTTTTGCTTACGCCTCGTTTCATTTTCAACAACAATTTCATAATTTTAAAACCGTGCCGAATGCTCGAGCTAGCTCGTTCTCAGGACTCGCGTCTAGTGAAAACTGATTCGGATTCAGATTCGTTGGCGTGCGCCGTGCGGTGTGTCCTGTGAGTCCTGACTGAGTGAGTGCCGCATGCTATTGCCTTGACTGCTGGGCGTTTATTTCATTTGATTTTAAACTGTCATCGACGGCAGTTCAGTGCCAGGACTTAGTATCTAAGAATCCTCCGAAGTATCTAACAATAATCCAAAAGTACGTGAAGTTCCGATTCCGCTAAAATCATATTCAATATACTTTTCTTTTTCAATATTTTTAAAAAAGTGAATATGACTGTGTGTTCAATTGATTACTTTTAGGCGAATAATCGTTATTAATTAGTTGATGTGCGTGTGTGTAAAATCAAAGATCGAGCATTCAATTTGTATCTAAATAAACTAGCATAAAATATAAAATAAATTTTAAGTCTTGGCTTGATTTCCTAAACTCATCAAAAATATTTATTTAATGATAAAAACGAAATAATACACGAAAAAGATCATAATTCATTTAAATTTATTTTAAACCTTTATAATGTGCTTGGGTTTATTCTTACCCAATTTGTAATGAATTGCAAATAACTTGATTCTACCATTTTCAACATAAATTATACATTCAGTTACAAGTTGTTTTTAAAGAAGAATTTATAGAGATGTGGTAAAAGAATGAGTTTTAAATCGATCTTTGGCTTCAAACTTGATGTTATTTAAGCTATATATATAAAAAACTCTTTGTCCTGACTTACATTCTGCCCAAATTTGGTTAAAGTCTACTACTGCCATAGGAATAATCGGATGCAAATTAATCTTTAGTATGAAAAACTTTTTTGTTTCTTAAGATATTCAAAACAAACTCACAGATTGCTAGGTTAGCGACTGTCTCTTATAGCTGTCATAGGAAAGATCTGTCGATGCGATCATGTAATTCAGTAGGTAGGCTTCTCTTCTTGTATAAAAAACTATTAATGTGCCGGATTTGAGAAGCAGCAAAATTGTGTGGTATCCGAGATACAGAATACTTTATAGAAAAAATTTGAGTGTCCAAATTATCGGGTTGGCCGAATTAAAAAGAGATTATCGAGATTGTACTGTATTATTTCTTCAAGAAAAATATAAGAATTGCTCCTCCCTATTACACTTCATTTTCGCGAGCGAAGCGAGCCGTGGGTTGGCGAGCGAAGCGAGCAGGGGACGGAGCCCCCTAGTAGCTTTATATATTAATAAAATTAAATTCTCAACCCATCAGCCTAATGCACAGTGATTTTAACTGCTTTATAGAGTTTCATTTCGTCCCAATATAATTGTTCCTTTTGATATTATCATATCTGTGACTACATGCTTGTATTTGGTATTATTGCGCTACTGTCAACAAATTGTATGTACACAAGTTCGCACATGGTATAATACAACTGAGCTGTATTTTGAAACATTTTTCATTAATTCAAACCAGGGATTAAAACCTTAATCGAAACCTCATCCGTTAACCGGTAATAACCGGTATTAAACCCTAACCGAACAAAATATTTGTAATGTACCGAAACCGATAATCCGAAATTATGGAAGCCGAAATAACCGATTCATGTGTAACAATTAATTTTGGTTCAATCAAGCATTAAATTAAAGCTGTTGTTAGGTGCAATCATCGTTTTTCAAACTAATTTGACTTTTTTTTATTTACTTTTTGTTAATTTGTACAACTTATTTATTTTTTATGTGAACCGATATCATACCGCCATTTCGAAACCGAAACATAAAAAAAACGGTAACCGTTACGAAGCCGTCATACAAAGATTGCGAAACATTGGCCCACTTAAATATTGACATTTATTATGACACTCATTTTCTCTTTGTTAAATCTGTCATAATCAGAGAATAAAACCGTAATCGAAACCGAAACCTTTAACCGGTATTAAGGTATTGAAATTGGTAACCGTAACTTAAACCCTAACCGACATAAAACTTTTTTTGTTATAAAGAAACCGAAAAACGAAATTATTTAAACCGTATAGTAACAGACTCATGTATAACGGTTAGCTTTCGTTCAATCAAGCATTAAATTCAATCATGTGGATAAGGTGTAATCATCATTTTTCAACTTAATTCTAATATTAAATTTGAATTTTGACCTTAAATATAAATATTTTGAAATCAAGGAGTTTTGTCTATATATTAGTGTCATAATAATTTTTTATGTCATTATTATCCAACGATTTTTTAATAGTCTGGGTGACAATTACTTTATTTAATATTTTATGCATTCCCTTCTTATCTTGATTGTGGAACATGATTTAATTGTCCACTAATGTCTCAAATGTAAATCGAACATTAGGCTGTACATATTGTCTGCATATCTTCTATTGTAAACGAATTGAACATGTATATTTTTTTGAGATTCAATTTAAATTAATTTCACGTATCCATTTCCTATTACATATTGATATTTTATTCGAGCGAACAATGTACAAATTTGAATTTTCTGTGCAATCCAATTTTCGTTTTATGGACATTTACTGTACCTACATATCTTTTACATCTTGTAAACCAACTGTGTATATTGGCGAGCCTGTATCTTTTTGGAAATTAATTAGTTCGACATTTGCTGTAAGTTAATGCAATATTTCTGAATTTGTTACACAATTTGAATAGATTTAATTTAAATTAATACCTGTGCTTTAAGTACTTCATTTCGCTTTTCTCTGAAAGATACTTTCCGCAAATGACCTTTCATCATGCCAAAATTATTACTTGAAATTATATTTATTCGCTCAATGTTCTATGCTTCCATATCGAAACCATTCTCTTTTACATTTATATTCGCTTCATTTTATGTGTTATTTACTATAATAAGTTTTTCATTGCCACTCATTCTGTTGGCTGTAGTTTTCCACCCGATCCTTAAAGTTTGTCTTTGCCTTTGTCCGCCAATTTTAATGCTGTCATCAACGTGATCGTATCTTTAAATGGCTTTTTGTCCTGAAGACGCCAAACACTAATCGGTTCCTTAGTGCTCTACCGAGATGCACTTCAATATTCCATCATTCTACTAATTTGAATAGTTTTATATTAAAATCGGAAATTTTCTACCTCATCGTAGAAAAGTTAAAATATTTTATTAAGAACATCGGTAACCACACTGAAAAAAAGACCAACTTCTAAAATCAAGAACATTCATCTTAAATATTTTGTTCTTAAAATAAGAACATTTTAAGACCAAATTACTAATACTTAGAATATTAATCCAAAAATTCGCAGTTCTTAATAAAAGAATTAAAAATCTTAAATTGTTAAGAAAATATAAATATGTCATATTTAATATGAAGACAATAATGGCACCGTGGCGCCCTGGTTAGAGTCGCCGCTTCAGTTTGATAAAACAAGTCGAGGGATCGAAACCCGCTCTACCCAAGGAAAAAACATAGAATGATAAAAAAAATTTTCTAAAATTAAGATTTTGGTCTCAGAACTAAGAGTTTTGGTCTAAAAAATGCGTCGAGAACATAAAATTCTTGAATTTAGAAAACACATCTTGATTTTAAGATCATTTTAAATAAGAAAAAGTTATTATTTTTAGACCAAACCGTCTTAAATTCTCAAGCCAAAAATAAAAAAAATAAGGCAAGTTTTTTAAACTTTGAATTTTTTTGTACATATTTTTTTTTTTGATTTGTTTTATTTTTTTATAAATATTCTCATTATATTTTTTCTTCCTTGGCTAGAGCGGGTTTCGATCTCTCGACTTTTACCAACCTGAAGCGGCAACTCTAACAGAGCGCCACGGTGCCATTATTATGGTCATATTAAATATGACATATTTATATTTTCTTAACAAATTAAGATTTTTAATTCTTATATTAAGAACTACGAATTTTTAGAGTAATCACTGCGGACGGCAGTCCGCTAGTGACGAAAGCAACACGTAGTGTGCAAAAGGCGACTAGCAATATATACACGCAGAATGGAAAATTTGCTATGACTGTCCGATCGGATTGAGTTATATACCGATCGAAAGGTATGACTTTACCTAACAAAAGTGCATACTAAGACTTTTGGTAACTCACCTGGTTCGTAAGATATGGGGGTGTAAGTGGGAGGGGCCAAATTTTAATGATTGCAGCTAGTGGGGCCGTTGGAGCCTTTTGGTAAAATTTTATAATTTTTAAAAATTCTTATTAAAAATACGCGTCGAATGACACCTTGATCATTTCAATCCGACATTTGGTTCAAAAGATATATTAATTTGAAGTTTTTAAGGGCCTTCTCAAAATGAGATGAAAAGTTTGTTTGTCTGTTTGTCTGTTTGTCTGTTTGTCCATTTGTTTGTTTGTACGAAGGCGCTGAAAAAGCTAAATTTTTCTGATGAGGAATTGTTTCTTATCAGAAATCTAGAAATGTTTGTTCTACGACTTTAGCGGGAAATAGCTAGTTTAGCGGGAAAAAGCTAAAACGTGATAAATTTGAAACACCCATTGCTTCCAATCCAAGAAAGCTAGAGATGTGTTCTATATGTCGTTAGAAAGGTATATTAGAGGGCTTTCAGACGTGCCTTGAATATTTTTTTGCAAAGTGCTCAGGTAAAACGCTACAGGTGAAAAAAGGATTTTTAGCTTAAACTTTGGCGATTTATTAGAAAACGGTTCCGACGATTTTTATTAAATTTCAATATGTTCGGCACTGCGCATTAAAATTATTTTTAGGTATAAAGAATCAAGATCCTTATGCGCAATGTTCCGAATGCCAAACTTTTTATTTTATAATTATTTATATATTAAGTTTAATATCGTTCGTCACAAAATGGGATATCAGAAATTTTGGGGCAGGGAAAGACTTTCGTCACTAGACTTTTACTTTGTTAAAAAGTTTTTTTGGAAGTATTCTTAGTATTAGTAATTTGGTCTTAAAATGTTCTAATTTTACGAACAAAATATTTAAGATTAATGTTCTTGATTTTAGAAGTTGGTCTTTTTTTCAGTGAACTTAATCATTTGTGACCATTTCGATTGTCATTGTTAGCATATCAAGTGACCAAAGAGCAAAACTGTTAGCTCGTTGTTAAGGTTGTGCCTCGAGCAACCACTAAAACTCAATCCCCAGACACGAAGGTCTATCAAATCATTCTGAACCTGGTAAATATAAACAACCTGAATCCTAAACAACAAGTTGAGTGCGAACAAATCGCATAAACTGCAAAATTTTTTAAGCATAACTCATACGCACGAAGGTGCAGCCAAGCGGCAAGGATTGGAGTCTACACACACCCTTCACACACCCTTCACACACACATACACACACACACCACTAGGACACTCAGTCCTCGCACACATCAATCTCACAGATATGTCCTCGAAAAGGGTTCAAATCAAATTCGATTAGGGTAACGATGTGTTGTTGGATCTCACTTGTGATGGCTCACACGGCCAGGGACAAGGGACCAGGGCCATGGAGGCGACCATGGCCACGGTCAGAGTTAAATGTGAGCTTGTCAAATTGTCAGGGGCGGAGTTAAACTTGTATGTAACCAGAAGTTGTCTGGACTGCAGTCCTGCTGGAGTTTCACACATGCCAAATGAGCCACAAGTGGCACATTATTTTAATTCACAGTCAAACGTTGTACCGTTAACACCATTTACAACGACCGGTCTGTGCATGTGAATGGCGGGCTTATGAGTGTGTGTGTCTGTGTGTGCGTATGTGTGTGTCTGAGGGAAGTTTAATGGACAAGGGCTTAGAGAATTTTTAGCCATTTTTATAAGCGACAGCAGTTTTGGTAACTAGCGGCTCGAATTGTCATATCTTTACATGAGCAGGGCCCTTAATTGGGCGCCTTAAAAAGAGCATCCTTGTGGAGATTGTTATGCCATTAGAATCTGTCGATGGCTCTGTTTAATCACTTGACTGAGTTTGAGTTTATGTCCATTTCTATTAATGGAACGCACTAATAGCTTAATCGTAAATAAGATTAACTTTAACCTCTAATTGATCTGCAGTTAAGATCAGTTATTGTACAGTACACAGAAAAAAAGACCAACTTCTAAAATGAAGAACATTCATCTTAAATATTTTGTTCTTAAAATTAGAACATTTTAAGACCAAATTACTAATACTAAGGATATTAGTCTAAAAATTCGCAGTTCTTAATATAAGAATTAAAAATCTTAAATTGTTAAGAAAATATAAATATGTCACCGTGGCGCCCTGGTTAGTGTCGCCGATTCATTTGGATAACAAGCCGAGGGTTCGAAACCCGCCCTAGCCAAGGAAAAAACATATACGTGTAATCGGAATATTTATAAAAAATAAATAAAACCAAAAAAAATATATATATAAAAAAAAATATTAAAAAAAAACCAAATTCTTAGTTCTGAGACCAAAATCTTGATTTTAAAAATTTTTTTTTCAGTGTAGGCTATAAGCTACTACAACAAATTTCGAACTTCGATCAACGTTCGTGAACGTCGAAATACCATTAGATTTTTTTGAGGTACGTTGAAAATAAGCTGATAATATACATACATACTAAAGAAAATAGTTTGTTTCGAACAGCGGTAGGTACGTCTTTAATCTGTATAAAATACATGCATCTGGCGCAGACCTAGACGTACAAGTAAAATTCTGCAATAACAAAATAGTACTTTCAGTGTTTGTTTGTATCAAAGGGCTAAATAAAGTTTTGATTTTATGATGAGAATTTGTTTCTTATCAGAAAATTTAAATTTACCCAAAATTTCTGATATCCAATTTTTTGACAAATTATATTTAATTTAATACATGAATTATTCTAAAAACAAATGTGGAATCGTAACCCTTTTGCGCAATGTGCCGAATGCCAATCTTTTTCATCTGATCGGAAAGTCGTAGGAAATTTGCTTTTGTCACTAGCGCGGACTACCGTCCACAGTGATGTGTTTTATATGTCGTTAGAAAGGTATCTTTGAGGGCTTTTAGACGTGCCGTGAATATTTTTTTCGCAAAGTGCTCTGGTAAAATGCTACAGGATATTTGGCGATTTAATAGAAAATGGTTTTCTTTATTAAATTTCAATATGTTGTAATACGTAAAATTTCTCATTTTTTGATATATGACACACGTCTTTTAGCCATTGGAAGATATGACCTATTAACTAAATATAAACATTTTACTATTTATTATACTAAATAGAAAATCAAGCTTTAGTACGAATAAAAATTTTAGTTTCTCAAGAAATCTCAACCAATTTGACAGGATATGCATTTAAGTTGGTCTTATACATCATGAGCACATTTTGCTCAAAGCTGTCCACTATATCATATATCTGCATAGAAACGATCGGTCTAAAATCAAGCATTAGTAAAAAAAAACTGTTTTGTTTCTCAAGATATCCGAGCCAATTTGGCAGAATATGAATTTAAGTTTGTCTTATACATCCTGACAAAAATTGGTTTAAATCGGTCAACTATATAATAAAGCTGCCAAAGAAAAGATCGGTCAAAAGTCAAGTTTTAGGATGAAAAACTTTGTTGTTTCTTAATTAAACCGACATCATACGCAGCTGGGTTGGTTTTATATATCCTGACCAAAATTGGTTCAAATCAGTTTACTAAAACACGAACCAGGAACGATTGGCCGAAAATCAAGTTTTTAGACCCCGTACTTAAAAAAAGTACAGGGGTCTATTAAGTTTGTTTCAAAAAAAATGTGCGTAACAGGCAGAAGGAGGCGTGGCAGACCCCATAAAGTATATATATTCTTGATCAGCATCAACAGCCGAGTCGATATAGCCATGTCCGTCCGTCCGTCCGTCCGTCCGTCTGTATGAAAATCGAGATATCAGAGACTATAAGAGCTAGAGTCACCAAACTTGATATGTAGGTTCATCTATATTGCAAGCAGATCAAGTTTGTTTTAGAATTTTGCCACGCCCCCTTGAACGCCCTAAAATCCAAATTAAAAATTTCATATCTAAATTACAAGAACAATTTGAAAGCTAGAAACTGCAGATTTTGCATAGATGAAGCGTAAATAGTCCACGACCTGTCTAGATTGCGTATCGGACGGTAAATAGCGAAGATATTAAAATAATAAGTTAAGTTGTTTAATTGTGTGAGGGTTGGCAGTAATCATAAATAAATGGCATTAATCGTAAATTAATGCTGTTGACAAAACTGAAATTTGCAAATAAACGTCACATGTCCTGTGGCGTAGCGTACTGAGCGTTGAATTGATTTTATACTATCGCGCAGGTCGCAGGTTCAAATCCTGTATCGGCAGATGGTTTTTTATTTACTATATATATTAGATGTGTTAAATTGCCATGTTTTATTAATGGTTATATTGATATTAAATATTAACATTTGATTTTAATATAAATTTTGTAATTTTTCAATAAGAGTACTACAATAAATAATATTGCAATATATCAGTATCAGAAATGGTATGCGTGGCTCAAAGTGTAGATTCTCATGTTTGGTTGTCTTTTCATGGTCGCGCGTTCAATTCCCTGCCGCGCCAACTTTTTTTTTCTAAATTTAGCTGATTTTAGATATTTGTCGGGTTCATATTCCAGCATGGTCGTATAGTTTTTTTTAAATTTAAATTATTGTTTGTTTATGTTATATTTACATATTATATTTTATTAATATTAAAATATTATATGAACATGTTATATTAACATTCAATGTTAATGTTATTTTATGTTATTGTTATAGTAACGTTCAATATCATTGTAAAATTAAAAATATTTTTAGACCCCTACTTGATCTATATTGCAAGCAGATCATGTTTGTTTTTTTTTGGGACGGGCCACTATATCATATTGCTCCCATAGGACCGATTGATCGAAAAATCAAGCTTTAGTATGAAAGCCTTTTTGTTTTTTGATATATAACAACCAATATTACAGAATAAGTATCTGAATTTGTCGTCTACATACTGACCAAAGTTGGTTGAAATCGGTTAACTGTATCACAAAGCTGTCATAGGAAAGATCGATTGAAAATCAAGTTTTAGTATGAAAATCTTTATTTTGAGATATGTTTTATGAGATATGTTAACCAAACTGACAGCATCTGCTTCTGGGTTGATTTTATATATCCTGACCAAATTTGTTTGAAATCGGACCACTATATATAATAAAGCTGTCATAGAAACGATCGGTCAAAATTCAAGAATTAATATGAAAAACTTATTTGTTTTGTGAGAAATCTTATCTAAACTGACAGCATATGCATCGGAGCTAGTCTTATATCTCTTGAACTAAGTTTGTTCAAAACGGAAAACTGTATCATATAGCCGTCATTGGAACAATTAGTCGAAAATTTAATACAGAACACTGCAAGCGCATCTAAGTGTAGGCGAGTAGGCGAGCGAAGCGAGCCGGGGGCGGAGCCCCCTTGTTTTTTTTTAGTATCTTACCCAAACTGACAATATATTTATCTGGGTTAGTCTTATATATCCTCCCAAATTTTGTTCTAATCGGTTTAATACGTCGTATAGATGTCTATGGAATACTTAGTTCAAAACCTAATACAGCGGTCTACAAGGTCATCGAATAAGTGCCTGTGCACAGGGTGTCGTAATGTCGAGTGCGCTCGTCTGATCCACTTGTGATTTAATTTTGATTGTTTTTTTTCAATGTCAGATGCATATAAAATTAAAAATAATTCTGATATATTATAAAAAAATGCGCCGAATGCCAAAGTTGTTTTGTTTTTAGAATAATTCATATATACAATTAAATATGGTTCGTCACAAAATAGGAAATCAGAAATTTTGAGGCATGTAAATTGTATCGTCAATAGAAGTTTACTTTGTAAAGCATTTTTTTGTAAGATATTCATACGTGTATCAGTAGGATTCTTAATATTGGTCCTCAAGGAAATGTGATACCATATGAAAAGTATTGAGCCATAGATCAATGTCTTAAAAATTGTGTAAGACATATGTTAAATTTTTATTAATAAACTTTTAAATAAGTTTTGTTTAATTTGTAATTATTGGAAAAACTAGGATTAAAAGGATTTATTTTATGTAAATTAGGAGGTGTTCGTTAAAGCTGATGCATACGATTAAGGTAGATACTTTGGTGTAAACAAGAACAAGTTTTCTTAGTCAGTTTAACAGCAAATCACTGTCAATAATATTGAATTATAAGCAATCTTCAAGAGCAGCAAATTTGATTCAACTAGTTCCCTGTGGAACGTAATTTTAGTGCCCTCAGTTGGGCGCCAGTCTGTGCCCTTTGAAGTGACGGAACTGTTGCAAGGGTTGCAACGTTGCCTGAATGGGAATACGGAATGACCTCTCACCCAGTGTCCGTGCCAGCCGAATATGGAGTTGAGTGTGTTGTCTGGCTAAGCCATGTTTGATATGCTGTAATTATGTTATAAGGTTGTACCCGTAAAGTGACAGTTAAGTGTGTAACAACAACAGCAGCAACCACGCAACAGGATCTCATCTCAGAAGCGACCATCCGAGTTCATTGAGGGTTGTCCGCGAAACGGGGTTGGTTTGATTTATGATTAAGGTATACAGAAGTTGTAGAAGTATCAATCAGTACCCACTGTAATCCCTGACAGCTTAAGCACCACCAAAGTCCACTACAACGCAGTAATACCAACCAACAGCAGTTGCCGCCCGCTTTAATTGTTGGAAAAAGTTTTATTTTTATTTCAAAACGCAAGACAAACAAAAACAAGTTGAATCATCAGTAGTTTGTAGTGGCTGTTACTGTTGATGCACTTTTACCAGCTGCGCATTAATCTCAGCTGAAAAGTTAAGATGCTGCCGACGCGCTGTTGGCCAAGTTGCCGACGTGGCCATTAAAAAGATGCTGCCAGCTGCTGATTGAATATTAAAATGCTGCCAGCAACTGTGGCAATTAAAGCTTTGCGGCATCAATCAGTGCGCTTGCCGTGGATGGGGGCATCATAGTGAACTGCCACGCCTTAATTAGCATAATCTAATTTCAACTTTGCCAGAAATGATTCTTCTTTTACTGCTACTGCTGTTGCTGCTGCCAAAAAATGCAAATCAACTAACGGAACGCAGCCAATTTGTCCGACTCACCCCGCACGCATCTCACCCCGTCCACGCCTACACTCAGTCACCGCCTGGCGACAGTTAAAAACTTTTATATTTTTACAACGAAATGAAAAAACAATAAAATAAAAAAGTGAAAATGAAAAATTAAACCAACAAGAACAACAACAAGAAGATGACAACAGCCTCGACAGCAGCGGCGACGGTTTGTTAAAAAGTTTTTTTAAATGCGAAAATGAAAGAGCAACAAGAAGAGTTTTCTATCGTCTGGGGAGGTAGATAAGTATGTTTGTGGAAGAAGGAAGTTAGATGGGGGTTCTGGCTACTGGTTGAGCGTTTAGAATTGACAGCGACAGGATACAGGCAACTGCGTGGATGCCACACGGCGTCGACGTCAAGTGCCTCAACAGTTTGGCAGGCGAACACAACAATTGAGTTTGTTTCGCTGAATGTATGTGTGTCTGTGTATATGTATGGGGGCGACTGTGTGGACGGGGTAGTTAGAGGGGGTTGCCAGATGTTGAAACATTTAATTTGCTGGAATTTGGCGCGTCATGTAAGCTTATTAACAGACTAGCGCGACTGTATGACAGTGTGTGTGTGAGTGTGGGTGTGTGTTTTTATGCCCTTTGTTTTTCTATGCAAATTTTTGACTGTCACACGATATGTGCCTCAGCAGGCAGGCATTACCTCTACCCAATAATACAGCTATCAAAATGTATGGCGAAACATGAGCTGGATTTAAGCAGTGTCCAAAATTATGCTTCATTTTCACATCACTGCAGATCAACTGTTAACTGTGAATGTTAATCTCAAAGCTGCCGAAGACGATCGCTTTTTCACCGGCACTTATTATCGCCGGTGAATTTGCAATTAAAATTATTTGTATCTGTTTTTAAACGAAAATTCCCATCGGTTTGTTTTTCTCACAGAATCTGGTCCCATTCTAAAAAAATTTCACATAAAAAATGATTAGTAAGCATTTGACCAATACAAAAACTTATGAAAATAGCTCGTATTCTGTAGACTATAATTTGACCTGCCGACTTAGACGAGTCATCCTACCTCTTTCGTACAATGAACGTCTTTCAATATTTCGAAGTTTGATTTAAATTAAAGTTTTCATTACTCGTTTTAACTAAAGAAAGAGGAATAGTAAACCACTTTTTCTAAGCATCAGGTTATTTAATATATTTTAGATTGTTTTGTCCGACTTGCTGGGTTTATTCATTAAAAAAAAGCTTTCCACAACCCATTTTACTACAAAATGATCCAATTTATTATAAAAATGATGAAACTAAAAAAACTAAACCCAAACCATGCGTCATTATCAAATAATCACCGTCATTAACAACATGTGTCAATTATATGACTATCAAATATCATACACTCAGAAAAAAAATCAAGATTTCCGTACTTGAACAGGCGATATTCAAGTACAAACGATCTCTAAAGCTGTCTAAGATCGCAATTTCCAAAACTGAGAACAAAAATCTTATTTCAAGATCGGTTTTCGAAAGTACGAAAATCTTAAAATAGGTTTTTCTGGGATAATTTAAGTACGTTTTGGGATTAATTCAAGATCGAAACATACTATTTTAAGTACCCAAAAATCTTGATTTAATCCTAAAATGTACTTGTTTCTAGTACAACAAATTTTCATATTTAATTTTATTTAATACTAAGGGGCTCCGGCCCCTGCCCGCATCGCTCGCCAACCCCCTGCTCGTTTCGCTCGCGGAAATGAAATTTAGTTAATAATGTTATTAAAGTTAGTCAAAGTAACCTTTAGTATGAGTTTGTTTGAGATTTCTTAAGAAATAAAAACAATTTTCATACTAAACGATAATTTGCATTAGATTGTTCCTATGGCAGCTATACGATATAGTAATCCGACTTTGACCAAATTTCGTCAGAATGTTACAGACTGTCCCAAACATATAATCTGTAAGTTTGGTTAAGATATCTTAATTTATATAATATGATGAAATATCTCAGAAAACAAAAACGTCGTACAAAAACTTGATTTGCGACCGACCTTTCCTATGACTGCTATATGAAATGGTTGGCCGATTTGAACCAACTTTGGTCAGTATGTAGAGGACTAACTCAGATACTTATTCTGTAAGATGGGTTTAGATATTTCGGAAAACATAAAGTTTTTCTTACTAAACCGTGATTTTCGACCGATCTTTCCCATGTAAGCTATATGATATAGTTATCCGACTTTGACTAAATTTGGTCAGAATGTAAGAGACAGTCCCAAACATCTAATCTGTAAGTTCGGTTAGTACATCTTAAGAAACAAAAAAGTTTTTCATACTAAAGGTTAATTTGCATCCGATTGTCCCTATGGTAGCTATATGATATAGTAATTCGACTTTGACCAAATTTGGTTAGGATGTAAGAGACAGTCCCAAACATACAATCTGTAAGTTTGGATTGGATATCTTAAGAAACAAAAGTTTTTCATCCTTAATGTTAATTTGCATCCGATTGTCCTTATGGCAGCTATATGATATAGTAATCCGACTTTGACCAAATTTGGTCAGAATGTAAGAGACAGTCCCAAACATCTAATCTGTAAGTTTGTTTCAGATATTTTAACAAACAAAAAAGTTTTTCATACAAAGCAATTCCATGACCTTTTGCCCTCGGGTAAACACACTTCCAGGTGGAATTTTACAAAACGCCGTCTTATTGCACGATGAAATTGTCTCAGCTATGTTGTGTGGAAATTTCAGCTCTTTACCTTTAGCCGTTTGGCCTACACGTTGATGTGTCAGTCAGTCAGTCAGGACAAAAAATTTTATATATATAGATTTAAATTTTATCAAAAAGGAATTTCGAACAGAAATTGGCTATTATTACTGCTGCGCAACAGCAAAGCAGTGAAGTTATAAGCAAATTGATAGAATCGATAAAATCGGCGAAATGATCGACCAATTCAAATGAGAAAATAGGAAATAATTCACAAATTAACATAAAATATATTTGAATAATTCTTGATCCGGTATTTCATACATTCCATGAAATCTGAAATTAGGGCGGTGTGTTTACATTATTTAAGTACTAATAAACTCAATTAAATAAACTTACTGGAGTTGTCCATAGTATACGAGACTATTTTTATGCGTACAACCATACAACCATCAGAAAATCCGGCGTCTTTTCAGCATAAATATGGAAGGTTTTCCTGCTCTCCTCGTCAATCATCAGATTCTCCAACTCTACTGACCATGTGACCCTGGTAGCAGTTCATACCTTGAGCGTTTTAATACATAAGGCATTGGCATTCGGCACTGCGCATTCAAATTATTTTTAGGTATACAAAATCGAGATCCCAAACTTTTTATACCCCTTACTTAAAAATTAAATTGATCAGCATCAACAGCCGAGTCGATATAGCCATGTCCGTCTGTCCGTTCGTCTGTCCGTCTGTGTGAGCGCCTAGATCTCAGAGACTATAAGGGGTAGAGCAACCAAATTTGGTACACAGACTTCTATAAACCCCACGCAGATCAAGTTTGTTTTAAATTTTCGATCGGACCACTATATCATGTAGCTGCCATATGAACGATCGGTCGTAAATCAAGTTTTAGTATGAAAAACTCTTTTGTTTTCTGGGGTATCTCAACCAATTTGACAGGATATGTATTTAAGTTGGTTTTATACATCCTGACCAAAATTTATTCAAATCGGTCCACTATATCATATAGCTGCCATAAAACCGATTTGTCGAATTTCAAGTTCTAGTATGAAAAACTTTTTTGTTTTCCGCAATATCGCGACCAAACTGACAGAATATGCATTATAGTTCGGCCTTTACACCTTAACCAAAATTGCTTCAAATCGGTCCACTATATCATATAGCTCCCATAGGAACGATCCGTCGATAATCAAGTTTTAGTATGAAAAACTTTTTTGTTTTCTGGGATATCTCAACCAATTTGACAGGATATGTATATAAGTTGGTTTTATACATCCTGACCAAAATTTATTCAAATCGGTCGACTATATCGTATAGCTGCCATACGAACTATCGGTCGAAAATCAAGTTGTAGTATGAAAAACTTTTTTGTTTTCCGAGATATCTCAACCAAACTGCCAGAATATGCATTATAGTTAATTTTATATATCCCGACCGAAATTGGTTCAAATCGGTTCATTATATCATATAGCTGCCATAGAACCGATTTGCCGAATTTCAAGTTTTAGTATGAAAAACTTTTTTGTTTTGCGACCAAACTGACAGAATATGCATTATAGTTCGTCCTTTACACCGTAACCAAAATTGGTTAGGATCGGTCCACTATATCATATAGCTGCAATAGAACCGATTTGTCGAATATCAAGTTTTAGTATGAAAAACTTTTTTGTTTATTACGATATCGTAACCGATTTTACCGAATATGCATATAAATTGGTTTTATACATCCTGACCAAAATTGGTTTACATCGGTCTGCCATAGAAAGAATTGGTCGATAATTAAGGATTAGGGTGAAAATTATTGTTGTTTCTGGAGATTTGTCAATCTAGAGAGTTTCTAGAGTTTCTGCAGTTTCTGTCAATCACTCGCTGATTATGAATTTTATTTTGTCTTATACGTCCTGAATGAATTTGGTCTTAATAGGTTCACTATATCATATAGTGGTCATTATAACAATCAGGGCGGATGCCCTTTTCTATATTTTAGGAATATTCAATATAAAATAAAAGTTTTGTCGAATATTTTTTCGGGTAGTTATTACATTAAAGTACTTTTATGGGGTTAACTTTGTTTTCAGTTATCATTATAAACTTAGAGTTTTTATATCTTTAGAATCTAAAATTCGTAAAATACTTTATATATATTCAAAGAAGTAACGGGTATCCCACAGTCGGGAGCTCGACTGTAGCCTTTCCGACTAGTTTTTTTTAATAATTTATATATTAAATTAAATATCGCTCGTCACAAAGTGGGATATCAGAAATTTTGGGACAGGAAAATCCTTTCGTCACTAGACTTTTACTTTGCCAAGAAGTTTTTTTGGATATGTTAATATACATTGAAACTCTTTAATTTTTTCTCCGAATTTCTCAATTGGGTTTGTGTTATTCTCTTTAAATCCATTAAGATGTTATTACAACCATTTGATTTTATTTTACTAAACAAAATAAGTTTGAGGCATCCAAATGACACCGATTTAAATAAATTTTAAAAATTTGTTCTGATTCGGTATTAATCCGCTTTTTACTCAATAAATTGGGTTGCAGATAATACTTAATAAATATATAAAGTTCAAGGAAGGTGAGTTTATTGCACATAGAAGATTGCTAAAAATGGGGACTGTTTGTATTCCCTTTTGTAATCCTTCTGCTCGGGCTCAGGAGATGATAAGTCAGTAGTGTTTGTTAAGCAATCTCTGAGTACACACAGACAGGGGACTGCCTAGCGAATGAGAAATCACTTTTAATTATCATTACACGAAAAATAAAGAGGAACCCGAGTGCATGTAAAAGGTAGACAGCGGAGCATTTCATGGATGGAGGTGGTGGTGGTAAGTACTGCGACAGTGGTAGTGGCAATGGAAATGGAAATGGAAATGGGCGTGGCACACGGCACAGAACACAGTCGAAATGAAGACGTTAACGAAGACAATGCAAATATGGACATAAATCTTGAGTAACGTCTTATTCAAGTCAACAGCAGAATAAAACTGAAACTAAAACCAAACCATACTAAAAGTAAAACTACTTAGAACCATAAATAACAATGCAGAAGCAACTGTGTAAGAGATGTTCGTGTGTCTGAAATGATTTTAATTAGTTTGAAAATAATTACTATTCTTAAAACATGATAGAATTTCTTTTTATGACTTAGGCATTGTGAAAAATTAAGAACATGGGTTAAAAACTATTTACAATTTTTTTTCTATGTTATCCGACGAAATATACAAATTAAAAAGCGTTTAGGAAATAACCGAAAATATGAAGTCTTGAATGGAAAATGGAGCCGTCAAGTTTATAATGGTGATAATTACATTTGAGTCTGATTGCTTTAAGCAAATCACTGCGGACGGCAGTCCGCGCTAGTGACGAAAGCAGCACGAAGTGTCCAAAAGGCGACTAGCAATTTGCTACGACTGTCTGATCGGATCGAGTTATACACCAATGGAAAGGTATGACTTTCTCTATCAAAAGTGCATACTAAGACTTTTAGTAACACACGTGATTCATGAGATAAGTGGGTGTAAGTGGGAAAGGCAAAATTTTAATGATTGCAGCAAGTGGGGCCGTTGGAGCCTGTTGGTTTTATTTTATTAATTCTTATCAAAAATACGCGACGAATGGTACCTCGATCATTCCAATCCGACATTTGGTTCACCAGATATATTAATTTGAAAGTTTTAATGGCCTTCTCAAAATGAGATGAAAAGTTTGTTTGTCTATTTGTTTGTTTGGATCAAAGCGCTGTAAAAGCTTAGATTTTTTGATGAAGAAATGTTTCTTATTAGAAATCTAGAAATGTTTGTTCTACGACTTTAGCGGGAAATAGCTAAAACCCTATACATTTTAAACACCCATAGTTTCCAATCCGAAGAAGCTACCGATGTGCTTAGGTAACTTGCTACAGGTGAAAATAGGTTTTTTAGCTTGCATTTTGGCGATTTACTAGAAAACGGCTCTATTATGTTGTTATACGTAAAATTTCGCGTCATTTGATATATAACACATATCTTTCAGCGAGAAGGTTCCGAAGATATTACCTCTTAACTGAATATATATACATTTTACCATGTACCATATTTACAATACTAATTAGAAACTCAAGCTTTAGAATGAAAAACTTTTTTGTTTCTCAAGATATCTCAACCAATTTAACAGAATATGCATTTAAGTTGGTCTTATACATCCTGACCAAATTTGGTTAAAATCGGTACACTATATCATATAGCTGCCATGGAACGATCGGTGAACGATGCCGAATGCCAAACTTTTTTTATAATAATTTATATATTAAACTAGGGGGCTCCGCCCCTGCTCGCTTCGCTCGCCAACCCCCGGCTCGCTTCGCTCGCGGTAATGAAATTAAGTTAATAATGTTAATTAAGTTTAGTTAAAGTAACCTTTAGTATGAGTTTGGCTGAGATTTCTTAAGAATGAAAAACAATTTTCGTATTAATAGATAATTTGTATTATATTGTTCCTATGGCAGCTATATGATATAGTATTCCGACTTTTACCAAATTTGGTCGAAAATCAAGTCTTAGTATGAAAAACTTTTTGTTTCTTAAGATATCTTAACCAAACTTACTTTGGGACGGTCTCTTACATTCTGACAAAATTTGGTCGAAGTCGGATTACTATATCATATAAAACTAACCTTTAGAATGAAAATCTCAGCAGCTGTATGATATAGTAATCCGACTTTGACCATATTTGGTCAGAATGTGAGGACAAAGAGTTTTATATTTAGAGATTTAATATCGTTCGTCACAAAATGGGATATCAGAAATTTTGAGGCAGGGAAACCCTTTCGACACTAGACTTTTTCTTTGTAATTTTTAATACACCATATAGTCATGGTCGATATTTGGTATTAAACGAAACTTTTGAAAAGCTTTTGGATGTCTAGCGATTCCATTGCTTTTGAAATTAATTTTTCAAACTCATCATAACGTTGATCAGTATTTAATATATAGGAAGACGGGTATAACGCTGAGTTACTTCAGATTGAGTAACATACATAATATTAATTTCATTGGTATATGGGCAATTCCACAGCGAGCTAACGTGACAATCGTACGACAAAATGTGACAAAAAACAATAATAAAAAGGAAATTTTTTGAAAATAATTGTAAATCATTTGAACTAAATTTAGTAAAAAAAATATGACAGCAAAAGTCCGTTCCGATAAGAAGATATAAGCGATAACGTTTTGTGACAAAGATATAAGTTAGTTTTACTTGGAATTTTTGCATAAAACTTTTTTTAACAGGATTTGTAAATAATATAAGTTATTTCTCTAGGCTTTTGAATTCAGTAACATTTTCTCGTTTTATTTTAAATAGCTTTAGTCGGACACCTTTCATTACATTACGTTACTTAAATTAATATATTTAAACTGTTTTAGTGATTAGAAAACCTTTTTGTCTAAACGGAAGAAAGTTACAATAAGTACTTATTTTCCATTTTTAAAGATAATTCGTCAGAAAACGGTAAAGAACTATAAAAACTAAAATTATTATATTAAATAATTATAAAATTATTATATGTGAGTTTTTGATCAATTTTAACTTTTTTGCAGCGGTGGACCTTTCTGTGGAAATGACCATATATAATATTTCAATATCCTAGTCATGTCTTAATGTATCATCCATAGTTGAGAAAATTAAAGATTGTTTGCTAACGAAACGTTTACATCTTTCTTTGCAGCATGAAGGAAACCAACGGCAACAACACCACCAACACCCACGCTAACAATAGCAGCAACAACAACAACAACAACAATGGTGGCAGCAACAACACTGGCAACTTAACGTCGACAAGCTGTGGCGCCACCGCAGTGCAAGCCACGCCCACAGCGGCACAGCAAACAGCAGCAACTGTCCCGGGGCAACAGTCACTGCAGCAACAGCAATCAGCTGGGGCACAGCAACTGACGCCGAGGAAGAGCAACATCCACGAGCTGCGCAATCAGGATTATGTGAGCCGCCTTATGGCTGCCACGCCTCCTTATTTATACTCAGCACCCGTGGGGCCGAACAATTATTTCTTCAGCGATATGCTGCGTTCGCTGGTACAAACGCGCAACAACGAGACCGCTCGCGTGTTGCAGCTGCAACAGCAACAACAACAGCAGCAGCAACAACAACAGCAACAGCAGGCGGCTTTGGTGCGACGCTCGCGTAAACGATCCTGGTCACATCGGCCCTACTACGAGCAGCTGCGCGAGCGACGTGACGCCGAGGAGAAGCAGCAACAGCAGCAACAGCAACAACATCAGCAACAGCAGCCGCAGCTGCAACAGGCGAATATCACGGCAATAACAACCACGGAGAAGCCACTGGAACTGACCAACAAGACAACTGCCACGCCCACGCCTACACCCACTCCGACGCCCTCGCCCTACGCTTACACCAAGCTGGAGACGAAGCCCTTGGCAAAGGCTGTGCTGGGCGGCGCCGTGGACAATACATTGCTGGATAACACGCCGCCGGCGGCATCTTTGCCACCACAGGATCTGGTGTTGCCGCCACCGCCGCCAGTGTGGTATCCGCCGCTCTATGCGCCATACGGCATCGATCCACTGCACTTCTTCATTGATCTGCGCGTCTCGGGTCACATCTACGATCGCAAGAAGGAAAACGTCTCGCCCTTGTCCAACAGCAACAGCAGCAGCGCCACGGCATCGACAACAGGTGCCTTGGTGTCCGCTGAGGATCCATCAGTTGCTGCTGTTGCTGCAGCTGCAGCTAGCGGTCTGGGCAGCAACAATCTGCTGAGCAAGCAGCGTCATGGATCCGCCTTCACCGTGCCCATACCCAAGTCGGCACAGAGTGATGCCATCAATCTGTGTGCCAACGGCAGCAGTGCTGCGGGCGATGCCAGCGGGACAGTTGCCGCCCTGGGCAAATTCGAGCACTACGCCAAGTACTATGATCTGGGTGAGAGCAAGGAGAATCAGCCGGCGGCAAGCACAGCGGCATCAGCAACAGCTGCAGCCGCAGCCGCTGCAGCGGCGAATCTGTCCAAGTCCGGCGCCAGTTATATGTTGCAGCATTTGCCACGACTTTACAGTCAGTTTGCGGCACAACAGGAGGCGGCAGCTGCAGCAGCCGTCGGGGATCTGGATGCCAAATCTGAGTCGGCATCCGCCTGTGCCGATCTCTGCGATGAGGACTCTTTGGGACGTGGTTCCAGTGACACCGCTGGAGCTTTTCTCGAGAGCAACTGTCTTCAAAACGATCGCGACATCGACGTGGAGATCATTGACTCCATCAAATACCGCACTGACGGCGAAAGCAGCCGCTGCTCCAGCAACGATGAGGCCTCTGTCACGCATATCGATTAAGTTCCAAGCGGATCAGAATTTCAAAACAATGTTCAACGTTAAATCTGAATAAAGAAGACAATTGCGCATTGATGAGTTCATGTATTTATTTCTCCTTTTCTATCAACTTTTTGACTCATTTAAGATTTAGCTTGATGATCTTACTTCGCTGTCTACCACAGCTTCTTACTGAGCTGCTCTCTAAACATTGATTAATCTAAGGGTTTGTACTCCTTACAATTAGTTATCTGTAAATTGTTTTCTTAATATTGGAAATAATAAAATATAAAATATATATATGGGTAATTCTCTAATGTCGAATGCGACATTCGTACGCATTCAAAGTGAAAAAAAAAATATTCCCAGACTTTATTTTATTTTGACAAAAGGCGAAACTTATAGCTCTTGGCTAGCACTATAATTGGTGCTAAGAATGATTTTGGGCAATTGTTCATTTTCAAGATATTTACAAAAATCCAAGAAATTCGCACGCGACTCATACAGAAGTCACTTTTTCGGTGACCAGTTCAAACACTGATTTCAGCGAAACCAAAATGAATATTTTAACGCAATTAATTTTAAAATGTTATGTAATGCTATTTCTTAATAATGGTTTTTAATTGATTTAAAAATATGAAGTAGTTTTTTTAAAATTTAATTTTAATCATTATCGCACGCGACATGTCGCATGCGACATTTTGTTCCATCAAACTTTTTATGTTTTTTGTTTGCTTCGTATGAAATATATTAACTTTTTTCATCAATATCTAGTTTTATGAACAGAATTGATGTGTTTTCTTTGCATTATTATCAACTTTTTGATGCTGGAAGAAAGATTTCATTTAATTATCATTATAATACATACACCCCATTTTGGCAGTCAATTTTTAAGAAAACAGGCAAAATTACAGAAAAACTGAATTCATTCAAAGATGCAGTCGGTTTGGTCATCAGAGTTAATTAATTCAGGTGTGAATTGCTTAAAAAAGTAACTTGAAAATGTTGCTGGACGAAAATTTCACAAGATGTGTGTTTATGATCGTTTTTTTGATTTGCTGCGGTTGACACTTCTGTGGAAATACATATATGTATTTATAAAAAAATAATTCCTTCGTCACCTACTATCTTCCACTAAAAGTTGGAACAGCTCTTTCAAATTCCATCAAGACGAATAGTCGTCATTTTAATTGTACTCATATTTATGTGCTTTTAATTGATGTCGCATCAACTGAGATATCATCTTTCGCTCCAATCCCCCCCCCTCCTCATCCTCGCCCCTCCAATCCCATATAAACTGCCACCCAACTACACTGCCTCAATGTATGCAATGGCAAAAGCAATTTCATAAATCATTTGACGCCGTCGTCATCCGCGTTGCCTGCCTCAAGGCTTTTTTTAAATCGTCGTCTTCGTCGCGGAATTGTCGAGCTGCTTCCCCGACCCCCATTACTCCTCCACCTCCTTTTGATTATCATCTCTCCTGCCTCCTTTTCGACTTTTATTCATTTCCCCCCGCTGTTGTCGCATTACATGGCTGACTACGCTTTGTGTAAATTAAAACTGCTGCCGGCTGCCAACACCCTGCCACGCCCCCACATTGCCCCGCCAGACCCAACAGAGTACTCTTTGGCATAAGAATTGCGAGTGCGAGCAGTTTTCTCTTGTGTTTCACGTCCTTTATTTTTTTTATTATTTTTGGTTTTTTTTTTTATTTGAAATTTTTATTTGTGCACAGGATATTAATTTTTACACCATTCATTGATTTTGTTTGCGCGCGGTCGCGTAATGAACATGGATACGATATGAGTTCTCGCATTTGGCCATTGGGCGGTGCAATTGGCCGCCTTACGCGCTCGCCGGCTCGTTTCCGTTTCCGTTGCACTTATACCCTTGAAACCTAAAGGAAACAAGTCAAACAGGGTATACTGATGACAGAGATACTCCAAACTGTCATGGTGAAAGACCTAGTAAGAGAAAGACTGCCTTTCAGTTAACTTCGGATGAACTAATCTGCACTTTTTTGTTTTATTATTTCATTAAGCAGGCAGCATTGAGGAGATAACAGTCTTTCAATCGCTTTAATTTAATTAAATTTTATTTGTATCAACTTACATCGACTTATATAAGGTTGTCAAAAAAGTCTTGCGGTTTTTTTATTGAATTTTCAATTGTTCATAAAATTGGTTATAATAATGCGATTTAAGTCAAATATGCGCCGTTTTGTTCGATGACGAGTTCCCAACGAGATGCCAACTTCATAATGCCCCTCTTATAGAAGCTCGCTTCCCTATTGTCAAAAAACTCGGAGAGCCAATTTTCACAGGACTCTCTTGTGGCCATGGACAGAAATAGGTGATAATCACTTGGTGCGAGATCCGGACTATACGGTGGATGCAAAAGAACCTCCCATCCGAGCTCCCGGAGCTTCTGGCGCGTCACCAAAGATGTGTGTGGCCTGGCGTTGTCCTGATGGAAGACAATTCGGCCTCTGTTGATCAAAGATGGCCTCTTCTGCATGAGTGCTGCATTCAAGCGGTCCAGTTGTTGGCAGTACAGGTCCGAATTGAGCGTTTGGCCATAGGGGAGCAGCTCATAGTGGATGATTCCCTGCCAATCCCACCAAACACACAGAAGAACCTTCCTGGCCGTCAATCCAGGCTTGGCTACCGTCTGGGCAGCTTCACCGCTTTTCGACCACGACCGTTTGCGCTTCACGTTGTCGTAAGTGACCCACTTTTCATCGCCAGTCACCATCCGCTTCAAAAACGGGTCGATTTTGTTGCGATTCAGAAGCGATTCGCATGCATCCATACGGGCAAAAATGTTTTTTTGCGTCAAGTCGTGTGGCACCCATACATCGAGCTTCTTTTTGAATCCAAGCTTCTTCAAATGGTTTATAACGGTTTGATGACTCATGCCCAGCTCTTGGCCGATGCTACGGCTGCTACTATGCCGGTCTCTTTCGATCAATTCAGCGATTTTATCGCAATTTTCGACGACAGGCCTTCCGGACCGTGGCGCATCTTCGATTACCTCTGCACCAGAACGAAAACGTTGAAACCATCGTTGTGCGGTGGAAATGGAAACTGTATCGGGTCCATTAACTGCACAAATTTTATTGGCAGCATGAGATGCATTTTTGCCTTTATCGTAGTAGTACTGTAAAATATGCCGTGTTTTCTCTTTATTTTGCTCCACTCACGAACGACTAAAAACAAACAACAATAAATCAAACACGTGTTAGAGCTTTCCAAAAAGCTTAAGCGTGAACCGATGCGACGAATACAACTAGAACTACGCACTTGCAAAGACAAGCTTGCGGAAATACCGCAAGACTTTTTTGTATATATTATATAACTTATATTAACTTACTAGTATTTTCTTATAAATTATTCACATTTAGATTTTTGAGTTTTTTTGTTCTTCACTATTAATAAATTATTTCTTCACTATTAATAATTATAATTAATAGATTTAATTTTTTTTAAGAAAGTTTATTTTCAAAAATTTGACTTTTATTGACTCACTTGCGCATTTCATTTGCGCTATTTAGTTGTCCACGGCTGTATATATATTTAATTATCTATTGTTAAAATATTAAACTATCGAATTTATTTATGTGCTAAATACATTTTAATATACTTATACATATACATTTTAAGTATATAAATATGTATTTTTTGCCACATTTAGTGCTGAATTGAATTTAAGACTTCCAAAAAAAACTTCTTGACAAAGTAAAAGACTAGTGACGAAAGAGTTTTCCTGCCCCAAAATTTCTGATTTCCCATTTTGTGACGAACGATATTAAATTTAATATATAAATTATTAAAAAAAAAAGTTTGGCATTCCACGATATTAAATTTAATATATAAATTATTAAAAAAAAAAGTTTGGCATTACAGCCGTTTTCGAATAAATCGCCAAAATGTAAGCTAAAAAACCTTTTTTCACCTATATCACTTTACCTGAGCACTTTGCAAAAAAATATTCAAAAAGTACCTTTCTAACGACATTTAGAACACATCTGTAGATTTTTTGGATTAGAAACTATGGGTGTTTCAAATTTATCGCGTTTTAGCTATTTCCCGCTATAGTCGTAAAACATAAGTTTATAGATTTTTGATAAGAAATAATTCCTCATCATCAAATCTAAGCTTTTTTAGCGCTTTGATACAAACAAACAGACAAACTGATTTTTCACTTCATTTTGAGGTCATTAAAAATTTCAAATTAATATGTGTATCTTTTGAACCAAATGTCGGATTGGAATGATCGAGGTACCATTTGACGCGTATTTTTGATAAGAATTTTTAACCAGAAGGCTCCAACGGCCCCACTAGCTGCAATCATACAAATTTTGCCCCTCCCACTTACACCCACTTATCTCTTGAATCAGGTTAGTTACCAAAAGTCTTAGTATGCATTCGATCATTCCAATCCGAAATTTGGTTCAAAAGATATATTAATTTGAAATTTTTAAGGGCCTTCTCAAAATGAGATGAAAAGTTTGTTTGTCTGTTTGTTTGTTTGGATCAAAGCGCTGAAAAAGCTTAGATTTTTTGATGAGGACTTGTTTCTTATCAGAAATCTAGAAATGTTTGTTCTACGACTTTAGCGGGAAATAGCTAGTTTAGCGGGAAATAGCTAAAATCCGATAAATTTTAAACACCCACAGTTTCCAATCCGAAGAAGCACAGATGTGTTTTATATGTATAATCGCTCTTTTTTTTTGTCGAAAACTCATATCTTTTGAACCAATAAAGATATTTCAAAAATTTTATAGGAAACTTCCTAAGCTTTACAATGACGTTTTACACTGTATGATTCGCCCACTGGGTGATTCAGGTTCGTCGGTCAAAGTTTAAAAATATTTTCTGTGCATAGTTAAATTAACATAATTACATGATAAAAATAAAATAATTTTTTTCCAAAAAATTTATATCATACGCATGTGTTTGTACTGCGCTCTTTTTCTTCCATCAACATTTTTTTGCGAGGTTGCATCAGTTTTATTAATGGAAAATCGTGGATGCAGCTCGCTGTAGCCAAATTTATAAAAGTTATTTAGAGAATTGATTGCCGATGCGCCCTATGGTAGTGGCGTCACGACAGGTTACGCCCTAATTGTCCCACATTGCGACGGTTGAATCCCAGTGTTGCCAAGGAAAACATATTAACGGATTATTTATAAAAACATAAAGCCGGAAAATACTGTATGTGTATATATCAAAATAATAGAACAATACAAATATTTAAAATTTTATTTCATTTGAAAACGTTGAGTATCTAAAAATGTTTGGTATATAAATACTTCATATACTTATACTACTTCTTGTACTTATATACTTGAAAATATAAGAATTTTGGAATTTGAAATGTTTTTAAAATCAAGATGTGTTTGCTCGACGCATTTTTCGGACCAAAACTCTTAGTTCTGACACCAAAATCTGTATTTTAGAAATGTTTTCTTATCAGTGTACGTTTTAACACTATCCTCACATTTATAAGAGAAAACGGATTACAAAGACAACATATTCAGATCCCCAGTATAACATAAATATAAGCGAACACTTATTCTTATAATCGTATTTATATTCTTTACATGATTATGCTATATATTTATGTAACTTTGTTAACTCTCCCCTGCTTTCTGCGGACTTTTTTCAATCAATTTCTAGTTTGTTATTTGTATTTGATTCACTTAAATTATTCAGATTTCTCCAAAAGATGAGCATAAGGGTGCATCGATTTGAATGGGCCCAAAAAAATTAAAATATGGTGACCAATATTCATAATCTATGGTCAATTCTAAGATGTTATCTCCAAGAAACCATAGTTCTGAAATTAATTTCTGGTCTGCGCTGAGAAGCATGAAGCTATATATATTATATAAAGCATACGGATCGAAATGTGAAAAGATTAATTATTAATTGTGACTAGTGCATTAATTTATGAGGGAATCATTGTTCGCTGCAATGAGATGTCATGTAATAAAGTTTATTTAAAATACATAAAATAAAAAACTAAACATTTTCAATAATTTCGTTATGTTTCATATTTGAATATATGTATGTATGTATACATATGTGTTATAATTGACAAAAAAATTAGATATTTTGTGAAATCGTCGTAATCGTATTCGAAATATAAAATACATAAAATAAAAAACTAAACATTTTCAATAATTTCGTTATGTTTCATATTTGAATATATGTATGTATGTATACATATGTGTTATAATTGACAAAAAAATTAGATATTTTGTGAAATCGTCGTAATCGTATTCGAAATATTAGTTAAATTTTGCCATTTATTGGCTGCCAAATTGGAATAACGAGCATGTTTCTATAAATCAGAAGGAATCAACAGCTTGTGCCATTTTGTCTTTGTTATTTTGCATTTATAATATAAAATCCATGGAATTGGACGAGCATGCATATTTGCAACCAGATAACGTTCTTCCTCCTCTACCTTCGATTTTTACCTTTATTTATACCCTTCCCTCTAGTTGAACCCCTAGCTGTGTCTGCTGTGCACCCGCATCCAAGGCATTGAGGCAGAAAAACTGCAGTGGCAGCCAATCAGGAAGAGCAAAAAAAGACAAACAAAGGGGGAAAAATGAATGTACAGTTACATGCCGAACAAAAGGCACCGATAAAAAACGCTAAAAATCAACTTGTTTGATTTATGAGCGTGTGCTGAAGTTGAGGAATTTCTAAGGCCTGGGAACTGTGGAAACTCCAGACTGTTGCCATCGAATCATTGTATAATCGTAATCAAAGTAAGTACTTAGCTGACAGGAGAGTGGAAAATGGGGAGATAAGAGAGTGGGAGGCAAAGAACCCAGAGCATCGAAGGAAATTGAAATTCAACCTAATTGCGGGAAATTTACAACGCAACTTAACAGCTGACAGATTTTGTCTTTGGCTCGGGTTTTCGACTCCTTTTGCATCTTTGCCTCTGCTCGGATTCATAAATCTTAGCTTAAGCTCATAATTCATGCAGCACTCGACGATTGGCAGGCTCGGGGGGTAGGCAGTCCGCTACTTGAGGCGACTTCGGTGGGTGGGGGATGATATCCTCGGCCGGGACAATAAGCTCAACTTGCGCCAAAAAAAAAGTTTTTACCAATGACAAGACGCGCCAAGAAAAGTGAAAAAGAAAAACCTCTTGGCTGTTGCACAGTGGAACGATATCAGCTAAGGGTTGGGGGTTGAGGGTTGGGGGTAGATTCGTGGGGTTGAGCAAACAATGCTGCAACTCTCGAAAGCAATTCGTTATTCATTCTCCCAGAGGGGGACACCACAGATTACTTGCAAACTGGCAAACTGTGTGGGCGTCATGACAGCTTAAAGCTTTTTTCCTAATTGATAGATTTGTTTATTTTTGAGCGACTGTTGATATAAAGAGGTTTAAATTTTATTTTTTGAATTCTCATCGCATACAGAACCGTTCTTGTTACATGAATTACCCCAGCGGCAGTCAAATAAGTAATTTATCCTTTATCCATAAAGAAAATGTTTAACTTTTAACTGATCACGCCAATGGATATTATAAGATTAAGTGATTTGGTCTAGATTTATCTTTTTCGGACAAAGAAGCTTAAGACCCCTTCCGATTATTTCTAAATTTGCCAAAATTTGTTGTAACAGTAAGCAAGTGAGTAGGCAGCTTTTTTTCCAATGCTAATCACATACCAAAAATCTGTAGAGATTTTCATAACAATTTTTTTTGAAAACAAACGCTCTGACATTTTGGAGTTCTTAAAATGTTCGAAATTTCGTTTTTTAGTTAAATATTCATATAAGCAATTTAAATTCGTAGTCATATTAGTCTTCGTGGATTTTTTGCAAACTTATATAACTTATCCTGTTGTGCTCACTCAGCATGCAATGCTTAAAAAAAATGTAATTTAGAGAGTTGTTTTAGAAATCTTGTGAAACCGTAAAGCACAGAAAAATCAAAAGTCGATGCACCAGAAACCAACAATGGTGCTTTCAAATGGTAAAATTATTGAATTTATTAAATTCGTTTTTAAATTGAACAAATGGGCATATAATACATTTTAAATAAGGTTTTTTTTTACCAAATATATCAATTACCAAAAAAAACTTCTTTACAAAGTAAAAGTCTAAAATTTCTGATATCCCACTTTGTGACGAACTATATTAAATTTAATATATAAATTATTAAAAAATAGAAAGTTGGGCATTCGGCACCTTGCGCAAAGGGATCTCGATTCTGTATACCTAAAAATAATTTTAATGCGCAGTGCCGAATGCCAAACTTGTTATTTTTTAATAACTTATATATTAAATTTGGTCAGGATGTATAAAACCAACTATAATGCATATTCTGTCAGTTTGGTTGAGATATCTCGGAAAACAAAAAAGTTTCTCATACTAAAACTTGATATTCGACAAATCGGTTCTATGGCAGCTATATGATAGAGCGGACCAAATTCGGTCAGGATGTATAAGACCAACTTAAATGAATATTCTGTCAAATTGGTTGAGATATCTTGAGAAACAACAAAGTTTTTCGTACTAAAGCTTGATTTTCTATTAGTATTGTAAATATGGTACATAGTGAAATGTATATATTCAGTTAACAGGTAATATCTTCCAAACCTTTTCGCTTAAAGATATGTGTCATATATCAAAAGACGCGATCGTTAGAGCCGTTTTCTAATAAATCGCCAAAATGTCAGTTAAAAAGCTTTTTTCATCTGTAGTATTTTACCTCAGCACTTTACAAGCAAATATTCCAGGCAAAGGCAAAAGCCCTCAAAAATACCTTTCTAACGACGTTTTGAATACATCTGTAGCTTCTTCGAATTAGAAACTATGGGTGTTTAAAATGTATCGGGTTGTAGCTATTTCCCACTAAACTAGCTATTTCCCGCTAAAGTCGTAGAACAAACATTTCTAGATTTTTGATAAGAAACAAGTCCTCATCAAAAAATCTAAGCTTTCTCAGCGCTTTGATCCAAACAAACAAACAGACAGACAAACAAAGTTTTTATCTCATTTTGAGAAGGCCCTTAAAAATTTCAAATTAATATATCTTTTGAACCAAATGTCGGATTGGAATGATCGAGGTATGGGTAAATTATAAAATTTAACCATAAAGCTCCAACGGCCCCACTAGCTGCAATCATTAAAATTTTGCCCCTCCCACTTACACCCATTTATCTCATGAAGCAGGTGAGTCACCAACTTTTGTTAGTTAAAGTCATACATTTCGATCGGTATATAACTCAATCCGATCGGACAGTCATAGCAAATTTTCCATTCTTCGTGTATATATTGCCGTCCGCAGTGATTAATGATTTTGTTAGCACTCAAAATAAATTTATGGCAACCGACTTTCGTGTATCTGCAAATATGTCTGAAAACTTAACAATTTTATCTATTAATAAAACACAGAAATATTTGAGATATTGAGCTCAAATTTACTGTGGGTGTATTGCAAAACATTAAATTTTATGAATGATATTCGATTTCGGTCATATGACCACCACAAGACTGTTTACAGCGGTCGATTCTTTGGACCTAAATACGAAAAAAAATACGCCTATTAACAAAGCGATTGAGCCAAAAATGAGCTTCATCGCTAAAGATGATAAGTGCTCTTAAAGTTCCGACAACCGACTCAGAATTTTGGTAGTAATTGTTAATAATTTCCAATCGTTGCACTGTGGGACAATTAGGGCGTAAAGTGTCGTAAACCCCCTTTTTTTAGGAAAGCGATTTAAAAATAAATGCATTCGATTTACAAAAAATACGAACTTTAGAATTGAATTATAGGCAAGGTATGCGACCGATCTTTATGTTTTTGGTTTCATCTGAAAAGTATGTTAATTTCTAATGAAATGTTGGAGAAATTTGTTTCCTCAGTTGCTTAGTTTTTTTATCATCAATGTTTAAAAAGAGTACTAAAATTAGGCTATTTTTCAACTTTGATAGAATAGAACAAAAGTTCGCCTCATTTGGCCTCCATCCCACTACCACAGGACGATTTGGGAACCAATTCTCTAACGGAATTACCCCGGTCTTTCATGCATCTAGGCGCGCCTAAGACCACTTTTAGACGAAAAACTGATGCAACCTCGAAATAAAACGGTGATGAAAGAAGAAGAGCTCAGTACAAATACATGCGATTTGGCAATGCTTGGCTGTCAACGTTATGATATAAAAAAAAATATTTTTTTTTTTTCATGTAATTAGGTTAATATAACTAATTTATATATTATTCAGTATTTAAATAAGATGAAATAAGATTAAAATGTACATAACTGACAAAAAAAAAATAATATTTTTTAAAATTTTACATGTAAAATATGCACAGAAAATATTTTTCAACTTTGACCATCCTGAATCACCCAGCAGGCCTATCACAATGTGTAAGCAGTCATTTTAAAGCTTAGGAAGTTTTTTTATCAAATGTTTTTTAAACTTTTGAAATATCTTTATTGGTTCAAAAGATATGAATTTTCGACAAAAAAAATCAGCGATTGTCCCACTGTGCGTTGCTGGTTTGTGAAGTTTACCATGATGAAAACGTTGACTTTACCTAACGTTTTGACATTGACAGTTCTTTAAAAATGTTTAAGGGTGCGTTCATATAAAGATACAAAATTGTTATGTCCCTATTGGAAAAACCTTTACTTCCATAAATAGTCTCACAGAATTCATACTCAACACCTTTCAAGCTTTAAAAGATCCAGAGTTTGAAATTTTGTTTGCTATTTGATGTGATACATTTTTGGGTGGATTTAGGAAGTAAAAATTTGTTAGCTATGAGTTTAGGGGGGACCATGGCCCCCCTTGCTCCTCCTGCCTACGCCTTGAATCGGATAGATTGATTGTTTTCACCTTGTTTACTAACTTCAGTTCATTTTAACATTTTTATTGTTTCTCGACACATTTAATTGAACGATTGTAACGTAACGCTGCTGTGTAAGTGCCCATATGTACATACATGTGTATATTTAAATCTAGCTTTTGAGCAAAACATTGAAAAAGCTTCTGGTTGAAGCTCTTAGAAACCGGTTTGATTTGCTAAGCAAAGCTTTTGTTTCCGGTGCGCTCGCGCTATACGACTGTCCGTGAAGTGACTTTGCTCAGTTGCATTACCAAACTCGAAGTGAATAGTCAAAGCAAAAAGCTTTCAATATGAATTTCATTATAATGCTGTGTTCGCTGCTAAGTGTGGTACTGCTGAGCTGCGGAACACACGCCGCAGACTGCAACGAGGACAAGAATCCGGACGACAGTGACTTAAAACATTTCTTTAAGAATCTGGGATGCAAAGTTTCCCATGGTGCCGAACAAGTGGTTGAGGTAGCCAAGCCCTATGCCGAAAAATTGGTGATGGCGCAAAGGACATTGGTAGTACTGTTGCGCAGAAATATGATGCACTAAAGCATCGCCTCAGCAATGACGGCTCCGGTTCTATACCCAATGCACCAGTGGCATACGATGCGCCCACAGAACGTGTGCCTCTGGCACCAATTGCACCCGCTTTGCCAGCAGAAATTACAAACCCTCAACCAATTGGTGAGTATACATATAAGAATTCTGCTCGGTCTAATCTCAACCATTCTTTTTAATTCATTTCACAGCTGGTTAAATCCATATCTGACCTTGCATCTACAAATATCCCAATCTTAAACATAATCTTTTACTATTAAACAACATATTTTATTTGTTTGAATCTTTGATATATTTTATTATTAAAATTCATTTAATTACATTTTGAAATTATGTTCACTTATACTTGTGGTACCGGATAAAATAAATTTAAATAAATAAAAAAGGATGCAATCGAGCGAACAAAACTTTGAAAGACCCTGGAACTACTTGCGGTGTGAGAAGTAACATTGGGACCCATTTAAGTAAAATCAAGAATGAGGGAATAAGCTACGTATATGGATAGCCAAACTACTGGTATAATTCAGATATTATGGCACCTTTTGGGCTTACGATTAAGCAGCTGCGTAAGTAGAAGTTTTATGATAATGGAATTTCACATCAAGTGGACATTTGTACTGCCTGAAGAAAAAAGCCAAGCTTGTATTAATTTTCATCAAGATATCTTCAAAACTGGGAGTATATGTTGCATAAAAGCCGACGGATAGACGAACATGGCTATATCGGCTCTGGTCATCGTCCTGGCATGCGTTACAATTTTCATGAAAAATTTATTCAGGCCAGTTCCAGATTTCGTTTCCAACAAGATTAGTCCTTAGTAAATTTCCTTTACATTCGCTGTTATCACTTTCGCCAAATTTTCCGGATTGCGCGGATACTTTAGGCTTCTCAGTATAAATTCGATGATGTAAAAAACACATTTTGCACAAATACAAAAAAAATAAATGCTTATAAATACGTAGAAATTAAAGGTGAAAATCGGAACAGGTCTGATAATACCGTCTGTATGAGTATAACAATCTAATTACGACTTCTACGCAATATCAGTGAACAGCTCAGGCCACAGAGGTCGATGACAATCAGAGATAATAATAAAAGCTAAAGCTGACAAATAAACAACATCACACTAACAACAGCGACGCATACATACAGTGGGTAATAGCTAATTTGACCCACTACATTTTTAATTATGTTTTGAGTTAGCTGATTTATTCAGATATAATATGTATAAACTTTGAAATGTTGCTTATTTTCTTTAAGTGTAAACCTAAATAAATCTCTTCTTACAATTATAATAAATATTCATTTAAAATTTGTAATATCTAAGAGTAGTGGGACCAATAAGGTGAGAGTCACTGTACACATGATTTGATCATTGACGCTTCCCTAGTTGCTCGAGGTCAGTTCATAACATTTCGCGAAAGGCCATTTTATTCATTCGCTCTCACTCCCACTTTTAACGGACGAACCTCCCTCTCTCGCTCAGATCGAATAACACGTACAGCAGTAACAAAAAACAATATTAACAGCAAAAACCTACAAAAACCAAACAGGAAATAAAGTTAACGACAAACTCAACTAACTACTGTATTGCTTAAGCCCAATTTCCACTTGAAGGCCTATTTAGACTCATAGCGAAATGACCCCGAAATGATAAACTCCATATAAAAAAAACAGTGTTAAAAATATTTTGATTTGTCGTTTCAAATTTGTTTTACACTTCTCGTTACGTTTCACAACGTATCGGCATTACGTTTTGTTATCAATAACATTGCACTGTTATTGTGACACTTTGCGCGGACGTATTGGAAATAGGTTTCAGCCCTATTTTCATTTGTCAACAGTGCAAAAAATAAGAAGAATATAAAATGATGCGCCAATTAACATCGGAATAAGAAAGCGCCGTCTCGATGTCTTCTAAAAGTGGAAAAGATTAAGCTAATTAACACAATTAGAGTGAAGAGTGAGATTTGGAACTTGGCCAATAAAAGGCTCTCCGACTGCAACGCAGTTAACGCAGCTTGGTTGTGGGTCAGTAAGGAGCTTGGCAAAAGCGGTAAGTAAAGCTTAATATATTTTTATATCAGCTGTTGTTGAATATTTATATTTAAAGTGGTGACCTGCAAGAATACCTGGGCGGCGCTGAAGGATAGCAATCGCTATCACTCAAAGATTGCGGCTGCAAAGGTGTCCAAGACGGGAAGCGCAGGTGGCGTCTGACTGGGATCTCCTTCTTTCCTGGAGGGTGATGCATTGGATTGAAGTTCGCGGAAACTGTCTTTCCTGCCGAACACGTCATAAATGCGAAAGTAAGTTTATAAAATGACCTAACGTAACTATATATGCTTTATTTATTGCAGAACATTGACTTCGGAGCACATTCAATTCAATTCCACAACGCCCGCTTTGGACGAATCTGTTAACGAGTCAACGCTGATCTTCGACGACAATGTTCCTAGTACGCTAGAAGAGCTCATGTGCAAGTTTTCGTAGAACACATATGGATTTTGGATCATGTTCTGAAACTATATATAATAAATAACATTATTATCCATTGCAATTTGAAGACATAGTAACTTACCTCAGTGAAATAAGTATACATATGTGCAATAACATTTTTGAAGACGATTTCATTAAGGGCATGAATTATAGATTGCATTTTTTTAGACCCCGTACTTAAAAAAAGTACAGGGGTCTATTAAGTTTGTTTCAAAAAAAATGTGCGTAACAGGCAGAAGGAGGCGTGGCAGACCCCATAAAGTATATATATTCTTCATCAGCATCAACAGCCGAGTCGATATAGCCATGTCCGTCTGTCCGTCCGTGCGTCGAGATCTCAGAGACTATAAGAGCTAGAGACACCAAACTTGGTATCTAGGTTCATATATATTGCAAGCAGATCAAGTTTGTTTTAGAATTTTGCCACGCCCCCTTTAACGCCCTAAAATCCAAATTTAAAATTTCATTTCTAAATTACAAGAACAATTTGAAAGCGAGAAACGGCAGATTTTCAACAAATGAAGCGTAAATAGTCCACGATCTGTGTAGAAAATTTCATTGCGATCGGACGGTAAATAGCGATGATATTAAAATAATAAGTTAAGCTGTTTAATTGTGTGCGGGTTGGCAATAATCATAAATTAATACTTAGCAGAAAAATGCTGTTAACAAAGCTGCAATTTGGCAGATAAATGTTACACAGCTCCGTGGCGTACTGTGCTAAGTCGCTGAATTCATCTAATTTTATGCGATCACGCAGGTCGAAGGTTCGAGTCCTGCCTCGGGCAAATGGTTTTTTTTTTTATTAATTAATGTTATATTGTCATGTCTTATTGATGTTATATTGACATATACATTAACATTTGATGTTATTATACATTTTTAATTAATTTTTCAATAAGATTAATTGACAAGCAATTTTGAAATATATTAGATGATGGCTCAATGGGTTGAGTCCCCATACTTTCTAATCTTATTTTGATATTGGGTTGCTGGTTCAAATCCCGGCTGTGTCAACTCCTTTTTTAAATTCCGCTGATTTTAGCTATTTGTCGTGCTTATAATCCGGCATGTTCATATTTATAAATGCTAATCTAGAAAATTGTTTTGTTTTGGCTCGTGCTTACATATGTATGTATGCGTGTGCTTAACTGATCTTGGAAATACACATATTGTTGTCTCGCTCTCTCTAACACATATGTCTATTCGACTTTACATTGATTATTTGATGTTTTTAAATATTATATAAAACCCTACGACGAATCAATGTTTAACTAAAATATAAATTAATTTTCACCAGTCTTTGCTTTTTTCATACCAAGTACGGGGTCTCCGACAGTCGAGTGTGGTCGACTGTATCGCGAGCGAAGCGAGCCGGGGGTAGGCGAGCAAAGCGAGCAGGGGCGGAGCCCCCTTGTTTATTTATGTACTATTGTAATATATTAACAAAACATAACATTTTTTTTCAATATAATTAAGGGATTAACTAATATTTAATTAATAAATTAAACTTCATATGAAATAAGTATATGTGCATAATGAGAAATAACAAGAAAAATCCAGAAATTCAATGAATTGGTCATTTTTTTTTGCATTCAATAGCTTATCTGCTTTCCTGTGTTTATAAAAAGCTGAATGATGTGAGTTGGCCAAGCTATTATGGTTTTATGGTAAATTTTATCCCACTCTTCGATTAATGCCTTTTTGAGATCATTTATCGTATCAAACTGGCGACTATTCTTATAGACCTTGCTCGATAATATCCCCCACAGATCTTCTTCTTCAGGACTTACATATAGCTGGCCACACCAATACGGCTTATTTCCTTGCTCTTTTGTGTTGGATTGATTCGTTATCTTGTTGGAAAATCCACTCATCCTCGTATAGGTTTCCAGCAAAACCAATGAAATTGGTATCCAACAACTCTATATTGATGTCTGCATTTGTTCTGGTGGGTATGAAGCAAAGGAGAGACTTTCCAGCATACCCAAACGCAGCCCAAATCATTAACGATACTCCGACATGGTTTCGCTAATGTCATGTTTGCCGTAGTTGCCTCATATCGTGAAAATATATTTTTAAACAGTCGGATCCGACCAAGTTAAACTTCTATTTATCGGAAAATATAACTTTCTTGGACTCATCTGACCAAACTTTGTATTTTTCGCCAAATGATAAGCGAGCGGTTATGTGCACTTCAATATTCTGGGTTTAGCCTCGCGGAAAGCCTATTTCACGGTATCATTCTCGTTCAAAAGTTTATTAACCCGACTACTGGATATGTATGTCTACCTGTCTTGAACGGCCAGACCACGAATTTGCCTATTGCAGCGTTTATTTTATTAGGTCTGTCACTTCGTTTGTTTTGTCCATAAATTTCTGGATTTCTTAGAAAATTCGCAATGGTATTTCTATGTCGATTAAATCTGGCGGCGATATAAGTAATATTTTGGCCAGCTTCGGCCAATCCTTTGATCAGACCGCGGTTTTCCTTCGAAAAATTTGCTCCATGTTGCATTCTGACCTAAAATCAAATTTATAACAAAAAACTTATGCTCAAAATATGTAAAAATAAATTTACTCACTTTCAGTATCTTAAAGAATATTTTTTCTTTGGTCTTCTTAGGTTACTTAAGCGAAAATGTACAATATCACTTGTTTGCACATATACTTATTTCATTTGAAAACTGGGGAATGCAACTTAATTTTATTATAACAGTACTAAGAATAATGTCTAAAAAGGAATCTTTTTGTATGCATATGTTTATAACTTATGAGTACACATACAGTGGCTCACAGCTTATTTAGTGCAGGGGTACAGTATAAGTTCAAGATCGGATTGCAGCAGAACTATTAAAGATATACAACAAATTTAAATGCAGTTATTTTTTCTTCTAAAAAGAACTGCATTTAAATTTTTTGTATATCTTTAATAGTTTTGCTGCAATCCGATCTTGAACTTATACTGTACCCCTGCACGAAATAAGCTGTGAGCCACTGTAGTTGCTTGCCTAAAAAAAAAATATCAATAAATTTGTAGAAAATACAGCCACATAAAAAAATTCACATATACTTATGTATTTCACTGAGGTACATCTTTGACAAATCGTCCCTTTTCATTTCTCTCGCGTAGATATGGATTAGGGTTGTGAAAATATGTAAGAAATATCGTATCGATGATTATCATTCTTTAAAAATATCATCAGGCTTTTTGAGATATTTATCACCAAAATTTATCGATATATCTGATATTTTTGATATTTTTATATTTCAGTATAAGAATCTTAAACCCCCCAAAATAACATTAACTTTAAATGCATTATAATTTTTTTGAGATTTTATTAATTAAAAATAAAACATTAAAGTACAGAGATCTTGAGGTTAAATAGTTTAAGGATACAAGAAAAAACTTTAAAAGACTTAGTTTCATTTTTTAAGTAATGAAAAAGTTAAATTTTCTAGAAAAGTGACATATGATTTTAACATACATAATATGATTTTAGCTCCAAAATTCGTTTTTTAACGATTTCACAAAAACTCTTTGATTTATATGAGTATTCGTCATGCGGCTTCGCGTGTCGCAGACAACGCATTTTATGGCGGAGGGCGCTTGTTCCTCAAATGTGACAGGAGATTAGTGCTGTTACCACTTGAATTTATTATTTTTGCACAAAGGCTGCAGGTGGCATTATGTGCATTTATATTTTTATAAAACTGCTTTGCCGCGCTCAACTTCTCTTTGTAAATGAATGTAGTGTGACTAACCACAATATCAAAAAACATATTTCCAAATAATATCGATATGCGATATATCAGAAGAAAAAAAAATCTCGATATAAATATTTATTTTTTTGTAAAAAATATTCGATATATTGATATTTTGATACATTATCAACAAGCCTAATATGGATTGACCCACTGACTGCGATTTTGCTTATTCTTCTGCTCCTCCGCTTTTCCCACTCCAGAAAGGCGTATTAATTAAATGAAATTTATTATATACAATATGCATACAAATAACATACATAAGCAGTTTTATATTTATTTATGTACTTACCGCATATCCATAATTAATTAAACTCTTTCTTTAAACTTATTTGGCAAAATTCACTTTAAATTTGTTTTTGTCACATTGTTTTGATTATGAACAGCTGATTTGGTTTAACAGGGCACAATAACAGTGCAAGGTCGCTAAATACGTATATCAATAGAAAAAATACTAATATTCTGTATATAATATACGTTAGCAAACAGCTGATTTATGTTATGGAACAATGTCATTTGTAAGGTTTTCATTTCGCTTTCAGTCTAAATAGGGCTTGACGAAAAAAACGATATTAAAATACTATGTTTGGCAGATTGAAATTGGCTTCCATCTCACGCAACGTAACGCCAATATGTTCTGTTGTCAAGACGTAGCGAATAACAGACTGTTAATTAATTATTTAATAAAGGCCTATTTAGACTGAAAGCGAAATGAAAACCTTGCAAAAGCAATTGTTCATAACATAAATCAGCTGTTTGCTTACTCCAGAGTTCATGGAAACGAGATGTAACCACTTGATCGTCGTTTTGACCAACGAGTTTCTCAATAGTCCCGAGAATATATTTTTGGTTTATCTCACCCAAAAATTACAAATTCGTAAGTAAAACAAAATTATAAATCTAAAATGTAAGTTGTAGTGACTAAAATGCAAAATTACACTCTTTCTAACTTCTGGGCCAGACTTGCCAGTGCACTATACGATGTGGATGCTACCTACATAAACAACTTTAAGCCACATCGGTATGTTTGAGTATTCAAATTAATAAGCTCCAAAAACAGAATACCTGATGGAAACCTTATATGTTTTGTGCAAACCCACAGCACGGGAGGCCTTACCTCTACAAGATCCAGAAACGGCCCGCAAGCGTATTGTATAACCGCCAAACCATCCCCAATTAATCAAAAAATTATTTAAAGTTAAAAACAAATGTTATATATTTTTTTTTGTTAGAATTGATAAAAAATACTGCTTATAGATTAGTAAATAATATATAAAATGTTCTTATCTTTTTACAAAGACACAATTTCTTCGAAAGCAACACCATCGACAGAATTTTGTTGGATTCTTAATAAGTTAAAAAAATAAAAAAGTTTCTTGGAACTGTGTTCGTTGTAGCAACACAATTTACTTATTTTAGGTTCATACCTATACAATTACAAGAGTTTCAGAATTATAAAATAGCATTTAACCTTTTTTGTCATTATTATTAATACACTTAACTGAAATATTTAGGGCCGTTTTCTCATCTTGCCTACAACAATACAACCTAGTTAATCTAGCCGATAAGAGAAATTTGATTTTCTTGTCAAAAATTAATTTGCTGGCAGGTGGTGAATTACAGGGCAGAACATCCACCCTTTAAAAAAGCGGTGGGCAAGCCCTTGCTCCCGATGCTCTGTGTACTCAGTTCGTTATATTTTCGAAGTGGCGCCAATCAGACGCACAAGCACTGGAACGAACAGGTGCTGAACTCGAGCGAGCTGAAAACAACAAAATACCAACAATCGCCGGACCACCGAAATTTTGCAATAACAAAACACACGCAGTGCTCAGAGTGCAGATCTCGAGTCTCTTTACAATAACAAAATGTGTGTCTCTGCTTCTTCTCAATCCGTTAGTTTTAAACAGACCCTCATAAAAACAAACAACAACCACATAGAATGTTGTTGTAGTGCTCTCGATTGAAAATTTCGTGCCCACCGCTGCTTTAAAGACTCGCCTACTCCGATTATTTCAGTGTTGATAATGGCAACGCGAAACTAAGTTGAAATTACTGCATACTTTTAGGCGTATGAGATTCTTAAAAAACTTAAACTGCATTTATTACCGTTATATGTACTTGGTAATAATGATATATATATAGAACAATAATAGATAACAATAATGCAAAACGTTATTTACCAAGAAGAGAGATAAACCTTCAAAACTGTGGGTTTGATGGATTTCTTTTGTGATTTGCGGTGGCGTGGCAAAAATTTGAAACGCTCTTGATCTGCTACACACTCGTAGAAGTCTGTGTTCCAAATTTGGTGGCTCTAGCTCTTACAGTCTCTAAGAACTAGACACAATTCGCATTAAAATGCATAGATTTCAAATTTGGCGCCAACATTTTTTGAAAAGTGTTGCCCATTTTTAAATAGTGTGACCTAGTTTGGGGCGCAGGGATGCCACTTTGTCACAAATTCCAATTGGTATGTTAAAACCAAGATGAGAAAACGAAAAAACTAAAAACATGCTTTTAAGGTAAAGTGCAGTGTTAGTACAGTAGGCTTTGAAAGTAAAATTAGAAAACGTCCCTTAACATGTTATTAATACTGTATTTAAGTGAAAAATGAAAGAAATTACAACAAATTTTTCAAAGCCCTGAAATCCGATACAATGATGTTTCGTCGCCGATGCAACAATAACGCCATCTAGCGTAATGTTGGTAAATTATAAAATTAAACTTTCAAAACAAAGATGGCGCGCAATTTAAATTCAATTTAATAACACAATTCGAAATGAGATAAAATGAAGGTGATAATCCCCCCTCGGGAAAATAAGATGTATGATTTAATTTAAAAACATCCTAATTCGAAAAAAATTCACACAAAAATTTTCGAAATTTTAGCTTAAAATTTAGAAAAATGTAAAGACAGATAGTTTTTTTTGAAAAGGTGTGAAAAATTACTATCGCACTTTTATGGAATTGAAAGGCTGTCAGGCTGCCACACCATTTTTGGGTTTAAAGTTGCCACCCTGTTTCTTGCTTCAAGGTTGCCGCCCTGTTTTTGTCCAGATGCCACATCTATTAGAAAAAATAATGAATACTTTATAATAAATCGATGTTAAAATACGTTGACTGCTTTCTTTTACTATTTTACTTTGTAATTTCAGTTTTTTTTCGTATACTTTCCCAACAATAAAATTTGTTACCCTCTTAAATGTTGGCAGCACTGGCTAGCATTAACCGTTAGCGGGTTGCCGCTTAAAGAGCTCAATTTGCCGACTCATTTTATTGGTTTTTTTTTTTTCTTGTACCATGTTAATGTCACTTATTATATCTATATTGCTAAGCTGTCTGTGTCGCAGTCGAAGTGCCACGATAGACGACAACTGTCCGACACTTGAGAATGGTGACAGTCTGTCACAGACGCAACTGCTGGATCGTTTAACTCACGGCTGCCGCTATGATCGCCTAGAGCGTCCGCTTACCTACACCGAAGTCGGCGAACGTCTTCCCGTCGATGTATACATGCGGGCCTACATATACTTCATGCAAAATCTAGAGGCACACGATCTACAATTCAAAATATACGCGCTACTCCAGATGCGCTATCTGGATCCGCGCCTAAATTTTCGCAATGTATCACCGAAGCGTCTGCAACCAATTTTGGGTGAGCAACAGCTGCGCGATTCCCTTTGGATGCCACATATATTTCTCGCGAACGAGCGTGACTCGAGCATACTTGGTAAGTCTACATTCCTCCACACTTTGTTAAATCCCAATCCAATTACTCTATTCGTACATTCCCACGCATATATGTAGGCACCTCAGAGAAGGATATACTAACGTCCATATCGCCAGATGGCACTGTCATTGTTGCAACTCGCATTAAGGCCACACTCTACTGCTGGCTAAATTTGAAGAAATTTCCATTTGATGAACAGCACTGCTCCACGGTATTGAGAGCTGGATGTATAACACATCGGAGCTGGTACTGCATTGGGAACAAAAGCGTCCTATTACATACGATCCAGGGCTACACTTGACTGAGTTCCTGCTAAAGCAATCTTGGTCCAACGAGACGGTGATAAATGCTGATCTGAGCGATTTGCGGCATGGAGCTTGCGGGCAATTACAGCTCCTTGAGTTTCACTGTCCATCTGACGCGTGTAGTGGGTTTCTATCTAATGGACTACTTTCTGCCATCGATGCTGATTGTAGCAATTTCATGGGTATCATTCTGGTTGCAAGCAGATCAGGCGCCTCCTCGCATTACTTCTTGGCACAAGCACCATGTTAACATTTATCACGCTGGCCCTCCGCACAAGGTGAGTCTACAATATAAAATAACAATAACAGTGTTGCCAATTTTTTTTTAAGAAGAATAGCGATTTCTTATGGGAAGAATCAAAAAAAGCTGAGTTTACAAATAAAATTAGTTAAGAAATTTTTTTAACAACAAATTTTATATTTATATATAAAATTTTCACTGCTCTGTTTATTTCGTCATTGACAACCGTATTATAGGCATCCATTGCATCAATTTACGATACATATTTTAGCTAGCTATAAAATAGCTAAGTTGGCAACAGTGCTTAGCGCCATGCGAGGTTTTTTATAATTTTGCCTTAAAAGATCTCACACCATCGATAGTGCTATAGAAAGATGGCTCACAATTTGGTAAAGTTCTGTTTTATACCGAACATCTCCAAAACAAACAAAAAAACCTCAAATAGAGGCTGATTTATCCTGAATTTAGAGCCAAAAATTAGTTGGGGGTCCCAACTAGTTTTTTTTAAATTAAATTTTAAACTAATTTTTGGTTCTAAATTCATGATAAATCTGCCTCTATTTGAGGTTTTTTTTATTCTATTTGAGATATTCGGAATAAAGCAGAACTTTACAAAAAAGCTTTTAAGCTTCGTCACAACAAGTTTTGTGCGCCTGTTTTGTTTGATTTGGTCTGTTTTGTTTTTGCGATGAAAAATTGCGAGACACCATCGATAGTACAGAGGCGCCTTCGATAAGCTAAGTATATCGATAGCCCCATCTCATTTAACTAAATTGAAAATCAACAGTAGTAACAAATTCTTACATGAAACTAACATAAATATATAATATAAATATATTGAATAATAATTCTTCTATACATATCTTGTGTTGCCCCACAGGAAAGACGTTGCCTAAGGTCAGCTATATTAAGGTGTCGGAGGTTTGGTTTCTTGGCTGCACCATTTTTATATTTGGCAGCATGGTTGAGTTTGCATTCGTGAACAGCATTTGGCGTCGTAAACATAACGTGCCCATTAAAAAGCTAAACAGCAAGCACATCCTCAAGTCAACGCTGTCGCCGCATTTGCTGCGTCGTCGAAGTCATTCTCGTTCACGATCATTTTCAGGCAGTGGACGCCAGGCGGATAGCAGCTCCTTAGGCGGCAGTCTGCCGTTTAACAATTATTTGACGGTAAATTTGCCCATTAACACCATTCCGGAAGGTCGAGTGCCGGCCCCAACATCAGCTCCCAGTCGGAGACCAAGTCTCCACATGTTGAGTAGCAAAAATCGTAAACTTGATGTCACTTTTGTGGAAAGTGCCTTGGGCACTTCTGCTGTTGCTGCTCCTGCTGTTTCATCCACTATGCCCATTCCCAACAACATGGATCCGCCTGATTTTAATGTTAACATTAATAACAACATCGGAGAAGATTTCAGTCACGAAGAAGAGATAGCTAAGACTGGCTGGACAACACTTACACCACAGGAGATTGCCATTTGGATTGATAGACGAGCGCGTTTTGTATTCCCGATATCATTTTTGGTCTTCAATCTGTTTTTTTGGACATTTGTCTATTGTATTTAAGTCGTTATTTTGTATTATTTCACCGCCATTTTTAACGTTTTGAATACTTTTGAGTTATTCTTATTGTATTTGATTAAATGTGTTCAACGATCCCACTAGCGTTTTAAATTCAAATTGCGCGGCTAGGTTGTTGCGCTCTGCAAGTCAGTGTTAGATAACAATTTCTGTGTTTTTATACATTCTGCAAATAGAGATAGCAACTGCTTGGTAACATAAAATCGTTGCTATGTTAGAACAGCGCGACTATAGTGCTGTGTTACTTCTTTAGCATATATGCGTACACACACACAAACAATAACATCGGGGTCTCCAAAAACGCTCGTTTGCTCGCGACCGACAACGACGGACCAAACACTTCGTCGTGAATGGTAAATGAAAAAAGAAAAAAAGTAAAGTGCAGTTTAAGCCCTACGCCAAAATAAAAAAAAGTACAAAGAAATTAAAGAACAAAAACAACAGCAGCAGCAACTGCAAGTGCAAGTGGCAAGCATAAACAACGGCAACGCCAGCAGCAAGAACAACAACTAAACAAACGCAGATCAGTGTGTCTATGTGAATTTGTGTGTGATACAGTGTTGTTATTGCATTGGGTAAAAAAAGAACACAAGGCAATTAAAGCTTTTGGATGCGTGTAAATTCGAACCGGTAAAGTTAGCCGACCCCGTTTCCCCTTGCTGCTACATGTGCAATAGTAAACAACAGCAGCAGGAACAGTAGCAGAAGTATAACCAACAGTAATACTGCAAGAAGCTAAGAGCACGTTGTCCTGCACCTGCCGCCAATCTGGAGCAGAGTCATGGACACCATTTGTAGGCTGTGTTTTCAGACAGCAACGGTAAGTTCAGTTAATACTAAACATTTTTTTTTCTTTAACACACAAGCCAAACTTAATTTAATTTTTATTTATGTATGTAAGTACATGTAAAGCAGGCGGGCGCAACAAGCTAAAATCGAAATGTATATTTTGATAATTGTATTGATTTTTGTCCTTTTGCGGGGAAAAGCACAACAATTGAATTTGTGCGCGGATTTCGACTGCCGCTGCTCATGCATTGTCGTCTTCAATTGGGTGGAGGCGAAAAGCGCGCGCACATCCCGTCGACCCCAAACGCAAAAGTTTGGTTCGCGCACACGCACATACACACAATATACATACTTACATGCATACAAATGTACATATCTATGAACATACATACATATATGTGCAAACATAAACATCATGTATGTATATATTTATATGTGTGTATGTATGAATGTGATGTTTTTGTAGCCCCCAACTATTGCTGCCGTTTATTTTTAGCCAACTCAGCCAAAGTTGCTCAAGCCGCAAACTTAAAATTATATAAAAAAAATTATATATTTTTACATTCAGTTTGTGTGCCCCTTTTCATTTTGAATCCTTTTCAACAAGAGTACAAAACGAAATAATAAAAAATAAAACAAAATGACAAAAATTCCGGCAAAGGCAGCAGCGGTGTGGGTAAAGAGGGATGTAATTCGCCGGGGTTGTGTTATCGAATTTAAATCCGAGCTTTAAGAGGCTGCCCATACGCATTCGTATACACAGGTACATTCAAGCGTCCATGTCTATTTATAAATGCGCAACATTTGTTACTGTAAGCGCAGCTGTGCGATGTCGCATTTTACGACATCGATCCCCTGCACAACGACGCCACTGTCCACAGCAAAGCAAAACAAAAACGAAAGAATAACAACGCTGTAGAGAAAAAAACATGAAATGAAAACAACTACCCAACGCTGTACTAGTCGGGGTGTTGTTGTTATTATTGTTTGGTGCTGGCATTGCGAGCCTCACATGTGAGCATGTGTATGTACATACATATATTGATGAGTGTAAGAGCTCCTTGGTTATTATTATTAGGAGGCAAAGGTGGAGGGGGCGTGTGGAGAATGTCCCAAAAAACATGCGTTATTGTGTATGACTTTTTTTTTTTAATTTTTAGATTATTTTTACTACCACACTTTCTTTATTTTTTTTTTTTTTGTTTTCTCAATGTTGCACACCAATTAGAGTCCCATTGATAATCTTACTTTTGTTTTTATCTCTGCTATTCAGTTATTCCAAGTGCCCGGATATAGCATACCCACGTGCGTACGCTGCTCGGAACAGTTGACGAGCAATTCGAACTTCCATCAAACGGTGCGAGTACAGGACGGTGCGGCAGCTTCTGTAGCGGCTGCTGCTGTAGCCGCTGCTGCTGCCTCTTCGGCAGTTAGTGAAGTCGAATCGGTGGCAGCACAGCTGACCAACGGCAGCGCTGTAGCCGCTGTACTGCAATTGCAGCAACAACAACAACAACAGCAGCAACAACAACAATTGCAATCATCAAGTTCTTCCGAGAATCTACAATCGCAGGACGATTCTGAAGATGTAAGTAAGCAGCGGAGTGAGAGTCAGAGTGAATAAATGAGAGAGCAAGCGTGCACTAATAGAATTTTACAGCGGCAATAGTGTTGGATAACGACAGCAAACTTACACACACACACGCCAACAAACTTGGAGCAGCTCCTGGCGCTGCACTTGTTCGTTACTGCCTAATTTATTGTTGTTTTTTCCCTATACATAAAAGCAGATTACACTCGCAATAATACATACATATGTACATAAATATGTATATATATGTATGTGTGTGTATATTCATACGTATTTATGTATACATGTGTTAATGTACATTCATAGTTCGTTTCCTTTTTCTTTAGCTTGCTTCTTTACGCTTTGCTTGTGCCTTTCTTTTTCACACCGCTGCACTGAGAATATTGGCAACAGCAGCAATAACAACAACAATACAAATGCCCTACGCCATTTCTGTAAATCGTTTGAAAGCATAACAAAAACGTAGGCACTACACATCTATGAAGATATATCGAGCCTTTTTATATGGAATTATAAGTCCATACAATCTAGTTTGTATGTAAATACAAATAAATAGATATAATTGCTGTTAAATTGTTTGTCATCTTGAATTACTTTATGAAATGATAAGCATCTATACGTGGACATACGATTGCAGGGTATTAACGCGTCGACTTCGTCGATGATTGTTGCCAGTTTTCTTTTTTTATTCCTTTATTTTTATTTTGTTTTTTTTTTTTTCATTAATGTCTGCGCTGTTTGTTTGCCTTTTTCTTGCTTTGCTTTTCACGACGGCAGCAGCAGAAATAACAACAACGTCAGAGGCAACTGCGACGTCGACTGCACGACGTTTTATGCGCTGTGTAAAGAGAAAAAATTCATTTTCAGTTGACGTTTTTATGTGGGTGTGCGTGGCACGCAAAAAAAAATACATTTCCAATAAACAAATATTTAAAATTTGAAAAGAATTTGCGCACAGAATAATTTAAATTTGCAATCATTTTGACCGCCAGCTTGTTGAGCGTAAGTTGATTGTGCGTGCGTAAGTGTGTGTGTGATACTAGCAATTAGTAAAGCTTCAAAGCTCCAAAAAAGCAACACTAACTGTCTCGCTCCGCTCCCTTTCCCTCTCCCGCTCCCGCTCTCATTAAACGCAGGTGGATCTGATATTCAACGAGGAGGGCTCCTGCCCGCTGTGCAACAAGACCTTCTCGCGCAAATCCTCGCTCATGACGCACATACGCAATCACTCAGCGGAGCGCAAGTTTGTTTGCAGCTTCTGTCACAAAGGTACGTTATATTACTCTGGGAATAAAGAATAAAGAACGGGGCCGTAGTCTTCTCTATCCAAAGCTATATGCCTAACATACAGTATACATTTAATGTGATGAACTAGCAGATTTCCTATTGTCAACACATTTAAATATTACAAGAATGGGGCATTCAGCAGGTAACTTTGATCACCAAATATATGTGATACACAACATACAGTACACATTCGATATGATGAATATATTAGAATGTTACAAAAATAATAATGGAATTTTAATTACCTGATAACTACTTTTACCATTCAGCTGGAAATTTCCAACAATCAAATACATACATATGTATGTATGTATGTATATCATATTATGATATCGGTATCAACCAAAAGTGCGATACCTTAATACTCTAAAGATCTCTAACACGCAAACCATGCTTTCAAATGTCAAAAAAAAATTGTTCTCCGATTTGACAAAATTTAATTTTGTTATTTTTTAAATTGAACAAAAAAGCTTAAAGTAAATTTTAAATAAATTTGTTTATTTTATAACACATTCCTAAAATTAAAATTTTGTTGAAACTGGAAATAAATTTGTCGAAGTCGATGACTGACTTTAAAAATATGTTCGAAAAAATTAGGTCTCTGACATTGAACTCCGACATATCTCCTCCTTTATATCTCTAAAGATTTGTGGAACAGATTGGACTAATTGTATTTTAGCGAACGATAAAAAGAGAGTTCTTACAAATATTTAAACGACGTAGTATGCTGATTTGTATAAAAAGATATATAAATACACCATGGATATACCATTGCATTCAGTAGATACTGATTACTGATCCCCATCACAAGTAAAGGACCGATTAGTGATTGAATATACATAAACCAGCTAAGAATCCCAAATAAATAAATCGGGGGAAAATCAAACCGAAACGAATCATTGTTTCAGTTTCGATAATGTTTTAAATTATACGGAACGTATACTTTACTTTCTTTGATTATATAAAAATTTCCGGCACTCGCAATTCTCATTCCTCATTGCAGGCTTCACGCAGGCAGCCAATTTGCGCAATCACGAGCGCATACACACAAATGATCGGCCGTATCAGTGCGTTGATTGCGGCAAGACTTTTACCCAAATCACAAATCTAAACAATCATCGACGTCTTCATACCGGCGAACGTCCCTTTGTATGCAATGAACCGGAGTGTGGTCGCAGTTTTGCGCAAGTGAGTGTGTCATGCTAACCAGTTGACATGTGAAGATTAAGTATAATTAAACATTGTTAATTTTTCAGGTGACAAATCTGAACAATCACATGAAGTCCCACCATAAGGTGCAACAATACCGTTGTAATGTGTGCAGCAAGAAGTTCACTCAGGTCACTTCACTGAATCAACATTTGCAGGCACACGCGGGCGTCACCGGTTATTATTGTCCACGCTGCCCGGAGAAGAACTTTAAGCTACAGTCACAGCTGCACACGCACATGAAGACTCATGGACTGGCCTTTCCCTACGAATGCAGCAAATGCGATGAAAAGTTTCTGCAGCAATCGCATCTCGATCAGCATCTTAAGATGCATGACGAATTCAAATTCAAGTGCGATATTTGCCCCAGTAGCTTTAATCAGGAGTCTTTGCTCAAGAAGCATGTACAACGCCATGTTGAGGGACGCTATTTGAACTGCCCGGTGGCCAATTGTGCTGAATCGTTTGCAGTTCGACAGCATCTATCCAAACATTTGCTCACCAATCATTCACATCACGAGCTGCCGCCACCGAAGCGCTCCAAAAAGACCATCACATTACAGTCGCCACAGCAGCCGCTCGCCATGATTGGACAGCCGCTCTCGTTGCAGCATACGACGGGGCAGCGTAAGTAAAAGCACTGCCCAAATCGTTGTCGATCTTATAAAGGATTTCTCAACAAGTGGTTTCATTTCAAAAATCAAAAAAAAAATGCAGTAAATTTGTGAGAAGTTGGAATATTTTTTATTTTCATTTTAATAGCATTTGTTTAGACTTTATTTTTTAAGTCTAATGGTGTACAACCGCATGACCTCTGCTTAAAATTTGTGTTTCCATTTTGAAAAATCACGTAACCGGGAAGTTTTTCTCGAAATGGTACAATTACTTCATCATCGGTGTGGCATGCTACGCTATCCTGCTGGAAATATACGTCGTCCGCATCCACATAATCCATTTCAGACCAAAAGATCACTCAAAAACATCCGAACATCATTTTTGAAAACATGTGTCCCCTATGATACCATCGGTCCAAAGATCCCTTATCTTCACTCAACCTTTCTACTTTCTTCGCATCATCAACATTTCCTAGACGTTCGAAATAAAAAATTTAATATACTGTAGCTGGTCGAGAAGATTCTCAACGATGACCGAAAGCAGAAATTCAATTGTCACCAAATTTTAATGAAATTTTCAATATCGATGCATATCTGAAAACTTTGAATTTTTTACCTTTAATGTCAGCTGTTTTATTGATGGCTACAAAATAGCTTCATATTTAAATTAAAATCCCATTTTGATAGATCCTTTATTACGATTACACGATTACAAATCAAATACAACTTTTATGATTTGATTACTTCTGCGAACCAAAACTAATTAATTAATGTACTTACTTTTGTAGGTGGCAGACCGCCTAAAAACAAGAAGGCCTCATTGGCAGCCACGGCCATTAAGATTGAGATCAATGAGCCGTTGCACAGTCAGCACATTATCAGCAGTGCCAGCGGCCTCTCCATACAGCAGCAGATCAATCAGCATATGCAACAACAGGCACAACAACAACACCAGCAACAACAAATTCATCTGTCCATGGGGCAGACGGTCAAGGCTCGTTTTATACCCACAAAATAGAAATTAGAAAGAGCAAAAGATAGATAGGAAGCGAGTTAGAGAGAAAGAGCGAATGAGCGAGAGCGGACATCTCTACTGCTCAGTAATATCTTCGATCGGTCGGTCTGTTGCAGCGTTTTCATAATCCAAAAAATTATCTCTACCAAAAGTTAAAAGTTTTGAACAAAACATCACATATCCTTTGAGCACTTACATAGACACATACATACACCGATAACAATATGCAATATACGATAGCTAATAACTGATTACAAATACAGTGGTTGCTTGCCAACTAGAACCTTTGCTAATTCAAATGTTCCACAAATTGGAATAGTTATAAGTTAGAATTTTCGAAAGAAACGGTTGTTTACTCTGTTCAGTTTTCTACATACAGAAAATGATTGTAATTAATCTATTTTCCTTTGTTTATATAACAATATAATAATTTCGAACAATATTGTGAAAAGAATAACCATGAGATTAGAATCTTTCGAAAAGTTTAAATTGCTCGTGGAACCAAAGAGTTTTAGGTATCAAGTAAGCACTGTAAAAAATAACTGTTAATTGAATATGATAGTAACGAGTAGCGAATAACGAATAACGAGTGGGTAGCCCGCATAGTCGACAATTGGCGGCGGCTGAAGTCGCATTGGCTGAATAAGTTGAGGCTGCTGGTTCGGTTTCTTAACGACTCGTCATCCCTCGCATTACGTGACAGACGCTGCAGCCTTTGCGTTGGGCTGCCGACTTGACGCCTGTCCACTGTCGCTTAACCAAATCGTAAATAAACCAAAAACAAAAAGAAAATTAAAAAAAAATGAAAAGAGAAAACAACAAGAATAAAGTGGGCAGTACCAGACGAAAGGAGACTTATCGTAAATGTAACGTTAAGCACCAACAATTGCAACTTAAATCGAATTAAAATATAATAAGTGTAAAGTAACAAGCAAGGAAAAACCATAAGCGTAAAAAAATTATACAATACAAGTAATTATAAAATTTAATCCATTTTATTTTGTATCTATTTTAAGCTAATAGTTTAAGTGTTTTTTTTTTAAATAAAACTTAACGAAAGTATGAAAATGTTGCACCGACCATTATAATCATTTCATAAGTATTCCTTATTTTCTGAAAGATGCTGATATCGTTATTTCTCGTGGAAGTCGATAGATCTTAGGCAGAAAAGATTGTAATAAGAAATTAATATGGTAAATGCAAAGAACGTTGGAGCTGAAGGTAAACCAATTGAAGGTCATTCGGCGGAACAGGGAGTTACCAACGGACGACACTCATGCGGAATTAGCCCAACGACTAATGCTTTGGGAAAATTTGAAATAAGTGAGATGCCACAGAAAGCTCTGAAGGAAGGGACGAAGGAGGCGGCTCCGAAGAAGAGAAACTAGACAGAAAAGCTGCAGGGAAATTTAAAAGACGGATAATGAGCGTGAGATAGAGATACACCAAGTCAAGGAACTGCAGCAATTCGATGAGACCTTTAGTCTTGGGGACTTAGTGGAGAGGCATGGTTTTGGAGAGAGGCACACAGTTAATTCAATGTCCAAGAATCAGAATGGAATCGAGGATGATGTTAACGACCGATCAGTCGAATAAACAGAGGCAGTGAAAAAAGTTATGGAGCGTTGTGAATACAATGGTTTAATCTTTAATTGGAAAGTAAGACTTAGAAAATGACGATCCTCATCATGATAAAGGTAACAAAATTAGAGCCCCGCGGTGTCAATTTATTGTAAAACAGGTGTTGCCAACGATATTTCACATGGATTCAACAAAAAGCGAACATAACATAAACGATGATTGCTAGGCCAGGAAGTGTCGAATATGACAAATTATAAACAAAGGTTGACTAATAATAAATGAAATCGGTTCACAGTAGAGTTATATATTTATTTAGGATACATTTATTTGGCTTTACTTTTATTTGTTTATTTGGCTTCGACTGGGAGAAGTGTAGTAGTGGGATTTTGAGATAGCCATTTAAAAATGTTAATTTTTTAAAATAGTCTAAGAGATGAAAAGTTATGACGAAATCGATTTAAGTAAAAAATATATATAGTAGGGATATTCCTGAAAAATATAAAAATTAAATTTTAATTTATTCGATCAGCTGCTCACAGCTGCTTCACACAAAATGTGTAGTGTGGCCAGAAATATATAAGGAACGTCTGGTCACACTAAAAGTTTGACGAAAAACAGCACCGAGACAGGTTAGAGGATTAGATTATGATTTGATTATTTGTGTGACAATTGATCTGATTGGGTTGTTGGATCAATTGAATTGAATTGAGCATAAACTTTTTTTTTTCTTTCAATTCCGAATTATAATTTATTATTATATAATATTATTAAGTTTACATTATATTTTTAGAATTTAAAATTTAATTATATATTTTTTCTCTCTGTCGACTGCTTTTAGTCGACGTTAAATAAAAGAAAAATAATAATATTGATACTGTAAAGCGAATTACAAGAGATCCAAGCTGGATAAGCGCACATCGAACTCCGCCTTGTGTTCGTTCTTCAGATACCGACGCATGCCTTGTAACAAATAACGCAACTGTGGTGTGCCCAGCACATTCAGCAGGAGACTTATTAAAGTTTCAAAGGCTTCGTCGCCTCCTGTCTTATAGTCCATTAGAGCTTTACCAAAGCTACGGAATTGATCGCTGTTGATAACGCTGCGCACCTGTCGACAGATCATCATTATATCAACACATAGATATCGATGTGTTATCCAAGTACAAACCTCTCGCAAGAAATCCGTACGGTTTTCGGGTGCATCTTTTATCTGGGCCTGTGTTGTAGTCTCCGAGAAATTCTTCAGATTCCGATTATTTTGGCTCTGACTACAACTCGTAGGGATTGGTTCGCTCTTTACAACAACATCAGCATTGACGAGTTTATATCGTTTTTTACTGATCGCCAGCGTGGACAACGACTCGCTGCCTGTGGGTGAGCTGATCTTACGTTTGTGAATCTTCACCAGACCGCTGTCCGCGCAGTTGAAGTCAATGCTCTGACGGCAATCACAAAAAGGAAATTATTAAAATGGAAATGATTTCTATTTAAGGCAAAAAATCACTTACAGTTACATTCGAGTCCAGCCGACACATGAAATCCATCGCATTGGGAGCTGGTTGATTTTGTGGCTCTCGCCCCGTAGCATTGATATAATCTGCTGGTGTCCACGTCTTTATTGAGTTCGCCATCTCAACTTTTCTGCATTGGCAACAAATAGAGAAACTTGAAGACTGTCTTTCCGTTGGCTGTCTAAGCTCAGTTGACTTACGCTGCAAGATCGGAGGTCAACTGAAATTTGGATGTACCACTCATGGTCCCTGGCTCTCGTTTGATTTGGTTGACGGGCGCCAGCGTGGGTTGCACCTCCTTATGAACGTTCTGCAGCAACGGTTCAACCGCACGCTCATCGGGTTTGACCATCTGTTTGGAAGGATTTTGGAATTGACATGACATTAACAGTATAGTATACAAATGCAATTCAACGGACCGTTTCCTCAGCATGCTTAAAAAACTGTCGCAGCTCACGGACAATGGGACCAAAGGGTGAGCTCTGTGGACGAGCGCCTAAATGTCCGCGTATCCATTTCGATAGCTGCTGCACCTGCGAAGCATCCTGAAAGCGGGAATCACAGAGAAGAATGGCACCATAATCGTTGCGATGTCGGATCACACGACCTATGGCTTGATTGACGGCACGCGTTGCGTCCAGATTATACCACTCCTGTCCGCTCAGCAATTGATTCTCCTTGGTCCGATTACTTTCAAGATAGCGTCGCTTTAGTATCACCTTGGGATCCTTAAGCGGTGGAAAGGGCAGTCCTGTAATGATGACGGCGCGTCCATTGCGATCAGCAAAGTCCAAGCCCTCGGACACTTTACCCCGACAGACAGCCATGAAACAGGCGCCCTTTGAATCACGTATGGCCTGATAGAACTCCTCCATTGTGCTGGTAAACTGATCTTTGCCACGTGGCTCCAAGAAAATTGGTTTCCGACACGATATGTCCGCCCACAGACCACTGGCCTGCCACGCGTCCACGCACTGATTCATCATAGGATACGAGGGGAAAAAGACCAACAAACCGTCTGGCACAATTCGAGATACATTCAGAATTGTTTGTCCCAACGATCTGATGTATTTGGGATTGTCGCTGTGGGCAGTCAAGCACGGAGAAGAGAAGCGATAGTATATCGATTAATGTTATAGATCTTATACAATGTACATAATTATGTAATTAAATATAGTATTATAATTTGTCTTTTAGTTATCATGTAAATCATCGTGTCTTCCCCTTTCTCTTGCCACCCAGAGTCCTGGGCAAAAGTGAATATAATAGTTTTGTGAAATGTATCTAACAGGCAGAAGGAGGCGTGGAAAATCCCATACAGTATATATATTCTTGATCAGTATCTACAGCCGAGTCGATTTAGTTTAAATTAACTTAAATTAACTTATATCATCTAACTGCCGTAGGAACAATCGGACGAAAATCAAGCTTAAGTACGAACATTTTATCTGTTTTTTTTTTTCCAGATATTTAAACCAACCTTACAAAATACGCATCTGCGGTGATCTTATATGTACATGCTGTACAAATTTGGTTGAAATCGATCTACTATATCATACATGCAGCTGGCATAGTGGTCGGAAATTATGGCGCAGAATGCAAATTTGGTTATTTCAACCAAACTCTTAGATTGTTTTTTTTTTTGTGGCTTAAGTTTGCCTACCTGAAGTACTTACCGATTTTTATAGTTGGATATAAGCTGCTCACGATCGGGCCCCGTGCCAATGATCTTGACATACACCTGCGACTGATTAACAATATGGGGATTCTCTAGATAGTGCGCTACCGGAAGTGCTAGCTCTGCTATAAGGGGCTTAAGTGGCGCCAATGTGCCGCTGGTTAGAATCACACTACGCACATGTGTATTGAGGAGCTGTTCCATGCCAAAGCCGGGATTAAAGCACCAGAAATTCACGACCTTTGCTGCCTTTGTGGTTGTGGTTGTATTATTGCCCTTGCCCAGCCAGCCGGTAGTCGATTTGTTACTTGCTGTTTGCTTCGTTTGCTTGCTTTCTTCGATCTCAACATGGACCTTAAAGCTGAGATGTACCTTGGCCATGACATCCTCCTTGTTGGCAAAGACAATGTTGAGTAAATCAGCTAGCAGCATAAAGCTGCCGCCCTTGCGCATCATGGAATGCTGTGAGGCGACCATTAAATACTGCACAAGCTTGTCCAACAAAGCAACGATCGTAGCGCAGTTACCGTAAGTAAACTGTAGTTGAACAAAGGATTAGCAATTTGATTTTTGATTTTATTTACGAGTAACTCACATTTGCCTGGCCCAGTACATCATAAATATAGGAAGCTGGATATGTGGCTCCCTCAGCTTTGTTTTGCACAGCAATGCCATCGATGGCCTTTTCCAGTTCCAGAAGCATCTCCTTAAGCAGCGTAAGATCGTCCAATGTGAAATCCTTTGGTTCATCGCCTACCGCGTCCACTGAATCGCCGCTGGTGAACATTTTCATAATGTGCGTAACATCCTCAATGGCCATGGCCACATCAGAGGAGCGTATCTGAACCGAAGCAGATTCCTCACAGATCTTTTCGATGTTGTGCGCCTCATCTAGTATAACAATTGTGTTATTTAGCTCAATTTTATTGGCTTTACGCGCCTTTGGATCCAGTAGATAGTTGTACGGCATAAATGTGATATCCGCATCTTTGACCAGCTCCTTGGAGGCATAGTATGGGCACATCTTAAGACGCTGCCCCACCTTGATCAGATCCTCAATGTCCATAATAGTGGGTCCACTGAAAATCAGCATGATCCTTTTTCGACTCAACACGCTGCTGGAATGTGCACGTCTTGGAATGCACCTTTAGCTTGCACATATTCGTCTTGTTTGAATTGCCCTGCTCTCGCATCACATCCGTGTGTATGCACAACTGATCACGCGAGCCTAGGACCACAGACCTCATATTGGCATAGGCAGTGCGCTTCAGTTCACGCATTGCCTGATTAAGCTGGGAGTGAGTTCGCGATGCATATATCACCTTTGGCACACCCCAATTGTTGGCCTTGTTAATGGCAGCGGTAACTTCATTGCTTAGTACTGACGCCGCATTCGGCGGTTTCTGTTGTTCCTGTTGCATTTTCTGCATGTTCAGCGCCACCTCAGATTGACGAGTTCGCAGCCATGCAAGCGAGGAACAGAAAGCAGGCTTAATGTTTTGCCGGTACCTGTGGGTGACTCCAGTACGCCGTTTGTCCCATCGCGCAAACATATAATAACCTTCTCCATGTACGCACGCTGCACTTCGTATGGTTCAAAGGGGAAATGTACCGGAATACCGGCGATTATATTCTCCGGCATGGTACTTCGATGTTTAAAGTATACTCTTTAAATATTATCGATCCAAAAATGATGTCAGTCGTTGCGTCTGCTTTGTATTATCTGCCAGGTTCGCGCGCCAAAACAAAAGTAACATGTGTGCCGGCAAGCGACCCTGTCTGTTTGCGATAACGATTGTTACTGGCGATATTCGAGATGAATCAGAATAAAAAAGAATGCAATAAATAATTGTAATAGATTTATTATTACAATTTTCTTTTCATTTTGCGATCAGTATTTGGAGAGCTAGATATATTTTGTAATATCGCCAGATCAAACCAACTCTGTGCTCTTACCAAAAGCGACATCCCTGTCGGTTATCGAATTATCGATATCCACCAAAAATAACAACAATCGCAGCGTCTCAGTCAGTTTTTCACTTTTGAACAGAGAGGTTGGTTGGCCAGCGGCGCCAGAGTAGAAGAAGCAGAAGCAATAGCAATAGAAAAGGCAGAGGCGACAATTCGAGACGCAACGAGAGTGACGGGCACAGTGTATGTGAAACAAACTTGCCCGCCTGCTGAGATACTACAAGTAAACATACAAATAACTACATACATACATGCCACCACTGGTCGTGTCGTGGTCGTGTTGCTTCGGCCGTCCGTCGGTCGGTCGGTCGTCGTCATCGTAGTCGACAGTCAGTCAGTCAGATGGCGAGTGGATTGGTTGGTTGATTGTGATGGTGGTTGCGCGGTCGGGTGGCGGTTGCTTGGATGAGCGAGCGAACGCCAAGAGAGGAGCAGTGAGCGTGAGAGCGCGCGTTTAAAGATTGTTGTTTGTGTGCTTGCGGGCTATGCACCTTAATACATCCCCATACGTGTGTATTTATGTCGTGTGTTTATAACTGTGTGAGTGCGTGGCTGTGGTCGTCGGTCTGTGCGCGCGCGGCGGAGGTGTTGATAAATTTTTTTGTTGGCACAAAGTAAAAATATAACAGAATAAAAAATCGCTCAAAACAACACTGAGTACCCCCTCATTCGCCTAATCGAAAATTCAGCAACAACTAAATATTTCTGATAATTATTATGAATACTTCTTTAGTTATTTGCCATCATCGCTTTATTAAACGGCTTATGCTGCTCTCTCTCTTGTTGCAGTTGCTGAATAGTTAGCCTGTCCAGTAGTAAATAGCACAACTTATGTTCAGTGATTTTTTTAAACAACTCTCCCTGATGATGATGCTGTGCGTGAGTGAGTATGTGTTCAAGTTTGTGTAAGTGAGAGCTTGTGACGTTGCGAACGCATCTACAGTAATAATAATTGTTATAAAGTTATTAACACAAAAAATTACAACAATGCATCCACAATCAGCTGCAAATCATTGTGACGATAACACTTGAAAGTTTCGCGCACTCCTTTTAATCGAAAGCGACACTGCAATTGTGTATCGTTCGATAGTCGATTTGCACTAATAAAGACCGATAAACAGACCCATAGCCAACCCACTGCCACATGCAAATTAGTTCTTGTTCGTGCTCATGTCGCATTTAAAATTAAGGTCACTCTAATCGTGCAGTTTGTCAAATAAAGAGCACCCACCCCCCCCCCCCCAAAAAAAAAAAAAAGATATATAGAAAAAACAACCATAAAACTTGAAAATTTAATGACGATCCTGTGTGACAAGGTCGTTGGACATTTCAAGTTGTTGCTGGCTACACCAATTAACTAGTATTTTAATACGCTATATTCTCTTGTATATAAAGAGTTTAATCAAAGCAGATAGTATTTGCTGCCTTGAAATATGAAAACAGCAGGAGCATGGAGTATGGTCAACCCCCTTCCTATGTTGTTTTGTTACCTTGTTGGCGTTGCCATCAAAATCAAATGCTAATGTTTTTGTGTGTTTAACAATACTTCTATGTTTGCGATCGCAGTTTATTTATCATACAAATTTTGGGAAGAACTCAGTTTATAATTGTATGCGCATGCTGTTTTAAGTTACCTGCAAGTATTGCTTTTTGTTGTCTATTGTGCATTTCATTTGCTATCTGGCAACGCTTTGCTGCGTTGTTGAGTGTGAATATAGTACACGCACATATATTTGAATGGGTTTGTGCTCCTATTCAAATAGAAATTGAGTGCTTTGTACTCAAGACTCAGTCAATTAGTCGCCAGAAGGCGGCGGCAGCGATGACAACGGCAAACGCAAGAGCTTCGATAAAATTTTGGTTAGCCGCGCGTCATTTACATTCCTGTGTAAAATATATACATGGTGCATTAATTTGGATTTGTGATTAGATCAAAGCATAGGCACAACAGTTTTGCCAAATCTCAACTTCAACTAATACAGCGTTTTTCTTTAATATTTTCTGCTTTGGTCAGTTGTTGCTGCCAATTAGAGGTACGTGCGTGAGACAGTGAGATGGGACGATCGTGAAAGCCTATCGTGGAAATAGAATCAAACAGCACACGTGCTTAATTCATAAACTTAACAACGTGTTTGTGTGTTTGCCTGTGTGTTATTATTTTCGTAAAAACATTTTGAAGTGAAAAGGAAGCCTGGATAATACGTTTTCTGATATCCGGATATTTTGGGAAATTAAAGCAAGAAATATATGGGCATATACATATAAGTATGTGTAAAGGTTCTTAGTACGTACACAAGTGTAAACATAACAGATTTGCAATATCATATATCGCGATCTCGTGCATGACACAACAGCTCATCTCTAATGCCAATAGAGCTATCGCTATCGTATACTAGCGTAGTGTAGATTGAATGAATGACTTTGTGGAGCGGTATTGGAGTCGTTGTTTGGTGGTTGGACTGGCATTTGAATTTGTGTCAAACTTTTGTTTTCCACAGCTGCAAGATCTGGAGATGTGCATATCAAGAAAATGTAGATGATGAAGAGAGAGAGGTAGAGAGAGACACAGAAGAGAGCTTTAAAGTCGCAGTCAGAAGCTCTGCTAGCAAAATTAGCACATTTATTGTCCAAATTGTGCGTGTTTTTTATATGGTCTTTTATGTGTTTGTGTGTGTGTTTGTGTTTGCTTGCGCATTATCAGTGATTACGAAGGCGATAGATGTACCAACATTTGCATATATTGTACATGTGTGCATGTGCATGGCTCTCTTAGTGAATGTGTGTTGTGAGAGTATTACAAAACCAGCTAATAGCTTTTTTATTGTACTCCATTTTATGATGGTACACAGTGCGTATGCGCAACATGTAAATTGTGATTTAATTTTCTTGTTCTTATCTCCCGTTTCCTTGCAGAGTTTATTGGCTACTTTATAAATCCAAATGTCAGCTGTTTCACGCAACATGTACTATAAAAGCGCCACAGTGAAACGAAGAAAAAGAGCAAATTGCCTTAGTCCAGGACAACAAGAGATAGAAGTTTGCTGCTAGCAAAGCAAGAAAGAAGAAGAGCAACAGCATCAAAATCAGAAGAGAGCAGAATATCAACAAAAAATAGATAAAGAAAACTTAACATCTACAATCAACAATTTAAATAGCTTAAAGGAAACACAAACAAACTTTTTTTTGGCTCTTTCTCTTCAAACTTCGGCGCAAATCTCCAACTTTAGAAAACGGTAAATTATGTTCACATTTGTTGCTCTCACTGATCACAACGTGTATGTGCGACGTTTGCTTGTGTTATTGTGTTTGTTTTATATGATTGTCTCTTTTATTTTTTTTAGAGTTCGCAAGAAAGCCGCGAAGTAAATAGCAAAATTAATAAAAGGAAAGATCGAAAGTAAAGGGACATAAAGGAGGAGGAAAGGGAGCAGAAGGAGCAAGAGAGGGAGCGGGAGTAAGAATAAGTAGCAGCCATGACCATCATACTCTTTCTGGTGGACACCTCGTCGTCCATGTGCCAGAAGGCGTATGTAAATGGTGTGCAAAAGACATATCTAGACATTGCCAAGGGAGCCGTTGAGACGTTTCTCAAGTATCGACAGCGTACACAGGATTGTTTGGGTGATCGCTATATGCTCTTAACATTCGAGGAACCACCGGCCAATGTGAAAGCCGGCTGGAAGGAGAATCATGCGACCTTTATGAATGAACTGAAGAATCTACAGAGTCACGGTCTCACCTCAATGGGCGAATCGTTGCGCAATGCCTTTGATTTGTTAAATTTAAATCGAATGCAATCGGGCATCGATACATACGGGCAAGGACGTTGCCCGTTCTATTTGGAGCCATCGGTGATAATTGTCATTACCGATGGCGGTCGCTATTCACATCGGAATGGTGTACACCAGGAGATCATACTGCCGCTGAGTAATCAAATACCCGGCACCAAGTTCACCAAAGAACCCTTCCGCTGGGATCAACGTCTATTTTCGCTGGTGCTTCGCATGCCCGGCAATAAAATCGATGAACGTGTCGATGGAAAAGTGCCTCACGATGATTCGCCCATTGAGCGAATGTGCGAGGTGACCGGTGGACGATCGTATCGTGTGCGCAGTCACTATGTGCTCAATCAATGCATTGAGAGTCTCGTGCAGAAGGTACAACCTGGCGTTGTCCTTCAATTTGAGCCAATGTTACCTAAGGAAACGAGCAGCAGTAACAACAACAGCTCGGCGGCAGGAGCAGGAGGCAGCACAGTTGGTGCAGCGGGTGGTGCAGTAGGATCAAGTGGATCCGGGGGCGGAGGATCAGGATCAACAACAACAGCAGCATCAAACGAACCCACGCCCGATATTGTCTTCCAGCCCATTAAAAAGATGATCTATGTACAAAAGCATATAACACAAAAGACCTTTCCCATTGGCTATTGGCCATTACCAGAGCCTTATTGGCCCGATTCCAAGGCCATAACGTTGCCACCACGCGACGCACATCCCAAGCTGAAGATACTGACACCCGCCGTGGATGAGCCGCAGTTGGTGCGCAGCTTTCCCGTGGATAAATATGAAATTGAGGGTTGTCCCCAACCCTACAGATACTCAACAAGCGGGAGATGAACAAATGCTGGCAGGTGATCGTTACCAATGGCATGCATGGATTTGAGCTGCCCTTTGGTTATCTCAAGGCGGCGCCCAACTTTACCCAGGTTCATCTCTACGTTCTAGCCTATAACTATCCGGCGTTATTGCCACTCCTGCACGACCTCATCCACAAGTACAACATGAGTCCGCCCAATGATCTCATGTATAAGTTTAATGCCTATGTCCGCTCCATACCGCCGTATTACTGCCCGTTCCTGCGCAAGGCGCTGGTCAACATCAATGTGCCGTATCAACTGCTGCAGTTCCTGTTGCCCGAGAATGTGGACAACTATTTGTCGCCAACGATAGCCAATCAGCTGAAGCATATTAAGAACACCGCCAAGCAGGATCAGGAAAATCTTTGCCTGAAGGTTTACAAGCAGCTGAAACAACCGAAGCCACCTATCGTCAGGTGGAAACGGCCAAATTGTGCACAGGAGCTGCACTGCGTCGGGATTTGGTGCGACATCCGTTGCTGCGCGACACTTTTGCCAAGCTGCATGCCGAGATCGAGCCCGTCGAGAATTATACAATTGTAGTGCCTCAGTTGACGCATCAGTCGTCGGCGAAAACCTATCGAAATCCATTTGATATTCCACGTCGGGATTTGGTTGATGAGATTGCGCGGATGCGTGAAACGTTCCTGCGACCCGCCAGTTTGGTGGCAAAAGATTCTGGCCATTGTCTGCCCATCGCCGAGATGGGCAATTATCAGGAGTATTTGAAGAACAAGGACAATCCCTTGCGAGAAATTGAGCCGACAAATGTGAGGCAGCATATGTTTGGTAATCCCTATAAGAAGGATAAGCACATGGTCATGGTGGATGAGGCTGATCTCAGTGATGTGGCGCCCATGAAATCGCCCAATGGCAACGGTGGCGGCGGCGTCTCCCCATCCTCCAGTGGCAACGGCGGCGGCGTCAATTCAAGCGGCATTGGTCCTGTGGGTGCCGGCATGTCCGTCCTTATGCTGGGCGGTGGCAATGGCAATGTCGGCGGTCCAATGGGGGGTCCCAACTCCAAGAAACTGGACGGCACAGCGCGTGGACGCAAACGAAAGGCGGGTCCATTGCCTCGAGCATTCGAATTCCGGCGTCTTTTCACGGATTCAATGCGTAGCGTCAACTCGTCGTCCAGCTCAACGGTCAGCTCGACATGTGGCAGTGTCGGCATTGGCACTGACGGTGATTTGATGGTGGATGAGGATAGCAACAGCAGCTATGCATCCTCAATATGCTCGGATACGTCCAGCATTAGCAGCACCAGTGATTCCGGTATGTCCATTGGACATGGACTGCATACAACAGAGCGCTTGACCTTTGACTTTAGTGAGGAGGAGGCCAGCGAACAGGATACGCCGCTGAATGGTTACGTGCACAATTTCATCAATGGTATCAGCGATGAGGCCAACACGATTGAAACGGACAACAACAGCAACGTCAGCAGCAACAGCAACAACAACAACATCATCAGTAGCAATGGCGGTGGAAGCAGTAACATTACCAATAGCAGCAGCAATATTAACAATAGCAGCAGCAGCAATATCATCAACAGCACATCAGCAACAGTTGCAGCAGCGACAACAGCAATCAGCACAGCTGCACGATTGTTGCCAGATGCTGTGACAGGCACAGCAGCAACATCGACAAGCACAACAATCGCAGCGGCAGCAGCAGCAAGTAATGGAACGGCCGACAGTAACATCAACAGCAGCAGCAGCAGCGTCAGTAACAGCATCTGTAGCGTCAGCAGTAGCAACATCAGCAGCAGCATCAGCAACTGCAGTATCAGTGGCATTAATAGCCATGTCAATAGCAACAACAACAATTGTCATATCAACAATACCAACGATGTGTTGTATGTGCCTGTCAATGGACTGACTATGCAACATGCGGCATACAGCAGCAATGTTAGTCCCATGTCAACAGCAATGGACAGCGGCATGTTGATGATGCCGGCAACAGCGACAGCAACACTATCAGCCATGAACAAGATGGCAACAAGTGCGACAGCAATGTCACCGCTATTGCTATTGCCCAACGGCTATGGGAGTCATCATGGATTGGGAAGTGGTGCTATGTTATCGCCGCCGGCAGCGTTAGCAACAACAACAGCAGCAACAGCGCTAACTGGAACAGGCGCGGGTGCATCAGCTGCAGGAACAACCGCATCAGCAGCAACAACAACAGCAACAGCGACAACAACCAATAGCAGCATCACAACAACACCAACAACGTATTTCAGTCACAATGACATCAATGATGCCTCGGAGATCTCGCGCATATTGCAGACTTGTCACAATGGCGGCAGCAGCAGCACTATGAGCAACAGCAACATCGGCAATAGCAGCAACAGCGGCAACGGCAGCAGCAACAGCACCAGCATATTGAATGGCAATGCCAGCGATGGAAATGTTAATGACATCGATACTGATCTCTTGGCAAATAGTTTTGATGCACTAAAGCGCACAGCTGGCGGAATTGGAAGCAGTTCGTCAGCTAATAGCAATCCGCATTTCTATTGGGCCAGCGGACTCAATCATCACAGCAGCACCACCAACTGCAACAATAATGGCAACAACAACAGCAACACCAACAACAACAGCAATAGCAACAGCAGCAATAATAATAGTAGCAACAATTGTCATAGGAATTATAACAATAATAGCCCCAAGTTGGAACCAAAAGCAACGCACAACAACAACAACAATGGAGGAGACGCAATGACATCGCCCGATCGTGGATTAACGGACGAGCAACGGGAAGCGGCACGTAAACATAATGTGGATTTGCGTTCGCAAATCTTTCGTGATATCCGACGACCTGGACGGGACTACAGTCAATTGTTGGAGCATTTGAATTTGATGAAGGGCGATCAGGAAATGAAATCGGATTTCATAGATATGTGCGTCAACGAATCGATGCGTTTCCGGCGTCATCAGATGGTGTGTAGCATACAGGAATGGTGGGAGCAGAATCAGCAGCAACTGGAGATCACAAAGAGTTAACGTTGGCTGCTGTGGAATTGAGCGTGCAACAAGCAACAGCAGCAACACCACGCAACATGTCTGTGATGTCAATAACAACAACAACACCAATAACAACCACAACAAAAACACTAAACTGAAATGCAGAATTAGAATTATTTATATACTAGATGCTCTTAAGAAGGTTCACCTAAAAGCAGCTGCCAGTCGACCAGAAGAAATTACAAAACTCTTGTTTATTTACAAATTGTTGAACAACATACAGACACATACTTATACACACTCTCAATTACACTAACACCAACATAGAACACCTGTAAATAATGAAATTGTCAAGTGGAAGAAAAAAGACGGTTAAATCGCTGGTGGTGAATAAAAAGGGAATGTATTTATGTAGTTAATAGGCTAACAAATAAAAATAACATTTACAATATTGATAATAATTATATTAATAATAACATTAAAAAGAGTTTAGAGCGAGCAACAAGTACCAGATTATGGAAATTAGTTACATTAAGTGAAAAAGCTAAAATTTGTAGTGCATAAAGTAGAATTACAATTAATATTAAGAATAAGAATAACAATTGTAGTCGTTAGTCGATTAGTCTGTAACCGAATAATTAATTGTATTAGCCAAGTAAGTTGAACACATAGTTGTCTGTACATCAGTTGAAAGCCTTTTAGCTCATGTGTATGTTTATAATACTTAAACAGAAGATTTAACATATGTATGGTTATTTTAATTAAACCAATTTTTTTCTATTGTGTAATCAATCATTTTGAATTTAACATTTTAAGCTATACACTATGCACACATACTCATAGTAAACTCTATTGTTTATGTAGATTTTATTATTATTTTTTTTTTTTGTTAGACTTGAAGATTTTTCTTCGAGCTCAACTGTTTTTTGGGCGTTCCAGCATTTTATTTACATATACAAATTTTGGCTTCGATTTTAAGTGATCATCACTTATATACTTTATATATAAATAAAGATTTTTTTATTTAGCTAAATTAAAAATGACCAATCTTAACTGTAACGGATGTATACATATATTTCTTGTAGGCAAATGGTTTTAGCTTCATTTTTTTATAGTTAATACCAGGAATTAAAACCTTTACCGAAACCGTAACCTTTAACCGATAAAAACCAATTGAAATTTGTAACCGTAACTGATAACGTAACCGTATACAATTTTTCCGCTATACCGAAACTTTAAACCGAAATAACCGTTTAGTAACCGATTCATTTATAAGGGTTAATTTCGGTTCTGGCCGTCGCAGCCACTGAGCAACTTTGATAACTTCGAACTGCCATAACTTTGTCAAAAGTCAATCAATTTCCATGCACAATGTAAATTTGATCATGATTTTACCTCTTAATTTGTTCTGTGTGTATGCATGTATGTACGCCAATTTGTGTCTGTGTGTGTGGGTGTTTGCCTGTATGTTTGCATGTGTGGGACTTGTAGAAAAATCTTGAGACCGTTTCTAAGCTCGCCAATTTGTTGATTTACGGACATACATATATCATATTTGATGAGTTCATAACCAAGACCCAAGACATCTAAAATAACAAGAAAGAGCAGCTCCAATATTAAGATGCGATTTAAACAAAAGAAAAAGCATTGCTTACAAATTTTTTTGGTGTGCCATTTTCTTCTCCGTTTATGTGCAAATCGTTTTCCAAATTTTCATTTATATTTTTGTTCCAAGCAACCCGACACAAATGTTACATTTACAAGCGCGCCTGCCGCGGATGCCACGCCCCCTTTAGAGGCAATGGCGCCGTGTCAAAGGCGCCAATATATGCTATGAATGTGTCCCTGTGTACGCGCAGTCCCCACATTTCCCCAGACACCAAAATCATGGCCCTTTGCAGTTCTAGATATTTCTCCGTTTCGTATCTGTATTTTTCTTTATTTTTAATCATAATATGACCGATCCCAATTCAGGAGTTACAATTTTTCAAGTGCCTCATTAGTATATCCTGAAATTTACATTACATCTTGAGCGTAACTTTAAGAAAACTCGTTCTTTGGAAAATAAATATTGAGTGAATATGTGTGTTGTATATCCTATAAAATGTAAAATGTATTATCCGGTAAAATGTATGTGCATTTCATTTGATTCATTTATTATTTTTCTTAACTTCCATTAAATGCTGAAGAGCCGAATTGAATTGATGCATTAAAAAACATAAAAATATAAACTTTGCAGTTTTTATATCCTGAGCCCATTAAAAATGGGCAAAAAAGGGTATAATGGCTTCGTTGGAGTGTATTTAACAGGCAGAAGGAGGCGTGGCAGACCCCATAAAGTATATATGTATATTCTTGATCAGTATCAAGAGCCGAGTCGACTTAGGCATGTCCGTCCGTCCGTAGGTCTGAACGCGTCGATCTCAGAAACGGCAAGAGCTAGAGACTTTAAATTTGGTGTGTAGGTTCCCGGGCGCAAATCAAGTTTGTTTCTGTATTTGAATCAGACCACTATATCATATAGCTGCCATATAGAATGATCGGTGAAAAATAAAGTTTTAGTATGAAAAACTTTTTTGTTTTCTGAGATATCTCAACTAATCTTACAGAATAAGTATCTGGGTTCGTCCTCTTCATCCGGACTAAAGTTGATTCAAATCGGTCTACTATATCATTAGCTGCCATAGGAATGATCGGTCGAAAATCAAGTTTTAGTATGAAGAACTTTTAGTTTTCTGAGATATCGCAACCAATCTTACAGAATAAGTATTTGGGTTGGACCTCTACATCCTGACCAAGTTAAAATATTATTTAAATAAGACCACTATATCATATAGCTGTCATTGGAACAATCAGTCGACAATTCAATACAGCGCTCTTCAAAGGCATCAAGTCTTCGGCGGGCCGAGTACACTCGACTGTAACCGCACCTCTCCGCTAGCAAATCGAGAAGGGGGCGGAGCCCCCTTGTTTTTTATTGAAAATATTAACAAAATTTTGGGTTTATTTTTGCAAATAATCCGGCGGATATGGTAAAAGCTTCCGGAGCATTGGCTTTTATGTATTTTCAAAGTTGCTCGTATTAAGTAAAATTATCAAACATTGCCGCTAAAATTTAATTAAATGGACAACTGCCGCTCAGCTTTTTGTAATCGATATCCGGCTCATTAGTTTTAAAAACCTATTAAGGGTATTCCATATACAGATGCAGATATACTAAATGATTATATTTAAGCATATCTAAATCACTTTCATGAACGACCCTATTTGCACACAGAGTGGATTTTAATTTTGCTCGTAGAATAGTATAATTAGATTGTTACTATTTATTTATATTGCTTAGCTCCTATTCAAGTATTTTCAGTTCCTATTTATCTTCGTCTTCTTAACGTATTTTCGTGCTTCAGCTTTAATTCTCATAGTCATTTCTAAGCTGCTACATCCACCTGGGGTATCTTTAGTCATTTTTGCGCAATAAATATACATAGATGTAGTTTCAACATTCTCCGTATTCAAATTACATTACAACGTAAACATACACCAAGTTTGGCCAAATAATGTTATCGATGTGAGCGTTCTCAGATATAATTAAATTATAATCAAAGGGAAATCTGCGTCGGAGCAGATTTCGTTGAAAATTTCAGTATGATCATAGTTTTCTTCCCTTTTTTATTTTTTCTGGTAAGCATATTCAGATTCGGTTGCATTATGGACTTAGTTTCGCCGATCAGCTGCTCCATATAAAATGTGTAGGTATTTTATATGGAGCAGCTGATCGACGTTCATAATGCAAGCCGAATCTGAAATATGTTTATGGAATCTTTAATTTCGGCTGTTTTACATCTAAACAACTCGAGCTATGTCGCTCAGAGCGTGGCCATCTCCCTTAAAATGATCGCCTAATAACGTCGCTCAGTCGCTTATCGCTCAATGAGTGGCCGAAGCCTTATCCCTGCGGACGGCGGTCCGCGCTAGTGACGAAAGCAGCACGAAGGGTGCGAAAGGCGACTAGCAATATATACACGAAGAATGGAAAATTTGCTATGACTGTCCGATCGGATTGAGTTATAAACCGATCGAAAGGTATGACTTTACCTAACAAAAGTGCGTACTAAGACTTTTGGTAACTCACCTGGTTCGTAAGATATGGGGGTGTAAGTGGGAGGGGCAAATTTTAATGATTGCAGCTAGTGGGGCCGTTGGAGCCTTTTGGTAAAATTTTATAATTTTTAAAAATTCTTATTAAAAATACGCGTCGAATGATACCTCGATCATTTTAATCCAACATTTGGTTCAAAAGATATATTAATTTGAAATTTTTAAGGGCCTTCTCAAAATGAGATGAAAAGTTTGTTTGTGTATTTGTTTGTTTGGATCAAGGCGCTGAAAAAGCTTAAATTTTTTGACGAGGAATTGTTTCTTATCAGAAATCTAGAAATGTTTGTTCTACGACTTTAGCGGGAAATAGCTAAAACGTGATAAATTTGATAAATTTCTGTATACCTAAAAATAATTTTAATGCGCAGTGCCGAATGCCAAACTTTTTTTTTAAAATAATTTATGTATTAAATTTAATATCGTTCGTCACAAAATGGGATATCAGAAATTTTGGGGCAGAAAAACCCTTTCGTCACTAGACTTTTACTTTGTAAAAAAGTTTTTTTTTTAATAAGTGGTATTTCTGAAACAGTTTCAGATTTGGTTTCGATTATAATTAAGCAAATCTGAATCGGTTTCAAGAACGACCGTTTTGACAACAGATAAGTTGAAAGATGCATCGTATGCATTCTATAAAGCATTTAATGTATATTTATTTAATTATCAGAGTGTGACCAGATCTTCCTAGTTTTATTTTATTTTTCTAGTCACACTACACATTTTGTATGGAAGGTAAAATTCTGTTTTACACCGAACATCTCCAAATCGAATAAAAAAAGAAAATCAAAAAAAATCACAAAATTGTGAGAAGTTGCACAAAACAACAATAAAAAAAAAGATGATTTTGTATGGAAACTTTAAAATTCAATTAAAAATAAACTAGTTGAGACCCCCAACTAATTTTTGGCTCTAAATTCATGATAAATCGGCCACTACGTGAGGTTTTTTTTTATTCGATTTGGAGATGTTCGGTATAAAACAGAACTTTACCTGGAAACCTTTTATTCTTTGTCAACACCATACAGCGTTGCCACGGTGTCGTAGAGCTGGGATTTCTAGTTCAATTTGCTGTATAATTTTACTCGTTCATTCATTAAGTTCAATTATTGAGTTGGTCAGATGCAATGAAAAATTCAATCGAACTCAATGGGAACGATTTTTTTGAATTTTTGATTTTATACTTAATAAAATCTTTAATTATAAATTAAAAAGATGTAAAATTTTAATTTAACAAAAAAAGTATCAAAAGTAACAGTAATTATAAATTTTGAGATGGATTTTGAATTAATAATTTTATACTCAAGAAATATTTGATGAAGTAATTGATAAGTTTATTGTGGGAATATTGGATTTTGTGATTAAGGAACATTGCGAAAGTTGATACGATACTAACTTTTAATCCTTAAGTTGTGTTATATTAAAGTCCTTAACATCATCCTGCGGAATAAGCAGTAATCTCATATCATTACCCAACTGAAGAGCTCAATAGAATGAAACCGAGGGTGACAATTAATTGGCCATGTTAGGGGGCAGCACGTTGAGTAATGCGAAATGAGGCCGTTCCTTTTTTATAATGTTCGTGCTCAACACTTGGACGAATTAGTATCTTATCCTCTGGAACTTTATTCAGCATTTGGCCCTTGCAGTTGAGTTCGAGATTCTTACCTCGAGTCAATTACCTCGGCACATTTGGCAAAAGGCACAATTACTTTAATAATTCATAACAATTGAAAACGTAAAAGTGATTAAGTAAAAATTAATACAGATATATTGGATTTTGACACGCACCTGACTTGGTTCAGCATTTGTAGTAAACTCAAGCACCGTATCATGACAGCTATTGCCTTGTATTAGGGTAACGCCAATGACCGGATCACTGTCTGACGGACTGCTCAGTCAGCAGTGCTCACATGTATGTATGGACGAAAATGGAGTGTCATTGATAAAGTAATCAATGTCAAAGAGTTCGCCGTCATCGTTAATTGCCGAATGCTCATCTTGATCCGAATTAACGTCACCCGATACGCAAAATGAGGTTTCAATTCGTCATTCGTCGGGGGAAAGTTGTATAATTGAATTCTAAAAAAATATCAAAATTCAAACTACAAATTTAAGACAAATTAAAAAGAGTTTTTCCAACAGTATTTTTTAATATCTCACTTTTATTTAATTGAAAGGCTGCCAGACTTTCAAACTATCGAATTTTTTTTCAGGAATTCAAGGTTGCCACATCGGTTTGAAAAACAGAAGCGGCTAGCAGTTGTTGGGTGAGTGGCAAAGGCAACGGCAAAGGCAAACGTGAATTAATAAAACCAGAAACAATATGCAAAATTAATGTGCGATACGCATATTGTTTTTTGCTATTAACGTTAACGCAATGCAAAGCATTTCCATTGCAATTTGCAATACCATAACACATCACACAAGTCACTTATCAAACGAAGTGTGATTCAATTCCGGAGCTGGAGTTGCTAGGAGTTTCGAGTTTGTGGTTTGCGGAAAGTAAAAGTGGCTGCTTTTGGGGCTGCCGCCGCCTGTCCCCATCTCTACATACCTCTGCCATAGTCTGCCTGTATGTGTATTTTTATTTATATTCATGTTTCGGTTACGTTGTGTGTATGTGCGCGCGAATGTTTGAGTGTAAAAAGAAGTTGCAAAAATACAAAAGTTACGCAAATATACAAGAGCAGCAAAATTGTGTAAAATAACAACAACAACGAAAGTGTCGTGTCTTTGCCAGTGTGTGTGTGTGTGCACTTGTGTGTGTCAGTGTGGTCTTTGAGCGGACACGACACGAACCGGCAGCGCAGCAATGAGCGAGAACAACGGCATCAACACCATCACTGCCGCGAATGGACCGCGCGTCGTTACCATCTATAAGACGGAAACTGGCTTCGGCTTCAATGTTCGCGGACAGGTGTCCGAGGGCGGACAATTGCGATCCATCAATGGCGAACTGTACGCCCCCTTGCAGCACGTCAGCGCTGTGTTGGAGAACGGCGCTGCAGAGAAGGCGGGCATCAAAAAAGGCGATCGCATACTCGAGGTGTAAGTAATTAAATAGTGTCATAATCCAAAAATCCACAAAAACGTCAATGCTGAATAAATAGCTTCCTCTTAACGCTGCTTTCGTGTTTGACCTGCTGGTCATGCCCCGCCCTGTCCCGCTTTCCAACTGAAGAGACACTGTGTGACAGATAGAACGACACATAGAGAGAGAGAGAGAGAGAGTAAGAAAAGGGAAGAAAGGTGCCCACCCACTGAATGGCTCCACTCGAAATGGAAAAGAAACTTAAAACTGTGTTGTGTTCAGAATGAGTCCTGGAATCAATAACGTTATTTCTGTGTGTGTTTGTTTGCTGTGTGTGCGTGTTTCTATGAAAGAGGGACAGAGAGAGTAAGAGAGGGTTGTTAGTGGACTTTGTCGTGATAGCTGGAAACAGTTTGAAACAGCTTATAATTCTTCTTTTTGTTGTTGTCGTTGTTGTTATGGCGTAATGTCTATGCCATGATATTTGGCAAATTCACATTTACACTTTCCTTGTATTTGCGCACCTACTCATACACACACACACTCGCATTCGCACACAAACTGACAGATGTGCATAAATTCACACAGACACACATACAAAGCAAGCTAATTAAAATGCCCCGATCACCCCCTTCCCTTTCCTCACCCGGCGCACACGTACAAAAACACAATCGTACAGAAAATGACGCGTTTGCTTTTTATTCTCTTGCCCAATCTCTAAAATTTGTAAGCATCTTTGACATATTTTGTGTTATCAAATTCTTTCTCTTCTAAGCTAAGCTAACAAGCTAAGCTATCAATCAAAACACGTTGCATATAATTAAGTTTGCGGATGCCTATGCTGTGATAACCTTTCCTGGGTCACTCATGTAGATGGAAAATGAAAAGCGAAAACCTGCGCATAAATTCAATTATACATTTTAGTAACAGTTTCGTCTAACAACTTAATTAACATCGGCAGCAAACGAAGCGACCACCCACCGCCACCCCCACACCCGTTTAGACTTCCCTACACACACGCCGAGCCCTCACGCCCACTTCCCCGTACGCAGAAACCCGGCAGAAACTTGCTAACGTAATTTTAACAACATTTTTCGCACATTTTCGTTGAGTGCATTATTCTCTGGAGCAAGGTGGCCGTGTTTGTAGTTGTTATTGTTGATGTTGTTGTTTTATAGCGCCCATCATTTGATTATCAACAACAACAGTTACAATTTGGCGAAGCGTGAGCAGACAAAGCAGCTGTAAAACGGAAACAAACACAATAACAAGATAGATATATTATGTATACTATGTACAAACACAATAACAAGATAGATATATTATGTATACTATGTACCGTATGTTGATTAATTTAACTAAAACTAACATTTTAATGATTTATTATTGGACCATATCAAGTGTATCAGTTTTGTGCTGTACTATAGTCAGCGAAAAGAGAAGCTTTTAAATTTGTGTAGTTTTGTAATGGAATGTATTGGTAATCACCAGCTGCAAAATTGGCACTGCAACGTTATTAAATACATACATATATACTTAACATTATTTACTGTGTATTTTTTAAAATGCCTTGAATTATGTGGAACATTTTGAAAAATTCAAATAAACTGGAGCACATATTGCGAACTATTTTGTTATGAACTAGTTTAAGTATGCGCTTGAACATTGATTTTAAGCTGGGTTTTTCAAATTTAAACTGGTTCAGCGATTTAATCTATGTCTATAATTTATTATATTTAAGCTTAATAAAAACAGCGCTAAATATAAGGTTGTCAAAAAAGTCTTGAGGTATTTTTTATTGAATTTTCAATTGTTCATAAAATTGGTTATAATAATGCGATTTAAGTCAAATATGCGCCGTTTTGTTCGATGACGAGTTCCCAACTTCATAATGCCCCTCTTATAGAAGCTCGCTTCCCTATTGTCAAAAAACTCGGAGAGCGAATTTTCACAGGGCTCTCTTGTGGCCAACTTCCGACTACCAAGCTCGTTCGCCATGGACAGAAATAGGTGGTAATCACTCGGTGCGAGATCTGGACTATACGGTGGATGCAAAACAACCTCCCATCCGAGCTCCCGGAGCTTCTGGCGCGTCACCAAAGATGTGTGTGGCCTGGCGTTGTCCTGATGGAAGACAATTCGGCCTCTGATGATCAAAGATGGCCTCTTATGCAGTGAGTGCTGCATTCAAGCGGTCCAGTTGTTGGCAGTACAGGTCCGAATTGAGCGTTTGGCCATAGGGGAGCAGCTCATAGTGGATGATTCCCTGCCAATCCCACCAAACACACAGAAGAACCTTCCTGGCCGTCAATCCAGGCTTGGCCACCGTCTGGGCAGCTTCACCGCTTTTCGACCACGACCGTTTGCGCTTCACGTTGTCGTAAGTGACCCACTTTTCATCGCCAGTCACCATCCGCTTCAAAAACGGGTCGATTTTGTTGCGATTCAGAAGCGATTCGCATGCATCCATACGGGCAAAAATGTTTTTTTGCGTCAAGTCGTGTGGCACCCATACATCGAGCTTCTTTTTGAATCCAAGCTTCTTCAAATGGTTTATAACGGTTTGATGACTCATGCCCAGCTCTTGGCCGATGCTACGGCTGCTACTATGCCGGTCTCTTTCGATCAATTCAGCGATTTTATCGCAATTTTCGACGACAGGCCTTCCGGACCGTGGCGCATCTTCGATTACCTCTGCACCAGAACGAAAACGTTGAAACCATCGTTGTGCGGTGGAAATGGAAACTGTATCGGGTCCATAAACTGAACAAATTTTATTGGCAGCATGAGATGCATTTTTGCCTTTATCGTAGTAGTACTGTAAAATATGCCGTATTTTCTCTTTATTTTGCTCCATGTTTGACGCTATAACTCACGAACGACTAAAAACAAACAACAGTAAATCAAACACGTATTAGCGCGTGAAAAGAGCTTTCCAAAAAGCTCTAGCGTGAACCGATGCGACGAATACAACTAGAACTACGCGCTTGCAAAGACAAGCTTGCGGAAATACCGCAAGACTTTTTTGACAACCTTATATTAAAATTATAATATCTTAACTCTGCCAAGTTGATATATATCTTTCTACGTTTTTACATACTTTTCCGATATTGAAAAATGTATATTTGCTGCGTGTACAACTCTGAAATGTTTATTTATAATAAAGGAAAACCATTTTTAAAAACTGAGAAAAATGTTTTATTGATAAACCTTAGTTGTGTGTCTTGTTACTTGCAGCCCTGATTCTGTCAGCCCTGCTGATGACTGTCCACCCGATGTAGGCTCTCCACCATCTCGTCGCAGCTAGTTTTCGAGGGGCGTTTTTGTACCGGTTGGCAACTGCGGCAAACATCATCGCTCCACATCCTATCGTCCGCCAGGGCGGACGTAGTCTTATCAACATTATTATTTTTTTAGGGGGAGTGTGAAGAGACGAAATGGGGTTTGAGGCTGTCGCGTTACATTTTTGTTGTTTATTGTTTATTCCAAAAAAAAAGGGTTTTCCTGCCCCAAAATTTCTGATATCTCATTTTGTGACGAACGATATTAAATTTAATATTTAAATCAGCGGTGGGCAAGCCCTTGCTCCCGATGCTCTGTGTGCTCAGTCCGTTATATTTTCGAAAGTGGCGCCAATCAGCCGCACAAGCACTGGAACGAACAGGTGCCAAACTCGAGCGAGCTTAAAACTACAAAATACATTACGTAAAAGCGCCTGTTTGCCGGACACCCGAAATTTTGCAATAACAAAATACACGCAAAATGTTCAGTTGTTTTTGTTGTAGATGTTGTTGTAGTGCTCTCGATTGAAAATTTCGTGCCCACCGCTGATTTAAATTATTAAAAAATAAAGTTAGACATTCAATTATATTTCAATACAATTGTAATAAATGTGTATGTATGTACATACATATATCATACATCATCATATCATACATGATATCGATAATGTCGATAAGCAAAATCGCTGGAGTGTGCGGGCACACTGAGCCTGTAAATCGTTTTGTATGATTTGTGGGCGGAGGGGGCGTGGCATCCTAAATTGGAAACAAACTTGACCTGCGTATGGTACCCAGCTACCTACATTCCAAGTTTGAAGTCTCTAGCTCTTATAGTCTGAGATCGACGCGTTCAAACAGACGGACGGACAGACGGACGTACATGGCTATATCGACTTGGCTGTTTATACTGATCAAGAATATATACACTTTATGGGGTCTGCCACGCCTCCTTCTGTCTGTTACATACATTCCAACGAAACCATTACACCCTTTTTTGCCCATTTTTAATGGGCACAGGGTATAATAAATAGGGCTGCTATATCATATAGTAAATTTTATATCGACTTTTACCAATTTTGGTCAGGATATATAGAACCAACCCAGATGCGTGCGTTGTCAGATTGATCAATATATCTTAAAAAACAACAAGTTTTGCATACTAAAACTTGATTTTTGACCGACCGTTCCATGGCATCTATATGACATAGTGGACCGATTCGAATTCGGTCAGCATGTATAAAACCAACTTAAATGCATATTCTGTCAAATTGATTGAAATATTTTGAGAAACAAAAAAGTTTTTCGTACTAAAGCTTGATTTTCTAATTTGTATTCTAAATATGATACATAGTGAAATGTATATGCTAACAGGTAATATCTTCCAAACCTTTTCGCTTAAAGATATGTGTCATATATCAAAAGACACGAAATTTTAAGTTTAACAACATTAAAATCGTTAGAGCCATTTTCTAAAAAATCGCCAAAATGTTAGCTAAAATGGCTTTTTTCACCTGTGGCATTTTACCTGAGCACTTTGCAAACAAATATTCAAGGCACATCTCAAAAATACCTTTCTAACGACATTTAAAATACATCTGTAGCTTCTTCGGTTTGGGGTGTTTCAAATTTTTCGGGTTTAACATAGCCCCACATAAAATAGTCTAAAGGCGTTAAATCGCACGATCTAGGCGGCCAATTGACCGGTCCCGAAATTAAAATAAAATGTTCACCGATCAATAAGTCCATTGTTGCGCGTGCTGTGTGGCATGTGGCAACCGTCTTGTTAAAACCACATGTCATGCAAGTCAAGCTCTTGCATTTTGGGCAAAAAAAGTTGGATATCATCTCACGGTAGCGCTCACGATTCGCATCATCTTTGAAGAAGTACGGTCCAATGATGCCACCAGCCCATAAACCGCACCAAACTGTGACTTTTTCTGGATGGATTGGTAGCTCTTGCAATGCTTCTGGTTGATATTCACTCGAAAATCGACAATTCTGCTTATTTACGTACCCATCGAGCCAAAAATGAGCTTCGTCACTGAACACAATTTTTCGGCTAAAAAGTGGATCTTCGGCCAACTCTCCAAGAGCCCATTCACCGAAAATTCTACGTTGCGGTAGGTCGTTCGGCTTAAATTCTTGCACCAGCTGTATTTTGAAAGGCTTCACACCTAAATCCTTCCGAAAAATTTTCCACGTTGTTGAGTAACAGAGGTCCAATTGCTGCGAACGGCGACGAATCGATAATTGATGGTCATCATTAACACTGGCCGATACAGCTGCGATATTTTCTTCAGTATGGTTACAGTTTAAACTTATAACCTAACCATAAAAATAAGGTTTCGGACCATTTCAAGCATGATCATTCTTTGAATTTTTATTCATTACAATTTTATGAAGCTGATAGCTCTACTAGAAATATTTTTGACCGCGGACTCCATACAAGGTTGACCACTGTGCACAGCTTGCTTTGCCATTGCTTATGGATTGGGCCACAGACGTTCGATCAGCGCTTGTGGTCAGCGACGCTGGGGGCGTAACATCTCCTTCCAATTGGAGGTGTTGTTGGCCCACAAGGTGGGCGCCACATTGCAGAGGCTGCCATTACAGCGCACACAGTAGGGATCATTGGAGGTGCATTCGGGCACCTCGCTGGCACAGCCACGCACCGTGTGGACCAATTGCAGGCGAGTGATAACGGTGCTCACACACAACTCCGTTGGGTGGGTGCAGTTGCTCACTGTTATGTCGACAGGTTGAAGCATTTCCGCACAATCATCGCCGTGCTCCTGTGAATTGCAGCGATAGCAGCTGCGCACGGACCAACGATTACACGTGTCGCCGCTGCGGCACAGCTGACATGCCTCTCCGGCACCGGGCAGGAAATCCGCATCAGCACAGCCACGACGTAGCAGCGTATCTAAAATAAGTTCCACATTATGCTACTATATACTCAATTATGGAATAAGGTTCGCGAAGTTTTGCAATTGTGTTTAGCTGCACGTACATGATACAGTGTATCCAATTTAACTATTGTCGTTCTGTTATCTATTTTCCACTTATTTTATTTCAGTTTATGCCCATTAGAAGGTTGTATAAAATAATTAAAATTTATGGATGACAGCTGACTGGGAATTTTTAAATAGACCTCTGTGCAAAATGATCAGAACACCTTCCCAAAAAATATCATTATTGAGTCAGATCTTAATATAATGGAGCGTGGACATAAAATGCGTGAGAATTATGACAAGTAAAAGAGAAACCTGAACAATTTGTAATTTTTGAAAGTCGCTTCCATTTAGATCAGCGGTGGTCTGTTTAAAATTAACGGATTGAGAAGAAGCAGAGACACGCATTTTGTTGTTGTAAAGAGACTCGAGATCGGCAGTCTGAACACTGCGTGTATGTTGTTATTGCAAAATTTCGGATGTCCGGCAAACAGGCGCCTTTACTTAATGTATTTGGTTGTTTTAAGCTCGCTCGAATTCGGCACCTGTTCGTTCCAGTGCTTGTGCGGCTGATTGGCGCCACTTTCGAAAATATAACGGACTGAGCACACAGAGCATCGGGAGCAAGGGCTTGCCCACCGCTGATTTAGATGGACCAAAATGATCGAAATAATGAGGGAGCTGCTCCTTATTAAATATAGGGAGCGAGCGAGCGTTGAACGAAAGTCTCGCCAAATGTTCGAAAAATGGCTTAAAAACTGACAAGTTGCGGACGAACATCGAGCGACGACCGAACATTCGCCAAACACCCGTTGTCGAGCCTTCAAACGGGTCACAAACGAATGGTAAGCGGAGGAACGCAGAAGTTCCGCTTAACACTCGCCAACGAGCTTGTGAGCGCAACAAAAGCGGACATGAACGGCGCACAGTGGGACAATCGCTCATATTTTTGTCGAAAAAAATATCTTTTGAACCAATGAAGATAATTTAAAAAAATAAAAAGCATTTGATAGAAAACTTTTAAGCTTTAAAATGACTGCTTACACTGTGTGATACGCCTACTGGGTGATTCAGGATTGTAGGTCAAAGTTGAAAAATATTTTCTGTGCATATTATACATGTAAAATTTTGAAAAAAATAAATTTTTATTTGACAGAAATTTACATTTTAATCTTATTTCATTTTTAAACAATATTGATTTATATATGAGTTAAAGTTAACTAATTACGTGATAAAAAAAATTTTTTTTTCAAAAAATTTATATCACAAAATTTTCAGCCAGGCATAGCCAAAACGCATGTATTTTTACTGCGCTCTTCTTCCATCACCATTTTTTTGCGAGGTTGCTTCAGTTTTATTGATTAAAAAACTGTGGATGGAGCTCGCTGCAGCCAAATTTATAAAAGTTATTTAGAGAATTGATTACCAAAGCGCCTTATGGTAGTGGCGTCACAGCATAGCGCGGCATACGTTAGTTATCTTCCATGAAAGTTGAAAAATACCCTAATTTTAGTGAATTCAATGAAAGCTCAGTGAGAAGATTTTTGAAAAAATTTCGTGAGATAGGTGAATTGGAACGGAAGGAAGGATCGGGCAGAAAAAAGTGTACAAGTAGAAGGGAAGATTGAATTATTATGAGAACGAGCCTTCAAGATCGTTTTAAGTACATCAACGTTATTCAAGAGATATTTCGTCTAGGACTATTCAGAGTCGGCTAAATGGCAAGGACACCTGCCAAAAAGCCACTTCTAAATCTTTGGGCACAGGATAAGCAAAATTGGGGTGAATCTGAGTGGCCACGCATTATATTCTCGGATGAATCCAAATTCAACCTTATTGGACCCGATGGCTTACGCACCGTTCGCCGTAGAACAGGTTATTTTGAAAACTGCTGCATTTTCACTGTAAAGCATTCGCCTTATACTATAATATGGGGATTCATATCAAAATATAAAACTGAATCTCTTTTAATGCTTCATGGAATGGTGAATGCAAAAAAGTATGAAGAAATGATTCTCAGTGGACTAGTGCCTAGTATTGAATCCGTTACTGAGAGGGAACCAAAACCCATATTTAAGGACAATTCTGCACCTTGTCATCGGGCGCGCTCTGTAAGAGATTCCTTTACTTTTTGTTTGTTTAATTTTTTTTTAAATTACTTTTAACTATTCTTAAACGAAAGATAACCGTTTTAAAGACGGAATTGGGTATTAAGTCCTTAGATTGGCCCGGAAACAGTCCTGACCTCAATCCCATACGCACTCTTATGAGTGCGAAAATAGGAAAGCGGAAGCCAAAAACTATTGTTGAACTAATGAAAACTATAAAAAAAGCATGGTTTGAGGATATAACGGAGGAATATCTGAAGGCTTTATACGATTCAATGCCCAATGGGGTCAAATGTGTTATTAAAGCTAAGGGCGGTACCACAAAATATTAATTCATTTTTAATTTGATAAAAAAAACCGAATGGAATTGTTTTTGTTCTTAATTTGTTGTAAATAGTGTAAATCGTTGGAAAAAATTTGATTTGTATGAAAAAAAAATTGATTAAAACTATTATAAATTTTTAACTTTCAACTGGTGAAATTTCTGACAAATCGAAAAAGAGTTTAATTTTGAAAAAAAATCTTTCTTATTATGTGAGTTTAATATAAAACAAAATTGTATGTGATTTTGTTTAAAATTGATCAAATGACAAACCAAAATAAAAATTAAGCGTACACAAGTAGATTTGGCGGATCCTCTGACGACATAAGGCCAAAATTCATGAAATAGCAGAGTGCGGCTTTTTTTTGTCGCTGGGTGTATGGACATATCAAAATATAAATAATACTAGGGAAGAATTATTAAAACATGGTTTTTGAGGAAATTATGCTGTTCCTATTATTTTGCACGTATTAGAAGTATTCCGAAATCAATGTTGTACAAGTGAGGTTCAATATTGGACTCTACTAAAGTATTTTTTTATCACGGATTGTCTTGCAAACAATTAAACTTGGAACTGAACGTAGTTTTTTATCAGGCCTATTCCGGTTTTTACTTACGGCAACATTTTTTTGATGTGAATTTCTTAGCCCAAACTGCTATAAATAAACATTAAAAACCAGAACATGCCCGTATATCTTTCTAAAGAAAGAGTAGAAATATAATCATTTACTTTTGGTGGACACTGTGCACACTGTGAATCCGGTTGCCTGACTTACCCTAACCTTGCTCGCAGGAATAACAGGCAACACTGCCGGGATCGCATTGTTTGCTATTGAGTGCATGACCCCGACGACAATTGGCATCGCTGGTTGAGTTACATGTGGCACAGGCAATGTCCTGGCACTGGGAATTGCAATTGTCACCATAGCACTCGGACAGATCGCCGGTGGGAAAGAAACCCATTGTGGTGGAGCAACCGCGTTGAAGGACATCCGTCTGATTGTTGCGATGGGTGTAACACCGCTCCCGATGCCCGTACATCACCTTGTTAATGCACTGCGTCACTGTTGCATTGTTAATCACACATTTATCAGTCTCGTGATCCGGATCCGGATGTTGCTCGCGCTGACAATTGGGATTGGGCGTGAGGCGATTGTGGGTGCACTGGAGGCAGCGACCTTCGCTGATGGTGAGCTTCGCATTGCAGCCATTGTAGTTGCACTTAAGGCACACATGTGGACAACCGTTGGGCAGATTCGTGTGCTCGCAACCTCGTTGCGTATTGCTCAAGTGTAAGATGTTTGTGTAGCAACGATCCTCGGCATGGTAGAAAGGACACGGCAACAGCAAATGAGGCCGTTGGCTGACATCGATGCACTGAGCACCGTTGCACTGATAACAACGCAATCGATCCACAGGATAGACGTGGCGATTGCAGAGACTCGTGTTGCAGCGATCGCAGGGCTCGGCACAGTAACCATTCGGATAGAGACGCCTTAAACAGCCGCGTCGCGTTAGACCTGCCGTGATGGAGGTAACACACATATCGTTTGCCACCAAACACTCCTCCACTTCCAGCTGCTGGCCAGGACGTGTGGCACACTCAATATCCTCGGCCGAATCGCAGGCATAGCATTCCAATCCATTACACACCAGGAGAAAATGCAGCAGCAACAACAGCAGCGTTATCCCGACTACCAGTTGCCTCATTGCTCTCATCTTGTCAACTGTCTAACTCCCTCCTCGAATCATTGTTTGGTTCTGGCTCAACAAAGAAATTTCGCGATTTGGTTTAATTATAAACTAAAAGATTACGATTAGATTAGACGCCCACTCAAGTGGCGTGTCCAAAAGTGACCAGTTGCATTGATAACTGCTGATCAAGTTCTATTGTGTGGTTTGATTTTGTATGCCATACCTATCTACTCGATCGTCCCGATATAGTCATATGTACGGACATGCGTCTGTCGCTTAAAAATATCGAGGAAGATGATATGAATCACATTGGTAACTCTACACTCAAAAAAAAGATTTTTCTAAAACTTAAGGAAAATGGGTTTTATTACCTAAATCCAGTGATTAAACCGGTAATATAAACCATATCCGCTATTAACCCATTGTATTTCATTCATGTATTCACGGCTATTTTCAGTTCAATCAAGCATTCAATTCAATTATGTTGTTAAGATCATCATTGTAGTCATCGTTTTTAAAACTTATTTCAAATTTTTTTCCTTTTTTGCGAAACCGATTACCAAAATACTGACATAACCGAATCCCTAACTGAAACCGATATTCGTATCGGTTTTATACCCTGTCTAAAACTTAAACTAAAATTAGATTATAATAAAATGTAAATAATGTGTACATATAAATAAATGTAAAAGGTTATTTTGTTTTTTTTTGAAAATCATTGGAGTAACATTGAGAGACCGAGAAATTTACCAATCTGCACCTTTAAGGATCATCTTAACTAAAATAATAATGATAAATATTAAGCTAAGTATACTTAACAATTCAAACAAACATTATTATTGAATTTAATTGTTTGCTCAAAAATAGTGATTAATTTGGCTCAACATTAAAATTTAAGTTGTAACTGATCCTAAAAATTTATCATGAAGGTAATTGAAAATGGATCAAACGGTTTTTTTTTTACCATCTCTGACAATTAAGGGAAGATGTTTTTTTAAATTGAAATTGATAAAAACTAAGAAAATTTGAAAACTACCCTGAGTACTACTTGAATATGGAAACATGTGCGTTTGTCTGCATGGGAATTGTTGTGTAGTGTGTCGTCTTCTTCACCTACTGTGTTGGGTTCTTGAGGTTGCACGTTATTTTATTGTTGCTGGCTGCACTTGCCACTTAATATTGTATTGTTGTTTTTGGGATCTGGGGAAGGGCTGCGATGCAATCAATAAGGATTATGAACTATTTTCATTTCTTGTTGTTCGACGTGCGGTTCATTAAAACATTCACAACAAAAATGCTTGGGGAAGAATGGAAAACTGGGAGAATAAAAACAGCAACAACTACAGTGTTTAAACAATTAAACAAGCAAGAGCAACAAGGGGACTCCTCCTCGCTCGCTTCACTCGTCTACTCACGGATAGCTTCGCTCGCGGTGAGGTGCGGCCATTTTTTTTGATTTTAAATTTTTTTTTTAATTTTTAACATTTTTCTAAAATTATTAACATTTTTTCAAATTTTTAACATATTTTTATTATAGTTTTAAGATAACAAATTAACAAATTCAATTATAAGCTAATTAAATTGCGATTTCACTAGAATTATTCAATGCCAAAAAAATACTTTTCATTTTCAATGCTAATTAAAAAATTTTTCACTGGCACTACTTTTTTCAATGCTAATTAAAAAGTAATGGTAATGCCTATATGCACATCTCTGCCAGCCATGAAATTGTGTGTTGTAGAGAATTTAATTCTTGTTCAAATGTTAGTAATTAAAAATGCAACTTTTTGCCACTTTTTGAAAAAATTAATTTTTTAGTACGTAACCTAACAATTTTCAATGACTATTTGGTCGCAATGTACTATGGGGAATTTGAACAGGTTTTTTTTTTAGATATTATTTAATATCATGTAAACAACGCAAGATATCTTGATGCGATTTTTATTTTTAGTGTTATAGATACCCTTGAAAGTATTTTGGAAAAGTGGGTGTGTCCTTATCCCCGCCTCAAATTTTTATATGTTTTTTTTTTATGATTACACTTTTCTAAGTGTATAAAAAATTCACGATTTTTATGAATGATAATAACATTTATTGAAAAAAAAATATTATTTAGAATAGTTATAGTTCATTAGTCCTACTGAATTGCAACCAAAAAAATTAAAAAAAAAAAATTATGGGCGTGCGTGGTGACACGCCCGTTTTCCAAAGTACGTAAAAGGGTATGCATAACGCAAGAAAAGAAACCGCATTAAAATATCTTGCGCGTTTTACGAGTTAATAATATTGGACTCAAATAGTTGTCAAACTCTACATAGTGCTACGTACCAAGTCTCTAGCTATTATAGTCTCTGAGATCGACGAGTTCAAACAGACGGATAGACTGACAGATATGACTAAATCGACGCGGCTGTTGATACTGATCAGGAATATATGTACTTTATGGGGTCTGCCACGCCTCCTTCTGTCTGTTACATACATTCTAACGAACCCAATATACCCTTTTTTTTGCCCATTTGTAATGGCCACAGGGTATAATAATAGCATTGAACAAAAACAACGACAAAATGAAAAACCAATAGTTGGTTGGTTCAAAGAGTAGCACATATCCGCCATGAAGAACGCAACATATTGCAATGACTTCGACGATACCTCTTTACATATTTATGTATGTACAGGGTGACCAGAAATAACGGAGACAAACATTTTTAGTCATTATTTCATTAAACGAAGGAAATTAAGCAAAACAACAATTAATAACGATTACTTGGAGCACTGGTAATAACATTCTCAGCCGGTTTCGAAATGCCCTCCTCCAGCGGCTATGCACAGGTCCAAACGTGATACAAAATGTTTGGCTATGGGCCGCAGGTCTTCGGGCGACAATCGGTCGCACTCCAAGCGCAGCGATTGCTTCAGCGCCTCCAAACTTTTGTGAGGTTTAGCACAGGCTCTGGCCTCCAAAATCGACCACACGCTATAGTCCATCGGGTTGAGATCTGGCGAGTAGGGCGGCCATTCAGCAGTCGAAATGAAATCAAGAAAAGGGTCTTGCACCAGTCTTGAGTAATTTTCGCCTTGTGGGCTGTCGCGGAGTCCTGTTGAATAGTCCAGTCCGCATCGCCGAAGTGCTGCTGGGTCCATGGAAGTACCACGGCATTGAGAATGTCACGGCGGTAGACTTATTGGTTGATTTTAACCCCCTGATCCACGAAAACCAGTGGTGTCTTGCCGCTGGCGCAAATTCCGCACCAGACCATGACGGACTTCGGATTTTGGCGATGTTCGACGATGGCCGACGTGCCGGGAGCCTCTGCGGACCAGGTCCTGTCGTTTTGGTGGTTGTGGGCCTGCTCGACGGTAAACGGCTTCTCATCCGTGAAAAGAATGCGCTCCCATCGCTGACCTGCGGCCCTTCGCTTGAGTTGGCGGCATCTTTGCAGTCGTACACGCTTGTTTTCGTCCGTGAGGAGCGGAACTTTTTGGAGCTTGTACGGTTAGAGTCCAAGATTCTTCCTTGCCATTTGCCGAACAGATTCACGTTTTAATCCGGTCTCACGGGCGATTTTCCTCATGGAGACTCTGGGATTTCGCTTTACCCACTTTCGAAAGATCTGACGATTGACAGAAGTGTTGACGGTGCTCTTTCTTCCTGGACGATCGCCTTCATGGCCAAGCTCATTAAAGCGGCGGATGGCCTTGAACACAGTCTGCTTAGGCACGTTGAGCAAACGAACAATTTCGCATTGACGTTTTCCTTGACGAAAAAGCTCTAAAATTGCACTACGTTTAGTAGACATTATAAAACCACACCAAAATTATAGAGAAATATAACAAAATTTTTTGCACTAGTACAAAAAAGCATGATAAAATTGCATTTAATTAAATCCAGTACCACACTTTTGTTTGAGGACATATTAATTTTTGTCTCCGTGTATAGTAGTAGTAGTATTTATGTATGTATGTATAGTATTTATAGAATTAATCCCTAAAGTGAACGAATTCCTGATTGTAGGTTATTTAGTTCAGTGACTCGAATCCCAGTTCTCTCACCTTGCCGACAACATTGCAATTTAGTTAATCTAGCCGATAGGAGCAATTTGATTTTCTTGTCAAAAATTTAGTTGCAGGCTGGTGATAAACTACAGGGCGGATCATCCACCTTGTAAAGGATTCTTTTAGTGTTGCTAATGGCAACGCGGAACTCAGTTGAAATTACTGCATACTTTTAGGCGTATGAAATTCTTAGGACACTTAAACTGCATTAATTACCATTATATTTATTTGGTTATGATGATATTAAGAAGGATAATAGATAAAAATAACAGAAAACGTTATTCATCAAGAAGAGAGTTCTACCTTTAAAACTGTGGGCTTGATGGATTTCTTTTGTGATTTGCGGGGTCGGTGCCGTGGAAAAAATTTGAAACACTCTTGATATGCTACACACTCTTAGAAGTGTGTGTACCAATCACATTAAAATTTATAGATTTCAAATTTGCCGCCAACATATTTTGAAAAGTGTTGCCCATTCTTAAATAGTGTGACCCATTTTGGGGCACAGGGGTGCCACATTGTCAGAAATTCCAATTGTAATGTTAAAACCAAGATGAGGGAACGAAAAAACTAAAAACCTGCTTTTAAGTAAGATGAGAAGACGGCCCTTAATAGGTTAACCAGAGTACTTCAAATTCGTCAAAGTCGGCTTTGTTATCTAATATGTTCTAATTTTATTTTATGCTGCTACGAATTTTTGTGTTTTGTGGTTTTATGTTCATGTTCTACTGTTGTACATGAATACTCTTGTTGTTGTTGTTTTGCGGCATATGCCCCAGATTAATCAATAGACTTGCGTCACTCAATGGTGGGTGTGGGTCGGTTTGGTTCGAGAAATGTTTTCGGCTAGTGCATGGACTAAGCTTAGCAGATAAGGTTTTTTTTTTCAGTATCGGCTGTGATACATATGTATGTACATATTAAGGATGCAAATGCCATGAGCAATATAAAAAGAACTCGTTTGTAAACTAGTTGGAGCACACATCCCGAACCAGTTCCCTTTAGCAGGGTAGACACTGAAAAAAAAGACCAACTTCTAAAATCAAGAACATTCTTCTTTAATATTTTGTTCTAAAAATAAGACAATTTTAAGACCAAATTACTAATACTAAGAATATTAATCTAAAAATTCGCAGTTCTTAATATAAGAATTAGAAATCTTAAATTGTAAGAAAATACAAATATGTCATATTTAGTATGAATACAATAATGGCATCGTGGCGCTCTGGTTAGAGTCGTCGCTTTAGTTAGATAACAAACGAGTGATCGAGTCCCACTAACTCTTGTCAAGGAAAAAACATATAATCGGAATATTAAAAAAAAAATCCAAAAGAATAATATGTCAAAAAAAAAATAGTAAGTTTAAAGCCTTGTTTTTTTAGTTGGGTTTAGAATTTAAGGCTGTTTGGTCTAAAAACAAGAACTTATTATTATTTGAAATGTTCTTAAAATCAAGATGTGTTTTCTAAGTTTAAGAATTTTACATCATCATTTGTCATTATCCAGCTGCAGGGTATACTAGTAACTGCAGAAGTCTTGGTACCTAAAACCAGTTCTATCAACAATAGGATAATTTTGATTGATTTATGTAACGTTCCTTGTCATGTGTCTTAGATATCCCACCATCAAAAGTTGTCTTCGAATGACTCTTTTTATTACTCATTACCAGGGTTGCCGACTCAGCTATTTTTTCGCCATATCGGTGAATTTTCGAATGCTAATAGCTGAAAAAATTTGAAATAGCGGCTTTTTATAGTGGCTCGTTAGTTAGAGTCGCCGATCTACCACTTAATAATAGTTTGAAAAATAACTGGGTTTGAATCCCAAACTGCCACTTAATAATCTGTGCTATACCTGTCTTGTACAAATAATCATATGACACTGAAAATGCCTTAAGTCGCGTGTAGCATTCTCATTGTAATAAATAATGATACAAAAAAAAACTATTTAATGTAGATATCATATTTTTTTAGATTTTGAAGAGAGTTGACAAAACTGCTCATTACTCTTATCCAAATCGATCACAGCGAGAGCATGTTATTAAGAAACATAATCCAATGCTGACAAGTTTTTAGAAGAACAAATTTTATTTTTAAAATTTTTTTTTTTTAGAAGGAAAGCATCGATAAAACAGCTTAATTTTCAAAGAAAAATAGCTTAGAAAAAGAACACTTTCTTTAGTGGCAGCCCTTATCATAGGTGGTAAACAGAGTTGATAAAAATTTTTTTAAGTGGAGATTTTGCAAAGTTATAAAAAAAAATAATAGCAAAACATACATATCTAGTTATGTATGAATATATATTTATATAGCCAAATTTCCGGTAATTTTTAAAATTTTTCTAGCAATCGAACTTAGAAAATAGCCAAAACTAGCTATAAAATAGATATATTGACGACACTGGCTCCATCCGTTATTTGACTCTCTCTCTCTCTCTCTTTTACACTCTCAATGAGAATCAACGATCAATGTAATTGATATGTGTTAGTGTGTGTGGGTGTGTGTATGAGTCCATATGTATGTACTGGAGGTTTACGCCGATTGAGTTAGCTCCGGCAGCCGATAGATAGAACCGGCGGCGGCGGCTAAGCCGTCGAATTTATCGGCGGCGGCGGCGTACTCAGTTAAAAAATAAAATTTTAAATATTTTATAAGTATTTATTAAAATCAGAATTGTTTCAAACATATTCATAACCATTCAACGATTTTGTTCAATTCAATATTCCTTTGTTTAAGGCCTCTCTCCTGCAGGCCCGGAACTAAAAATTCCTGTCAAACTTCATATAAAAAAAACTTTGGCAGGAATTTTTAGTTTTCGTTTTCGTTTGGTGCGTATCCAGCAACTTGAACGAAATCCACAAATTCATATCGATATTTGGCATATCGATAGCATGTGTGGACTGAGAGAACAGCTGATGAGTCTATCAGGAAAATATATCAAGCAATTATTCCTGGTGGACTTATTCAAATGTCAAACATGGAGAGTCAAGGTGCTGTGCGCAAAACAAAAAAAGAGACTTAAATTTTCAACGCGAGGAGAAAATTGCATTAATAAAAGCAGTCGAGGCACGCCCATGCCTTTGGCAGATAACCGATACTTTTTCTTTTGCCACAATATGTGCCGCAACCAACACAATAGCTTCATCATTGCGATAATTGCAACTCTGCGCTGTTATTGCGGCCTGTTAAGTCATATCAGCTGTTCAATAACAAAAAAAAGTATTGTGCCCTGGTAACCACCAAATCAGCTGTACTCAAAGAAAACAAATTGCCAAACACAAATTATAAGTGAATGCCAAATAAATAGTCGAAGGTGTTCAATTAATTGTGGATAAATATACTAGTATTTATGTGTGGTATCTGTTTGAATGTAATTACATAGATTTGCATTCACCTAGGATACATATATGGAATTAAATTCAATTAATATTATATAATCATTTTAGTTTTATTTTATTGTTGCAAAGCTGGCTACCACCGTTCTTCATTTATCACGGCGAAATATGGGTTAAGCTGGGTATCCAGCACCCCGGAAAATAAAAATTCCTGTCAAACTTCATATAAAAAAAACTGTGCCAGGAATTTTTAGTTTACGTTTTCGTTGCTTGTGTATCCAGCAAATTCAACGAAATCCACAAATTTGTATCGATAGTTGGCATATCGATAGCGTGTGTGGGCTGAGAGAACAACTGACACACAGCTCAGGAATATATAGTTTACAATTATTTTGGAAGCGAATTGTGAACAAATCAGAAATGGAGCCAAAAGCTGGGTGCAAAACAAAAAAAAAAGGTCGAAATTACAAATTTTCTATAAATGAAGGTGCAGCAGCATGATAATAATAAATAAAGAAATATGGAAATTACTAATAAAATTCTTAATTATTGGCGCACACCAGCAGATTTTGCCAAGGTACTGACCCGGCTGCAGAGTTCATTCTTTTACATGGTTTCTTTAGAATTTGTGGTAATCCTGTACCGACCACGAGAGGCTTCAGCATTAGTATCTGCTGGGCTTTCAATTTCAATAGTGCCGCTATATTCCCTTGGGCATACTCGCATCATATATGTTAATTGTGCAGATAGTAAGAGTTCACCCAACATTTGTGGCGCCTCCGTTTGCGCTTTACCTCCTCCTTTTTTTTTGCAGCAATATATGCTGCCGCCAAAACAATCAGTTCATCATTAGATCATTTGGAAATTTCACAATTGACACTGTTTACAAAGAACAGAGTTACGTTCCACACAAACGAAATAACTAGCATATTCCTGGCAGGAATTTTCCGCAGTGCTGGAGATAGGCCTTTAAGCTCTATTTCCAATACGTTAGAGCCATGTTATTGATAACAGGACGTAATGTTAATACGTTGCGAAACGTAGCGAGAAGTCTGAATCAAATTTGAAACGACGAATCGTACAAATTTTTTCGATTTTTTTTTTATATGGAGTTTTTTATTCCGCGTTCGTTTCGCTACGAGTCTAAATAGGCCTTTAGCGGGAAAACGGAAAAACCTTTATGTGGCTTTTAAGCGCACCCTTAAACTTTTTTGTGAAGTGCACAGGTAAAAAACTAAAAAAAAATGTTTGGCATTCGGCATAAAGAGTCGTAATTTTTTTCCCGAATGCCCCAATTTTTTTTAAAAAAAAAATTTATCTATATCTTTCCTATGACAGCTATATGATATAGCTGACCGATTTCGACTAAATTGGTTCAGAATGTAAGAGGGGACGGAGCCCCCTATTTATTTATTTTTTTCGTCACAAAATTGGATATCAGAAATTTTGGGGCATGGAAAGGGTTTCGTCACTAGACATTTACTTCGTAAAGAAGTTTTTTTGGAAGATTTCAGAAATTTTTGAAATTTCATATGCTTCTGACATAGTTACTTTCTTTTAAACTTATTAATAAATGAAAATCACCTGCAGGATGACCCTAACAGTTTAATTCAATCAAACAAACTAAAGCACTCATTGTCGGAATACGAACTGTCTGGCGGTACTGGGTATATCTGCATAGCAAAAGCTATTAGTTGTGTGTTCTTATGTTAATTCTCAAAAAAAGCATAACTGTCTGGCAATACTGGTTATTTCTGCAACGCATAACCTGTCACCTCAAGCTGCCTGCTACAATACCTTATTGCTGCTGCCATTTATCAACTCTAAGTAAAGTGTATATATTCAGTCAACAGGTAATATCTTCCAAAACTTTTCGCTGAAAGATATGTGTCACTCGAAATTTAACGTATTATGCTGGGTTTATATTGGGGCACAGTACGGCACCACATTCTGTGGCAGTTTCCGCCAGCTTGGGACACCAGTCAAAGTGTTTACACTGGCGAGGCATAAATTCTGCCTCACAGCGCTGTGGCAACACAAAATTATTGCTTTCAATGTGAACACCACTTATCGTCGTCACAGCATCGAAAATGTTCACAAAAAGTGAACATTGAACAAGCTCGTGAGCATGAACAAGCTCCACAAAAAGAATAAAAAACAAACAAATGTAGTGGAGTGATCCAAATAACCAGATGGTCGAATGTACTTGCATCCATGCGCACATAATTCTTAAATTTGTGCGGAATATTCCTCAGCTCGCCATTCAACTTTGCAAACATGCCTTCCTTCGCTCGAGTCAAGTTCATTTCGTCGATCCAGCAAGAGCGCTTTGCCTTGGGCTCATAATCTTCTTCCAACTCGTCCAACAGCCGCAGACCAAGAACAGCGCACGGCGCGAGCTCTGCGTCCCTCATTTCATTCACGAACAAAATGTTTTCAAAACAAAAACAGAATTTTGGGTTTTTTTTGATGTAAACAAAAAATTATCGGTGGCGTAGTGTGCCAGAGAAACCAACTTGCTCGATCTGCTTGGCGCATAAAAACAGGGTTGATTTGAGCTGGTTCCTTTGAAAAAGCTGTTAAACGATTTTATAGCAAAGCTGTGCTAGTCCCTGACACAGAAAAGTATGCGGCACCGAATGACACTGGTGTTCACATTGAAAGTGGCACCTTTTTGTGCCACTTGATTTTGATGGCACAGCATTTGTGTTCACATTGCTTCGTGCCACTGTGGCAGTCACTGTGCCAGCTCTGTGCCCCAATGTAAACCCAACATTACAACATATTGAAATTTAATCGTTGGAGCCGTTTTCGAAAAATTCGCCAAAATGTAAGCCAAAAAACCATTTTTTGGCCATAGCATTTTACCTAAGCACTTTGCAAAAAAGCCCTTAAAAATACCTTTCTAACGACATATAGAACACATCTGTAACTTCTTTGGATTGGAAACTATGGGTGTTTCAAATTTATCGAGTTTTAGCTATTTCCCGCTTTTTCAACGCTTTGATGCAAACAAACCAAAATACAACATAAGTGACTTTTTATTTCATTTTGAAAAGTTCACAGAAAATTTAAAATTTGCTTATCTGAACCAGTTGTCGGATTAGGATGATTGAGGTATCATTCGACTCGTATTTTTGATAAGAATAATAAAAACAAAAACAAAATTTACCGAATGGCTCCAATGGCGCCATCCGCTGCAATCATTTAAAATCATGCACCACCCAATAACACCCTCATATCTCATGAACCAGGTGAGGTATCAAAAATAAGTTAAGACTATACCTTTCGATCGGTATATAACTTGATCTGCTCGGACAGTCGTAGCAAATTTTCCATTCTTCCTGTATTATATTGTTAGACAATTTGCACACTACGTGTTGCTTTCGTCACTAACACGGACTGCCGTCCGCAGTGATTATTATAAACTTAGAGTTCTTATACCTTTAGAGAAGCGGTGGGCACGAAATTTTCAATCAAGAGCACTACAACAACATCTACAACAAACACAACTTCTGAAGTCATAAATTAAAGCAAAATTAACACATTTACGACTCTACGGCACGAGCCTTTTCTGTGTGGTTGTTGTTTGTTTTTATGAGGGTCTGCTGAAAACTAACGGATCAGAGACACGTATTTTATTATTATAAAGAGGCTCGAGATCTGCACTCTGAGCACTGCGTGTGTTTTGTTATTGCAAAATTTCGGTGGTCCGGCGATTGTTGGTATTTTGTTGTTTTCAGCTCGCTCGAGTTCAGCACCTGTTCGTTCCAGTGCTTGTGCGTCTGGTTGTCGCCACTTTCGAAAACATAACGGACTGAGCACACAGAGCATCGGGAGCAAGGGCTTGCCCACCGATGCTTTAGAGTTTAAAATTCGCAAAATACTATACTTAATCATTAAATTTAAACACAATAAAATATTATATCTTTAATTATTAATTGAAGTGACCGATGTTTTACCCAAACATCGGTGCATCGGTAAACTTTCGGAAGCAACATAAAACTTCAAAATACCGTGTTAAATATAAATCGATGTTTTTTTTTTTAATTCCTCCACATTGATGTGAAGTTGTATTGATTGAATTGAATTGATTTTAGAACTATGGTTTCTTGGTGAAAATATTTCAGAATTCAGCGTAGATTACGAATATGGGTTACCATTTTAAAATTATTTTGGGGTTCATCAAATCGATATTTATAGTATTTTCAAATTAAGTACAGAGTATCTACCCCGTCGAATACTTGATGTTATTGTTGTTCATTGCGCACGTAAGGTTAGTTATTTTGTATGGTAGTTATGCTTTGCTCTGAGTCATATTAATGTTGTTGTTATCATCGCTATTGTTGTTTTTGTTGTCCCTGTGCGTAACCAGCGACTCGACAAACACGATAGCTGCGATTTATTTATTTGTGCAAAAGTCAAACCGGAAAGACGCACACACACACACACTCACACACACACTCACACACACACACACACACACTCACTTTATTCTGTGAATCTCTAAAATTATGCTTCATTGGATTAAGGTCTGGCGATTGAGCCGTTCACTCAATAAAATCGATCTTATGTTAAGGTGTTCTTAATATTTTGCACACGTCTGTATGTATACACATAAGCTCAACTACATACATATGTAGTTTCAATTGTACGAAAATAAAAGGAGAATAATCATATTAAAGGCATTCCATTTGCTTATCAGCGGTGCCTTGTGGTCTGAAAGTGGATTTTAGGTCGATTCTTGGAGCTCCGACATTGTGTATTGATCCATGTAAATCAGCAGTGCTTTGGCCTCTGACATTAAATTTTACCTACGATAATTTGAAATGGCAAGTCGCATTAGTTACTGTTGACTATTTAGACCAGTGCTGTCTGTGGTCTTTTAGTATATTTTTCGTAGATTCTGGAAACTCCGACATTTTAAAATTTCAAATTTGCTTATCTTTTGAACCAGTTGTCGGATTGGGATGATAGAGGTATCATTCGACACGAAAAATTTCCGAAAGGCTCCAGCCGCTCCAATCATTTAAAATCTTGCACCACCCACTTACACCTCCATATCTAATGAAGGTGAGACACCAAAAGTCAACTCAATTTGATCGGACATTCGTAGCAAATTTTCCATTCTTCCTGTACAATATTGTTAGTCACTTTTGCTCACTACGAGTTGCTTTCGTCACTATAAAACAGCGATGCTCAAAGCTGCCTTATGGATGTGTACGCACCAATACAAATAAAGAAAATCACACGCACACATGTAACGAACTTTTTTTTTATTTCAATGAGTACACGGAAAAAAATAATAACATGTTTCTAAAAAAAATTAAAAATGTTTTTTTAATGTTTTTTCAAAAGCTCATGAAATTGGCTCTTTTTTAATGAAATTTATCCTTTTTGAAATTTGTTTTATCGCATTTCTATTTTATTTAGTGGCAACAGTACACACGTTAACGTTTTCGTTTTCCAGTGTACAGAAAACGAAAAGACAACAACAAAATACATTCAGAATAATGAAAGCAAAACGAAGCAGTAAAATTGTTTTTGTTTTGCCAGCAACGAATCTTGACGGAAAGCGAGAAGTCAAAAATTGCTATTGTTTTACCAGTAACAAATTTTGACGGAAAACGAAAAGTGAAAAATTTTTTGTGTAATTTGCAATGTGTACCAGAACCTTACCAGTGTGTAAGCTCACACACTTCCATATGACATGTGCAATACAAAAACAAATGTGCGTCGTGTGCATAGGCTCTGTACACCTCTGCTATAAAAACTCTTTATAAAATATAAAAAATAATATAATATCTATATATATAAAACTCTTTGTCCTCACTGACTGATTGACTGATACATCAACGTGTAGGCCAAACGGCTTAGGTAAAGAGCTGAAATTTTCACACAACATAGCTGAGACAAATTCATCGTGCAATAAGACGGCGTTTTGTAAAATTCCACCTGGAAGTGTGTTTACCCGAGGTCAAAAGGTCATGGATTTGCTTTGTATGAAAAACTTTTTTGTTTGTTAAGATATCTTAACCAAACTTACAGATTATATGTTTGGGACTGTCTCTTACATTCTGACCAAATTTGGGCAAAGTCGGATTACTATATCATATAGCTGCCATAGGAATAATCGGATGAAATTAACCTTTAGTATGGAAAACTTTTTTGTTTCTTAAGATATCTTAACCAAACTTACAGATTAGATGTTTGGGACTGTCTCATCGTGCAATAAGACTGCGTTTTGTAAAATTCCACCTGGAAGTGCGTTTACCTGAGGTCAGACCTCATGGAATTGCTTTGTATGAAAAACTTTTTTGTTTCTTAAGATATCTTAACCAAACTTACAGATTATATGTTTGGGACTGTCATTCATCATTCTGACCAAATTTGGTAAAGTCGGATTACTATAACATATAGCTGCCATAGGAACAATATAATGCAAATTATCGTTTAGTATGAAAATTGTTTTTCTTTCTTAAGAAATCTCAACCAAACTCATACTAAAGGTTACTTTGACTAAACTTAATTAACATTATTAACTAAATTTCATTTCCGCGAGCGAAGCGAGCAGGGGACGGAGCCCCTATTTATTTATTTTTTTCGTCACAAAATTGGATATCAGAAATTTTGGGGCATGGAAAGGGTTTCGTCACTAGACATTTACTTCGTAAAGAAGTTTTTTTGGAAGATTTCAGAAATTTTTGAAATTTCATATGCTTCTGACATAGTTACTTTCTTTTAAACTTATTAATAAATGAAAATCACCTGCAGGATGACCCTAACAGTTTAATTCAATCAAACAAACTAAAGCACTCATTGTCGGAATACGAACTGTCTGGCGGTACTGGGTATATCTGCATAGCAAAAGCTATTAGTTGTGTGTTCTTATGTTAATTCTCAAAAAAAGCATAACTGTCTGGCAATACTGGTTATTTCTGCAACGCATAACCTGTCACCTCAAGCTGCCTGCTACAATACCTTATTGCTGCTGCCATTTATCAACTCTAAGTAAAGTGTATATATTCAGTCAACAGGTAATATCTTCCAAAACTTTTCGCTGAAAGATATGTGTCACTCGAAATTTAACGTATTATGCTGGGTTTATATTGGGGCACAGTACGGCACCACATTCTGTGGCAGTTTCCGCCAGCTTGGGACACCAGTCAAAGTGTTTACACTGGCGAGGCATAAATTCTGCCTCACAGCGCTGTGGCAACACAAAATTATTGCTTTCAATGTGAACACCACTTATCGTCGTCACAGCATCGAAAATGTTCACAAAAAGTGAACATTGAACAAGCTCGTGAGCATGAACAAGCTCCACAAAAAGAATAAAAAACAAACAAATGTAGTGGAGTGATCCAAATAACCAGATGGTCGAATGTACTTGCATCCATGCGCACATAATTCTTAAATTTGTGCGGAATATTCCTCAGCTCGCCATTCAACTTTGCAAACATGCCTTCCTTCGCTCGAGTCAAGTTCATTTCGTCGATCCAGCAAGAGCGCTTTGCCTTGGGCTCATAATCTTCTTCCAACTCGTCCAACAGCCGCAGACCAAGAACAGCGCACGGCGCGAGCTCTGCGTCCCTCATTTCATTCACGAACAAAATGTTTTCAAAACAAAAACAGAATTTTGGGTTTTTTTTGATGTAAACAAAAAATTATCGGTGGCGTAGTGTGCCAGAGAAACCAACTTGCTCGATCTGCTTGGCGCATAAAAACAGGGTTGATTTGAGCTGGTTCCTTTGAAAAAGCTGTTAAACGATTTTATAGCAAAGCTGTGCTAGTCCCTGACACAGAAAAGTATGCGGCACCGAATGACACTGGTGTTCACATTGAAAGTGGCACCTTTTTGTGCCACTTGATTTTGATGGCACAGCATTTGTGTTCACATTGCTTCGTGCCACTGTGGCAGTCACTGTGCCAGCTCTGTGCCCCAATGTAAACCCAACATTACAACATATTGAAATTTAATCGTTGGAGCCGTTTTCGAAAAATTCGCCAAAATGTAAGCCAAAAAACCATTTTTTGGCCATAGCATTTTACCTAAGCACTTTGCAAAAAAGCCCTTAAAAATACCTTTCTAACGACATATAGAACACATCTGTAACTTCTTTGGATTGGAAACTATGGGTGTTTCAAATTTATCGAGTTTTAGCTATTTCCCGCTTTTTCAACGCTTTGATGCAAACAAACCAAAATACAACATAAGTGACTTTTTATTTCATTTTGAAAAGTTCACAGAAAATTTAAAATTTGCTTATCTGAACCAGTTGTCGGATTAGGATGATTGAGGTATCATTCGACTCGTATTTTTGATAAGAATAATAAAAACAAAAACAAAATTTACCGAATGGCTCCAATGGCGCCATCCGCTGCAATCATTTAAAATCATGCACCACCCAATAACACCCTCATATCTCATGAACCAGGTGAGGTATCAAAAATAAGTTAAGACTATACCTTTCGATCGGTATATAACTTGATCTGCTCGGACAGTCGTAGCAAATTTTCCATTCTTCCTGTATTATATTGTTAGACAATTTGCACACTACGTGTTGCTTTCGTCACTAACACGGACTGCCGTCCGCAGTGATTATTATAAACTTAGAGTTCTTATACCTTTAGAGAAGCGGTGGGCACGAAATTTTCAATCAAGAGCACTACAACAACATCTACAACAAACACAACTTCTGAAGTCATAAATTAAAGCAAAATTAACACATTTACGACTCTACGGCACGAGCCTTTTCTGTGTGGTTGTTGTTTGTTTTTATGAGGGTCTGCTGAAAACTAACGGATCAGAGACACGTATTTTATTATTATAAAGAGGCTCGAGATCTGCACTCTGAGCACTGCGTGTGTTTTGTTATTGCAAAATTTCGGTGGTCCGGCGATTGTTGGTATTTTGTTGTTTTCAGCTCGCTCGAGTTCAGCACCTGTTCGTTCCAGTGCTTGTGCGTCTGGTTGTCGCCACTTTCGAAAACATAACGGACTGAGCACACAGAGCATCGGGAGCAAGGGCTTGCCCACCGATGCTTTAGAGTTTAAAATTCGCAAAATACTATGCTTAATCCTTAAATTTAAACACAATAAAATATTATATCTTTAATTATTAATTGAAGTGACCGATGTTTTACCCAAACATCGGTGCATCGGTAAACTTTCGGAAGCAACATAAAACTTCAAAATACCGTGTTAAATATAAATCGATGTTTTTTTTTTTAATTCCTCCACATTGATGTGAAGTTGTATTGATTGAATTGAATTGATTTTAGAACTATGGTTTCTTGGTGAAAATATTTCAGAATTCAGCGTAGATTACGAATATGGGTTACCATTTTAAAATTATTTTGGGGTTCATCAAATCGATATTTATAGTATTTTCAAATTAAGTACAGAGTATCTACCCCGTCGAATACTTGATGTTATTGTTGTACATTGCGCACGTAAGGTTAGTTATTTTGTATGGTAGTTATGCTTTGCTCTGAGTCATATTAATGTTGTTGTTATCATCGCTATTGTTGTTTTTGTTGTCCCTGTGCGTAACCAGCGACTCGACAAACACGATAGCTGCGATTTATTTATTTGTGCAAAAGTCAAACCGGAAAGACGCACACACACACACACTCACACACACACTCACACACACACACACACACACTCACTTTATTCTGTGAATCTCTAAAATTATGCTTCATTGGATTAAGGTCTGGCGATTGAGCCGTTCACTCAATAAAATCGATCTTATGTTAAGGTGTTCTTATTATTTTGCACACGTCTGTATGTATACACATAAGCTCAACTACATACATATGTAGTTTCAATTGTACGAAAATAAAAGGAGAATAATCATATTAAAGGCATTCCATTTGCTTATCAGCGGTGCCTTGTGGTCTGAAAGTGGATTTTAGGTCGATTCTTGGAGCTCCGACATTGTGTATTGATCCATGTAAATCAGCAGTGCTTTGGCCTCTGACATTAAATTTTACCTACGATAATTTGAAATGGCAAGTCGCATTAGTTACTGTTGACTATTTAGACCAGTGCTGTCTGTGGTCTTTTAGTATATTTTTCGTAGATTCTGGAAACTCCGACATTTTAAAATAAATGGAAACAAGAAGTCGAAAGCTGAAGTTTGAAATATCCGTTACACTATCTACCAAAAAAAACTTCTTAACGAAGTAAAATTCTAGTGACGAAATCCTCTCCATGTCCCAAAATTTAATATATTTTATATACGTTAATAAAAAAAAAGTTTTGCATTTGGCACAATTCGGATGCAATTTTGGCGGGTTTTTCCGTTTACCCGCTAACTTAGCGTGTTTTTCAAAAAGTCGTAGAACAAACATTTCTAGATTTCCGATAAGGAATAATTCCTCATTGAAAAATTTAAGCTTTTGCAACGTTTTGATACGCACAGACAAACAGACAACATACTTTTTATTTCATTTTGAAAAATTCACTGAAAATTTCAAATTTGCTTATCTTTTGAACCAGTTGTCGGATTGGGATGATAGAGGTATCATTCGACACGAAAAATTTCCGAAAGGCTCCAGCCGCTCCAATCATTTAAAATCTTGCACCACCCACTTACACCTCCATATCTAATGAAGGTGAGACACCAAAAGTCAACTCAATTTGATCGGACATTCGTAGCAAATTTTCCATTCTTCCTGTACAATATTGTTAGTCACTTTTGCTCACTACGAGTTGCTTTCGTCACTATAAAACAGCGATGCTCAAAGCTGCCTTATGGATGTGTACGCACCAATACAAATAAAGAAAATCACACGCACACATGTAACGAACTTTTTTTTTATTTCAATGAGTACACGGAAAAAAATAATAACATGTTTCTAAAAAAAATTAAAAATGTTTTTTTAATGTTTTTTCGAAAGCTCATGAAATTGGCTGTTTTTTAATGAAATTTATCCTTTTTGAAATTTGTTTTATCGCATTTCTATTTTATTTAGTGGCAACAGTACACACGTTAACGTTTTCGTTTTCCAGTGTACAGAAAACGAAAAGACAACAACAAAATACATTCAGAATAATGACAGCAAAACGAAGCAGTAAAATTGTTTTTGTTTTGCCAGCAACGAATCTTGACGGAAAGCGAGAAGTCAAAAATTGTTATTGTTTTACCAGTAACAAATTTTGACGGAAAACGAAAAGTGAAAAATTTTTTGTGTAATTTGCAATGTGTACCAGAACCTTACCAGTGTGTAAGCTCACACACTTCCATATGACATGTGCAATACAAAAACAAATGTGCGTCGTGTGCATAGGCTCTGTACACCTCTGCTATAAAAACTCTTTATAAAATATAAAAAATAATATAATATCTATATATATAAAACTCTTTGTCCTCACTGACTGACTGATACATCAACGTGTAGGCCAAACGGCTTAGGTAAAGAGCTGAAATTTTCACACAACATAGCTGAGACAAATTCATCGTGCAATAAGACTGCGTTTTGTAAAATTCCACCTGGAAGTGCGTTTACCTGAGGACAGACCTCATGGAATTGCTTTGTATGAAAAACTTAAGATATCTTAACCAAACTTACAGATTATATGTTTGGGACTGTCATTCATCATTATGAAGCGAAGCGAGCAGGGGGCGGAGCCCCCTAGTATAGATATATATTAATGCTATCGATGATAAAAATTCCTGCATATTTTTAGACGTTTGTTTTACTTTGAAACTTAAAACTGTCATAGATACCATTATATATATTTATTCCATTGATAATTCGATTAAGTAGGATAATTGATAATAATATACGTAAGAGCTAAAGTCTATCACCAAGAAGAAAGTTTTATCTTCAAAACTGTGAGTGTGATTAATGTTTGTGATTTGCGGAATGGAAAAGGGCGTGGCAAAAATTTTAAATAAATTAAATGTTCATACAGAAATTCAGTTTGAAGGCTCGACGATGCGTCCTTCTTCCTGTTACATACATTTCAACGAATACAATATACCCTTATACTTTTGTAAGTAACGGTTTTAAAAACACTATTGGTTTCGTCACTAGCTAGTATATTCGGTTTTCAAACTCGGAATGTCGAGTAATAACATGTTAGTTAGGTCACTAGACGGGCGTCGAGTGTGGGAATCAGCGGAGATTTGCTATTCGATTCGCAGGGCAATTCTTGGACATTTTGAAATAGTTATTACCGTCACTAGTCGGATTGTTAATCGAGTCCTTTTCGTCCTACTGTTGTTTTTATGTAGAACCTTTTGGATTCTATAGTTTGAAAAGGAACATAGTTTAAGGTCGGTCCGTAATCGCGTGGATTTATAGATCTGTGGTGCATTGTCGTCTTACACTTTTATAGTAAATGTCCAAATTTCTTGACCACTAGTCACCGTCATTATGCGGATATTCGTTGTGTTATGTCGAGCTGATGATGAAACTTATAGATCAGAGGTGGTTATAGAGTTATTATCTTTTATGGGTCTGAAAAGTACTCGATGTACACTTTCTATTATTTTTGATAAATTTATAGAAAATAGTGAAGTTTTGTTTATGAGTGTCTTTTGATATTCAAAATTGAATTAGAGGTAGAACGTAAATTTGCAAAGAAGAATAAAAATTCTTGACAATTTTTTGTGCACAGTACATTTAAGCAGTTTGTGCGCTCACAAGTTTAGTGACAGCTCTGGAATTTCTATGAAAATAATATCTTTAGTCAGCATAAAAAAAATTTCGGGTTCACATTATTATAATATACTTCGAGAGGATATTGAATGTAAATGAACATTAATACAAAAATGAAGTGTTAAGAAACATTTAGAAAAGATCAGTTTTTTTTCAGATTTTGTTGTTGTAAAATTCGGTTTTTTTTCCACATTTAGCCCACCAATAACAGCATGTTTTGCTTGGCAAAAGTTGGCAACACTCATTAACATGTCGTTCGTTCTTAAATTTCTTATTTCGCTCAGTGTTATAACTTGTATGTCTTCTGTTAAAGTTTATGTTTGTTTTTAGTAGAGTTCACTTGCAGAATTTGGCTGCTCACCCCTGAATTACAGTTTAAACTTGGTCTAATGTTGTTCAATTAAAACGATTTCTGGGCGTCTCAGAATACATCAATATTGATCTGTCATATGCTCAACTGAGAAATCGAATTGCAAGTAACTTGAGTCGAGTGTGAATTATTTGTCCCCCAGTTGCAGTCAAATAGCTGCTCCATGGATCAGTTCAACAACTCGTGTTTATCACAAACAAATTCAACTTGACCCGAATCGCTTCTGTCTGAGACTTGAGTTGCAGTTGGCGTCTCTTATCAGTGCTTCGATAAGTGACACAAAGTGCTTTGGCAATCAATTAAATGCAGCTCTCCCTCTCTCTCTCTCTGTGTCTCTCTTTCGCTCTATCGCTCTCACTTTCAGTCTTTGGTCTTATATTGATTTTTAAAATAATCCGACTGCGACAGCAGCTCCGCAATTGGCGATTGGCGATCGAATTGACTCCAACTTTGACTTGGTTGCAACTTTGTTTAGTTTCCTTAGTGTCCCCGAAAATGTTGCCATTCCATGGCGTCCAGTTTGCACAGTTGAGTGCCTACGAGCGTCGCTGTCTGCGGTTTGTGTGAATGCAACCAAATTGATCAATTTAAATATCTCATCTAATATCCTCATTCTTTGCCTTATTTACTTGCAGCAATGGCGTTAGCGTGGAAGGTGCCACACACAAACAGGTGGTGGATCTGATCAAATCTGGCGGCGATTGTTTGACCCTAACGGTTATATCCGTGACACAACAAGAGGCTGACAGACTGGAGCCGCAGGAGGATCAAAGTGGCTACTCCTACATTGATTACTCCGATAAGCGTTCATTACCCATCAGGTGAGTGGTTCATATTCTTATGTGAGCCACTAAAAATAATTTCGGCAATCTCCCTTTCAGCATACCAGACTACAGTATCGTGAATCGGAATGGTGAACGCTACATTGTCTTCAATATCCACATGGCCGGACGACAGTTATGCTCGCGCAGGTATCGCGAGTTTGCCAATTTGCATACGATGCTGCGCAAAGAATTCAGCGGCTTCACTTTCCCCAAGTTGCCCGGCAAATGGCCATTTCAGCTGAGCGAACAACAGCTAGACACACGCCGTCGTGGCCTGGAGCAATATCTGGAGAAGGTGTGCGCGGTGCGAGTTATTGCCGAAAGCGATGCTGTACAGGATTTCTTAACTGATACCGAAGATGATATATCCGCATCGCCGGTGGATATTAAGGTCATGCTGCCCGATCACGAGGTCACAACTGTTTCCGTGAAGAAGTCATCAAATGCTCAGGTCGTATGGGAGATTCTGGTGCAGCGCGCCAATCTCACAGCCTATACGCAACAATATTTCTATCTGTTTGAAATTGTTGAGTACAATTTCGAACGAAAATTGCAACCACATGAGATACCACATCAGCTCTATGTACAAAACTACAGCACCGCCTCATCGACGTGTCTCTGTGTGCGCCGTTGGCTCTTCTCCGTTGGCAAGGAGCTAACGCTGCCTGAGCAGGCGGCCCGCTTCATCTTCTATCAGGCAGTAGATGAGGTTAATCGTGGCAACATTCGCGCCGATGGCAGACTCTATGAGCTGAAAGCACTGCAAGACGCAAAAAAAGCCAACGATTATTTGGCACTAGCCCGCACGCTGCCCGGCTATGGGGACGTCGTCTTTCCACACTGCTCCTGTGATAGTCGCAAGGAGGGTCATGTTGTACCCGCCGTGGGTAAGTTACGAAATGCAGCACCCGAAGTGTTTCAATCAACTATAAAATGATTAACGATAAAATGTCATGTATTTAGAGATTATCGGATGTTTTGGGATTTAGATGGGATTAATGCTACATATATAATGGTCTTGTAACTGAAGAGATACTTAGTCATATTAGGAAATATAGCTGCAAAGTAAGTGAGCGTGAAGATCGTGTGTAATATTGCAAATTAATAAAGACTCGCCATTAACTGAGCCCTACATGACCATGAGAATGTTATGTCGTTTTCTAAAACGTTTTCGAAAACTGAAGACATGAGTAATTGAGCTTAACATATAAGTAAGTAACCATGGAGGACGTGTGTTTGTTGATTAGTTAATATTAACGACAGAAATGAAAGAGATAGAAATATATATTTTGAAATAATAAAGTACATCCCATGTTGAATAGTTGAATTTAAATATTTGAAAATTTATTATTTGCTGGCACTTTAAAGTGTTTTTTGCCCAACTATTTTAAAATGCTTTGATTATTGCTTATGCTTATAACAATTATTATTTGCAGGAATGAAGAGCTTTCGGCTTCACGCATGCCGCGAGGATGGATCGCTAGAGGCTCAAATGGTCGAACTAACCTGGGAAAGCATAACACGGTCGGAGAGCGACGAGGAGTCCATGTCATTTTGCTTTCAATACAATCGTCCTGATAAGCCAGCACGTTGGGTCAAAGTCTACACGCCATATGTAAATAGAATAATGAAATGAAATGCACATTTTTTCTATTTATTTAATTATATTAATGTAATTGTTTTCCACCCAATTAGCATGCATTTCTTGCGGACTGCTTTGATCGCATCATGGAGGAGCGCAAATGGGAGGACAGCGGCGATTAAGATGCATTCTACAGCAGACTCATCAAGAGCATTGATCAGATCTATAAAGCAACTCAATCATCTCAAGATCAACATCATCACAGCCTGCGACCCCAAGGGAGTCTTAGTCATACATACTCTTTCCTACACATACTCGCACACACACACACTCTACCATATTCTCAATTTTTAGTTGTGCTTTGATTTTTTTTTTTTTTAGTAATCAAATTTCTTTTGTATGTAAAACTTGATTGTATTACAATTGGTGTGTGGTGTGTAAGTTGTGGAGTACGCAGGCAGCTAACGGTCGTATGTATCTGTTTTAGTATCAGCTTAATTTTAGAGAGAACCTATTGAGAAGGCCACTCAACTTAGTCCAAGATCATACCCCTTGAAAGAGAATAAAATTAGGTATAATGCAAATTAAGTATATCTTATGTACATACATATATTGTAAAATATATTAACTATGATACTTGTAAATGATGCAAATTTCAAGCTATTGATTATATATGTAGGGACATGCATGGGTTCATCAACAACAACCACAAGAACAACAACAGCTTCAAGAGCAACAACACGAAAACTAATGTTAACAGCGGCAACAAAATGTTTCAAATATTTCAGCACTTTAGCACTAAGGCATAAAGATAACATTTAGTGTTAGAAAATGAACGAAAAAAACACGTATACATACAAACATATATCACCCTCACATAGATTTAATTACAGAACCACAAGACGACACAGCAAAGCATCATATCTAGTAAATGATGCAAATTAAAAGCAGCGACGATTCTCATTAAAAATTAACTATTAAAGAACAACAGATCACATAATGTAGCAATAACAAATAAATATAATAATACATACATATATGTAAATTGTAAGCAATTAGCAAAAATCATTTATAATTAGTAATTTTTTTGTTTTTTTTTTCGTGTATACATTCAAAAAGCAAAACTGCTGGTAATATGTAAAAAGTCAATTTTAATAGAACTTAATATTTAGATGAACATATATATATATATTTATATATATAGACATATAATTTGTAAAGCGATAAACATGTTGAAATTATGTACTCATTTTAATTTTCTAATAGGAAATGTTAGTAACATTTAAGAACAGTTTATATAAATACATATAGTTACGAGGCAAAAGAAACAATATGCATATTGACCTAAGAAATGGTCTGTCTGTGTGTATGCGTAAGATTGTGTGTGTGTAGTGATTGTGAGTGTGCAAGAGAGTAAAGTAAATGTTGAACTTTTAGTATATTCTGCAGTCTTTAAGGACATGAAAAAACTGAAGGCAATTTAGTTTAGTGTTCGAAGGCAAAATTTTAGCTATGGCTCTTCTTGAAATTCATACACACATGCACCTACACTCACCCGCTCACACACACACACACACACACCCATTTTACTTAGGCGCAAACAAATTTGAAGTGTAACAAAATTGAAAACTTTATAAAGCAGAACACACAGACACAGTTACATAAACATACACATAATTATATTTCGACACATACATACGTACACTTCCATGCATATATATACATATAAATAAATATACACATACATATATACATACATACATATATATTTATATTTATCAACGATGCAAGTGACGTCTGCTTGTGATATTTACAATTTACACAATTATTATTATGATTATATTTACCATTATGATATGATACGAACATATTCATTCTCTTTTGCTGTGTTTTCTATTATCTACTTTTTGTTATCAATTTATGTAATTGTATATTAATTTTTTGTAATTTCTTAAGTGAAACGCACTTTGTATTCTGTACCAAGTTAATTATTCAAATTGTCTAACTAACCATAAGGCACATTGTAATATGTAAAATGTAATGTGTAATATTAACTGTGTCTCAAAAAACCACCACAAAAATGTGGCACTATTAGATACGCTATAAACGCGTCACTTTAGCTGTATGAGAAATTTAAAGCAAATTAAAACAGATTGATTGAGAAATCACAATTTAGACGCAATGCAACGCTCTTTGGCCATTTACTGTAGTAACGTTTTACGTTTTAGTTGTATAACTAATTATGTATATTCCATATATTATATGTTTATTGTGTATTTCTTCATAAGTTATTTTTTTTAAATCGTATTTGTATTTGTTTTGCTAGAGAAAACGTTGTCAAAGGAATATGTAGAACGGAAACAATTGAACAAACAAAAATAAAAGAAAACAATATGTTGACACATTAACTAATACTTAAGCAAATGCATCAATTTATATTCGTGTGTGTCCGTTTAGTAACTGAACAAAAGCAAAAGCAACAAGAACAACAACAGCCGCAACATATGCATATACTTATTTCTAAATATTAAATCAAAATGCAAAATCATGAAACAGGCGAAAAAAAATAAATTAATAAATACATATTTAAAAAAAAAACATTCCTTAAAAGCGATTGAAACAAGGCAAAGCGTCAACTAAATTTAAATATCAAATGTTTTCTTACATATTTAATAAACATAAATAAATAAATAAATAATAATATAAAAATTACATACATTCGCCTAATTCAACAAATAACAAACAAGTTACACTCAACTCAAGCGGTGGACAGCGTTCAATGTATCGAATGTCTGTATCAAAATTTAATACCCCCCCTGCCAGCCAGCGAGTTAGACGTAATTAAAATGTTTAAATAAAAAAGAATCAAATTAAAGCAAGCTAACGAGGATCACAAAATAGCAACAAATTGTAGAAACGAAGTCAAATAAGATGAAAAGAAGAGCTAAAAAAAAAAAACATAACAACTAAACAAATTACCAATTTATTAAAAATAAAGATTGCATTTTTCCCCCTTTTCAAAAATTGTAATTGCGTACTTATTTTGGCACAATAATATATAATGTATTTTTGTTAGTTTAAAAATTATGGAATAAGAAACCACATTTCAGAAAGATCCATATGGCCGCTTTTTTTGATTTTCTCTCCCGGAACTGGACTTAAAGGCCTATTTAGACTAGCGGAACGACCGTGGAATTAAAAACTATATATAAAAAAACGGCTAAAAAAATTTTACGATTCGACGTTTTAAATTTGGTTCACACTTCTCGCTACGTTACGCAACGTACTGGCATTACGTCCTGTTAACAATAACATGGCAATGTTATTGCCACACTTCGCGCTAACGTGTGGGAAATAGGTTTCAACCCTAATTTCGCCGTGAAAATTAAGAACGGTGGTAGCCAGCTTTGCAACATTTAGTTGCAACAATAAAAGAAAACTACAATGATTATATTAACTGAATTAAATTCTATTCATGTACCCTATATCACTAAGCAAATAACCTATAGAGAACCCATCCCATACAACTGAAATGTACCTCTCAAAGTTGCTGCGAAGCGTCCACTGGGAAATTTTACCCGTGGACCTGAAGTCCGAGGGAAATTTTTTCTGCTGTCGATTCAGTCGGCTGGCAGAGCTCGTAGCTCGCACAGCACGCAAACCATGAAACATGCGTGCTATGAAATACCCTTTACTCATGAAATTTTATTACCTACAATATTTTATATAGAAAATCACCGCAAATTGAAAAAAATATAAAAGGTAGATGATCAAACAAATGCAATCATATATTTGATCAATTATAAATATTAAATTTACATTAAAAATTTGTTATTAAAATCCTAACTTCTACAGGGTATGAGAGTTAACATACAAAATCGTAAACGCATCACCGAAAAATCAAAGCACTGTTGCCCATTCTCTCTGCAACCCATACATATGCACACATTTATTACTTGATACACCCATACATGCAGATCGCTCTCTGCGCTCGACTGTATCTATCTCTGTCTGGCTACATCAAGATATGTAGTGCAAGGGAGACGAGAGATGAATATTCTCATCAGCCGTGCTAATTCGGCAGTTTTGCTACAAGATGTGTTTGTTTACCCTTTCACAACCGGGTAATATACTTTTTGATGCAAATATCAACTAATCTGCCTTCTTTAATTAAGTTATATATTTTGGGTATTATTATTCACATTAGTTAGTTTTAATTTAGAAAATATAATTAAGTCTTTTATACAATTAACACAATGTTATTATTATTTTCAATATTAAACCTAATAACAGTTTATATACATAGTTGTGTTAGGTATGTTCTTAACAAACACTAAGTGTATAATTTTATTTAGTTAATGTTATATATATGTATGTACATTTATATTTTTCTAATTTATTTTATATTTTTATGTATACGTATACTACATTATATCGATATATTATGTCTATGTTATATATGTACATATCGGAGTCGAAGACATTATTGTTCAAGATGTTTAATAACTTAGCCGTTCTATGAAAATCGAGAGTGCAGTGAGTCTCTGCGTGTGCTGTCTCTCAAGACTAATTGCCAAGTCACCTCCTCTGACACCCAGACACACCAGAGCCACACTCGATGACAGCCTCTGCTGTCATCCCACTCTGAGACTTGCTCAACACTAGTAAGATTCACAATACTAGTTATCACTATCAAAGTAAGCCGCGCAATATGAATTATCCCATCTCCGACACGGCCATTCTGACAAATAACACGTCCTCGTGTATGCAAAGATACTTGATCTTACAAATCCTGTATATTATAACCCTATTACGCAAGCAATTGAATACATTTCAAAAACTTAAAAATAAACAATTTTTCATTATTAACAATATCTTATCTTATTAACATCATATTCCTTTTACTATGCAAAAAAAATGCAGATCAGGTAAAAAAATACAGGTCAGGTACCACCATGAGCATCGATACATACTGTCTCTTTCAACAGTTTACATACTGTCTCTTTCAACAGTTTCTATTCTGTCTCTTTCAACAGTTTACATACTGTCTCTTTCAACAAGTCACATACTGTCTCTTTCAACAGCTTACACACTGTCTCTTTCAACAGCTTCTACTGTCTCTTTCAACAGTTTACATACTGTCTCTTTCAACAGCTTCTATACTGTCTCTTTCAACAGTTTACATACTGTCTCTTTCAACAGCTTACATACTGTCTCTTTCAACAGCTCACACACTGTCTCTTTCAACAGCTTCTACTGTCTCTTTCAACAGTTTACATACTGTCTCTTTCAACAGCTTACATACTGTCTCTTTCAACAGCTCACACACTGTCTCTTTCAACAGCTTCTACTGTCTCTTTCAACAGTTTACATACTGTCTCTTTCAACAGCAGTACCAATTTATTTCTATTTTCTCCATACATTTCAGTTTCTACTTTATCGAAATTAACGTCATCTTCAGTCACAGAGCAAGCGTTAATCATTTTATCTTTAACAAACTCTACACCTCTACAAGATACTATTGCAGAAAGTCCCTGAGCCAATATTTCACGGCCAATTACAATATTACTCTTCAAACAGTCATCTGGTACAACATGAAACAAAATTTCTAGGCAATATCCATTAATAATAACATCGCTCGCAATTTGTATGGTGCTCGAAATACTGGCGTTTCCGATTCCCTTCAGGGCGATAACGTGGTTTGCTCTTTTGCCCATCAGCTTATTGGCAATCCCCTCCTTAACCTACGAGCACTCCACACCAGAATCGAAAATAACTGGAAAGCTCTCACCTCGTTGCAGCATATTCGTCTTTGGGTCATCTACAATGCATAAGTCAACTTGCTTGCTTGAGCGCGATCCGGGTCTCCTTCTGAAATTCTCTTGGGACACTGTGTGGCAATGTGACCGTTCTCCTTACAGCGATAGCACACTATGTTGGTCTTCTCAACTTGCTGAGATTTACTGCTACGTTGTCCTCTTATCTCCATAGGTTCTGTATGCACCTTGTTGGCTCTGCAATCGCTCACCTTGTGACCGAGTTTACCACAAGAATAGCATCGGATCTGTTGTGTTTTAAAACGTTTGCCACCATATTCTTCGTCCAGAGAACTGTTTCGCTTCTTGTCCAATGTGAAAACTTGAAGTTCCGATTGCAACTCCCGTCTATTGTGGACATTAGACGAGTAAGCTGTCCGTTGAAAACGCCGATCAAAGTTTAGCAACACAACAACACTATCCTTTTGCGGCTCGCGTACAGACTCCTGTAAAGATTTTGCCAACTCCAAAAAATTTTTATTTTGCTGCTCCAGCAAGATACGGAATTGTTCGCCCGCGGTTAAAACACGGGAGTCAGATCCCACTTCTGATATCGGAGTCGAAGACATTATTGTTCAAGATGTTTAATAACTTAGCCGTTCTATGAAAATCGAGAGTGCAGTGAGTCTCTGCGTGTGCTGTCTCTCAAGACTAATTGCCAAGTCACCTCCTCTGACACCCAGACACACCAGAGCCACACTCGATGACAGCCTCTGCTGTCATCCCACTCTGAGACTTGCTCAACACTAGTAAGATTCACAATACTAGTTATCACTATCAAAGTAAGCCGCGCAATATGAATTATCCCATCTCCGACATACATTTATTATAACAAACATATGTATATAATATAAAACTAACTAATATGAATAATAATACCCAAAATATATAACTTAATTAAAGAAGGCAGATTAGTTGATATTTGCATCAAAAAGTATATTACCCGGTTGTGAAAGGGTAAACAAACACATCTTGTAGCAAAACTGCCGAATTAGCACGGCTGATGAGAATATTCATCTCTCGTCTCCCTTGCACTACATATCTTGATGTAGCCAGACAGAGATAGATACAGTCGAGCGCAGAGAGCGATCTGCATGTATGGGTGTATCAAGTAATAAGTGTGTGCATATGTATGGGTTGCAGAAAAAATGGGCAACAGTGCTTTGGTTTTTCGGTGATGCTTTTACGATTTTGTATGTAAGCTCTTATACCCTGTACAGATTATTTTTTTAATAACAAATTTTCAACATTAATTAAATATTTATAATTAATAAAACGTGTAATAGCATTTGTGTGATCATCTATCTATGATATTTTATTAAGTTTACGTTGTTTTTCTATATAAAATATTACAAGTAATAAAATTTCATGGGTAAAGGGTATTTCATAGCATGCATGTTTTATGATTCGCTAGCTGTGCGAGCTACGAGCTCTGCCAGCCGACTGAATCGACAGCAGAAAAAATTTCCCTCGGACTTCAGGTCCACGGGTAAAATTTCCCAGTGGACGCTTCGCAGCAACTTTGAGAGGTACATTTCAGTTGTATGGGATGGGTTCTCTATAGGTTATTTGCTTAGTGCCTATATGCATGCAAATCTATGTAATCACATTTAAAGAGATACCACACATAAATACTAGTATATTTATCCACAATTAATTGAACGCCTTCGACTATTTATTTGGCTAAATTCACTTTAAATTTGTTTTTGGCACTTTGTTTTCTTTGTGAACAGCTGATTTGGTTACCAGGGCACAATAAATTTTTTTGTTAATGAACAGCTAGCTGATTTGGCTAACAGGTCGGAATAACTGCGCAGGGTCGCTAAAATACGTACAGTCATGGAAAAACTAATACAAACGCAGTGTCTCTTTTACTTAAACTTCATATTTTCAAGTATGAAATACCACTATCTTTCATAATTAAAAAAAATTGCATTATTTTAATTCATTTACCAAAAATATTTAATTTAAATTCAATTTTTTTATTCGGCCTGGAAATAAAAATAGAAACGAAATGACTAATCCTATTCAATTTGACTATTCTCAAAAAATTGACGATGAAATATTGATAATTTTAATATTTGGTTGTCTGACCACGGTTTTCTAAACCTGCAGCACATCTTGGAGACATAGACTCCACCAGATTTGAGCCAATCGATAGAAAAAATACTAATATTCTGTATATAACATAACGTAATCAAACAGCTGATTTATGTTATGGAACAATTGCTTTTGTAAGGTTTTTATTTCGCTTTCAGTCTAAATAGGCCTTAAAATAAAAACGTTAAATTTGACGATAAAAAAAATTGTATGACAACGCTAATATAATCCCAATGAAAGGAGATAAACTGTCTGATAAGTTTTGCGAAACCGTTGAGTATATAAACTTGAGGCAGTTAATATACTCGTTAACATGAAAAAATGATTCAATAATACTTAGGAAAATCATAATTAAAACATCAAAATTACTATATTTTATGAAAGTCAAAAATCTGAAACATAAAATTGTATCAGAGTGAGAAAATTTAAATCGTCTTTTTAAACTAATTGCAGGGTATATCAGCCAACGTGCTGCTATATGTTGTAATGCTAGGAATCAATTAGATGCGCAAAATAAAATGCCATAAGCATATGCATGCTAATAGATACAGCTGGGTGCAACTTGAAATTTCAGAAACCGCGTAGCACGAGGAGAGAGTTGACTCAACGAGTGTGGCATGTCAATTAGACAATAGTTTCCACTGTCCCAATGTATGGAAAATTACATTTGTATGCGTATGTGAGAGCTGCTTTGCGATAGGTACATATAATCCACATTTTCATCCATTTCCAATCCAATTCAATTTAATGCGCAAAAATACTTACAAATTTATTAGCACAATATTACGAATTAGTTTAATAGACTTACTCGATTGATTTATGGAAAGCTACGCTACGCTGATCGATGGGGAGTATCAGTGGGGAGGGGTAAGAAGAGAAGACCTAGAACTCTCGTGCTATGTTGTTGGTAGATCAGTAACACGTCATTCATTATTCAGCAAAAAAAAAAAAAAAAAAAAAAAAAAAAACTACAAGTGTAGCTTCCAAGGCTTCACATATTGCAAAATTCAAACTTGGTTTAATTTTAAGCAACAAAAAATTTTTGTACATTCTCAATTGTTCTTAAATGTCTACCCTTATTATTTTAAAGTATTCTTTTAAACAATTTTAAGCAATTTATATCAAAAGAAAGTCGACAGAATTTAGCTGAAGGAGTGATGTAAATCCAAATTATACACCGAGTTTAAAATTCAATTTTAAAAATCTACTATGAAAATATACAATTATTAGGACTCATTAAAATCCTTGCCACGCTTTTGTTGCTCATTGAAAATAATAACTATTGAAAATAAAAGTTGATAACTAAAAGAACGAGTTCTCATTCGACAAATAATATATCTATCAAGTTTTATATTGAGGTTTCCAAACTAATTTTTTTTGACGATAACGTAATTGTTATTGCAATTCTACATGCGTTCTTTGATTATAAGAAAGTCATCGATTTAATGCCAGATTCAATCTTTGGCATTTTGACAACTTATTTAAAAATATAATTTAAGACCCCTGCTCGATTTTCGCACATGCGACCGATAAGCACGTGAATTCAAGAGTTAATTCGATCAGAAAAGGTTCGATTGTATGTGGATCAAATAGTTTCAATATCTATCAAAAATTTAACGACTAAGATTAACTCTGCAAATGAACTGCGATAAGCAAACTCCAGTGGGATGTTGATTCTTCATGACAATCGATACATCGTCAAAAAAAAGATTTATAAGCCACACTTCACAGCGTACACAACATGATAGAATTTTCACCAATTTTGGTTGCTCTAACTCTTTTAGTCTCTGAGATCTAGATGATCATACGGACGGACAGACATGGCCGCAAACCCAATAGCCTCTGTACTCTTTATGCTAACTGAAGAATTTTAAATTTGAATTATAGAATGACTTTTGTGTTCGGTGTACATACAGTTTTTGGCATATGTACAACCGGGAGTTGATTTGAGAGATTTCAGGTATAAATCCACAAAGTGGAAATGTCTGATCGGGTAGAGTATGGAAACCTTTGACGCTTATTGATGTTATTTGATCAATTGGCGCGATTTAGCGTTTATGTCTACTGATAACAGTGAGTGTGATAGTGAGAATATGTGTAAGAAAAGTGTGAAAGAGAGAGAGAAAGAGAGAGAGAATGAGGGAATGAGCGACAGGGATATTGGCTAATTAGGTGAACAAACCATAGCGAGCAGACCTTGTTTGTGGTATAAAATGAATTTAATTAACTAAATCAATAAGCAATAAACAATGTTATTTGGCAAACAAAGCAAAATGAACTGGCGGCCCAGTTAAAAGCGATGCGTACAACACGTCGCACACGTAATCAGTGCCGCATACGTATGTATAATCGTGGCAACGGATGGGATGATAATGATAAGTACAACAATGATGATTAAAGGCAAATCGACGAAGCGGCTTTATGGCTCATAACCCTATTACCACCCCAGCAATAAGCACTTGCCTTTGATCGCCCCTCTGTCCGTCCGCCCAACAGTGCTCAGTTGAGCTTAACGTCGCGCTCTCGACGCTGTTGACGGTTTTAGGGGCATTTGGTTTTGGTTTGGCTGCGAGTCGCAACCTGGACGCGATCGCGTGCACACGTGTCCGTCCATCGTGTAAAAACTGTGTAAGCAAGTATCGTGTAAACTCAGTAAAAGAATGCCACCGCCACCACCAAAGCCGTCGCTTCTGGCATCGCAGGCCCTTAATGGCCAACACGATAATTCGCAGGAGTTGCCCTATGTAGATGAGCAAGACGATGATGATGAGGAGCAGCAGCAGCTGCTTGGATCCGATCCAGAGGCATGTCTAGCACGTAAACCATCGCTGGTGCAACGACGTAACGTAGACTTGCCACATCTGCTTATGATCAATGAAATGCCCAATGAGCCGGATATCGTATCGCTGAATTCAACAACCTCAACTCCAACACCTCCGCCGATGTCAACGACCGGGGAACGGGATCGGGAACACTTTGGTCTCGGACTACGACGTAATTCCATCTCGTTGCCATCGGGTATCAATTCACTCGACTTGGACGCACTGCGTCTGCGGCATCAGATGCAAGCACAGGAGGCGCTTCATGAGGAGAGTCAAACGGAAAGTGTGAGTACTCTTTTTTTTTTGAGTTTTTTTTTTATTATTTTTATTTTGACAAACTGTATACCCATTTTTGACTGTGAAAACGAGTTTGCACTCTCGAAAGTGTTTAAGAATCATTTGCATCATTAAAAAAATAAATGAAAATAAAAAAAAGTAATAATAATAAAACGCTCATTAAGTGTTATCTGTGCACACACGACAGCGTGTGTACGTGTGTGTAGTTTACCAAAATACGAATACAAAATACTAATTCAATTTCAGTGAGAAACAACTTAAAACCGCACAATAGTGTTATAAACATCACTCAAAATATTCCAAGCAATTAGTTTTCCATAATGTTCAATCCATACTGGCAACGAAATTATTCACCAACCACAATTGAAATCATCAGGTCATCATCCCATCATCGTCATCATTAACGAAACGCATTTGATCTATTCTAATATAATTATTATTGGTAGCCCGGTAGCCATAGTGTACAATGGCTTTTGGGCTTGTGTTTGTCCCTAGATCTCAGAGACGACAAGAGGTTATTAAGTAGAAATCAAGGGTGCAAACCACAAACATTTTGGAAAAGGTTTGGTTCCGTGATTCGAGATAAGGGCAAGACTTAGGTTCGGTTAGCGGACCGGTTTATATACCCCCTGAACCTAAAGCTTATACAAAAAAATAGTTGAATTACTTTCATTGTTTTTTGATGTTTTAATACAAAATATGCAAATTGTTTTTATAATTTTCATTCAAAGTCTAAAACATCAGAAAAACATTTAATGTAATTATGTAACAATTTTTATTTTTTTTTTAAAGCTTAAAAGTTTGTTTCATAATCCTAAGCCGAAGCTGTTCTGCGAGGTTTGGTCTAGAACCGGTTTACAGCCTTGGTGAACAAAAATTGTTGGCTGATAAAGTTTGTTTGAGAATTTTGATACTACTCCACTACGACCTTTAAATGGAAAAAATCAAATGACAAGAACCATTTTGAAGCTATAGTCAGCAGGCAACTGTTTTTAAGTATTTCTTTTATTATTTATTTTTTATTATTGGATATTTTCTTTACAATTTTGATGGTGATGGAACGTTTTCTAAGATACGGCTACTGGGCATCTAACGGTCGAGCATCTCGACTTTAGCGATCTTACTTGATTCTCACCTGTTCTTACACTTTAAATGTAATTAATGTGAATTGCAAATAGTCAGGAAATACAAACAGTAAGGCATGTAAATCTTTTGACAGAACAAGCTTTTATTAGTATTTCATGTTGAAAGAAGTTAAAAGATATAAATAATGAGTTTCATTCGGTATAACTGTATTTAAAAATAAATATCAAATATGTAAATATTTTATTTTGTCAAAACAATCACTTGATTCACCGTAAGTGAATTAAAGTCGTTGCAACTAGCAGATACCCTGTGCTTACTGAGTAATTGACACACATGACACTGAAAATGCTCTAGGTAGCAAATAAGGCGATCATCAAAGCGTTATGCCAAAACATTTCACAAACTCATGATTATAAACAAAAATGTGATAGAAACTGCATTAGATAAAACTAATACATGGCTTTCTTAAGTCGGGCATACCCTGTACAAGTTTCAGGTACATACCATCCTACAGAGCGAAATATTGCATTACGCTAATTACGCTTTGCAACGAAGTGCAAACCACATTTGTTTACAGATAAAAATAAACAGATCTTTTCGTTGATGCTGATATTGATCAAGAATGAGTGCATATAAATAATACATATGGTGAATCATAGCGGTTTCATGTGACAAGCTGAAGTGCCTTTTGTTTTATGTGACTTCTCTCATATTCTCGTCGATCAGCCCGAAAGTAAGCAATGAATTTTGAATTTCGTTAGACGCCTATATCGACTGCAGCACAACTGTAAAATATAATAATAAAAATGACATTCTCATCTCGAAATTTAATAGGCTATTTACACGACAGCACATTTGGCCCATTCGACTATGGTCATTTTCATCAATCAGGCTGTCTAGTTCATTCCCATACAAAATCCGAATGATCATCCAAATTAAATGTAGTTATTCGTTGCCATTCGCCCTGGTTGATTTCTGTATTTTTCTATCGAAAAGCCGATGTTTATCGATGATCTCGTGAAGAAATCATCTCTAATATCAGATGTTGTGTCAGAAAAAAATGTAAACATAAAATTTGCGCCAAATATATTTTCAAAAGGAATATTTAAATGCTATATTTTGCGATGAGAGAGCAGTCATTCAGTGGAGCATGACCATGAGACCATTCCTATGGAGCTAATTCATTAATATTAATTAAAATTTAGCTTTTATTTTATACTTTATTATTGTTGCACAGATACTGAAAAGCTGATTTGCGAATGGCAAATCTAGTTACCCGTTTTACATTTGGTCGTGTAAAGCCAAAAATGAGTCACATTCCAAATGTGAGTGAATTTGGCAAATGTTAGTGATCGTGTAAAAAGCCTATAAGTAAACATCATTGTAAATAAATTATTACACCATTTTCAGTCATCGGTTGTCTTGTAAACTATTTGAGAATACATCTAAAAATACTTGTAAAGTTCATAGATCTTTTGTTTTGTATTTAGATAACTTCGTAAAATGAATTATAATATTACAATTTTGTATTTGTAAACTATGCAGTATAAAAATCTTTCTAAAGTTTAAGCTTGATCATTCTTCAAAACTAACTTCATCGAGGGGTGCCTTTTCACTTATGGTTCGACTTCTTAATTGATTCAATATCCAATCTAGGTCGTTGTGAATTTTCAGTTTTTTTTTTTTTTTTTTTTTTTTTAATTAGACAGAAGTAATGGATGCGGTTCACTCAAATAGAGTTTAAAAACACATGTAAGAAAGGTTGGCGGGGGAGAGAGAAATAACTTATTTCTCTATAATTTGAAAAAGTATTCTTAGCGTCTCCTTTTCAGTACATACAATGTACATATCCTTTAAATTTTCCTTCAAAATTGTCAGTGAAATTAAAAATATGAAGTTTGAATTATTAATTTTACGATCATAATAATTAACACTGAAATTAGACTAGACCATTTTTGTATGTATGTATTTTAACAATTTTATTAAAATAATATTTGAACCTACATAATAGATATTTGACGATGTCATTCACTATACACTCTTTGATGTTTTAAGGTGTAAGTTGTTTTAAAGAATCAAGTCAGATAATTTGACGCTGAAATCTGATAGAACAACTGAGTGGTGGATTGTGCAGGGGGTACAAGGGATATAATGTTCAAGACCCGATAGACTGTAATTTATGGGAAGTAGTTTAGATTAAAAGCTAAATCTAGTCGGCCGTAATTATAAAGCCCGCCAAAATAAACTGAACTGAGTAATTTATGAGTCTGCCACGGCAATTTCTCGCTACATATCAAAATCAAAATTTCATGGCGAGATTCGATTTGAGTGCTGCGAGAGTGGCTCAATAAGTTTCTGTCAAATAGGAATGTGCCACAGAAAGCAAGCAATTTGGATATACATACAGTAAAATATTTTGAATTTTTGTCTACAGTTGGTAATGCATGGCTATAACCTTTAAAACAGTTGGCAGCGCGGAGCAAGTTAAGTTAATCAAAATTAAAGTCAATTCCTTTGTTGAATAAAATAATTATTAAGTTTATTTTTGCTAATAAATATTCATCCAGTTAACAAGTTTAACCAATGGCCCTAAATAACCCAACAGTTCTTTTGTGTCATGCAATAATTTGTTTTCAATTTGTTTTGCTTGAAATAACTGACATTTTTATAATTATAGACGTTTACTTAATGTTACCCGTTTTGATGGATTGCCAAGCAACATAGCTCTTACATGTATACTCTAACTTTTTAAAGCATGTGAAGTTTTTCTTTAACGTTTTTGAAATAATTTTTATGAATTTGATTTAATATGGATTTATGAATCTACTAATGTATATAAATATTAAATTGGAAAATTAAAAACTTTTTTTTTTCACCCTATCATTTTGAAGCAAGTGTATTGTTAATTTCTAGGTTTTAAAAATATTTTTGATGAATTCGATTCATTAACTTAAGATTTATAAATCTCTTTTTATATATATAAATATTTTTATTGGAAAATTATAAACTTTATTATTATCGCTCTAAATAATTTTCTGCAAGGGTGTCACATTTTCGGCAATCCTAAGTTAACTGTACGTTTTTATGCCGCCCTCGAATCTTAGATGTACATATGTAAGTAAGCGAGAGCTATGCCAAAAGTCTCAACGAAATTGTGAGAAATTTGAGAACGAGTACAGTCGAGCTGCTCTATAACGAACTTCTCTTATGTATGCTGAAACAACCACATTATACATATTCGTTTGTATATACTATATTTAATAATCTATTTATATCCCTTATAAAGTTTAGTTCGATTCTTTTTGAGTTTGTTATAAAGAAGTTCGCATGTACTTGTATTCGTAGTTGTTATAAAGCTCGACGTCGAACGATTAAACCATCACACATGCGAACACTCACGCACATACACACACGCACACACACATATAGGCATAGATAGTAAATTCAAGCAAAGCCGACATTTCTAATACAATATTGGAGCAATTATCAAGCAGCCGGCAAAGGCAGCAGACGAACTACGTTCTGAAGTCGGCGATCTGCTTGTTGTCTGTTAACTGTCGACTGGGATTGTCTCTGTAATTCTAACGATGAGTTCACCCAATCACAGTAGACGCTTCACATTGGCCAACGTACAGCAGCAGCCGCAGCAACAGCAGGATACACCGCATGGCAAAAAATCAGAGCTAACGGCGGTTAAGGCAGGTACTACATACTATATGTACATAGGTCTGAATCGTCTCCGTTGCCCTCCAATTCAATCTGATCCGACCAAAATTGGTTTGCGGCTGGATCGAACTGGTTTTTGCATCTTAGCTTATAACTGCAAGCAGAGGAAGGAAGCATCTGATGACACGCAAATTACAAATATTTCCATATGCACTTAAGATTATGCATACGCCGCGTTGCCCCGCCTCAAAAGATGTTGACCAAATAAATTATGTGTCGATAATAATGCCACTTTATTCATATTACTAAAATTAGATTGTCGACGATATCTCGGCCTCGAGCGTTGGCACGCCCACAGCAGTTTCAGTGATTCCAGATACAGCCAATACGAATGGAAACGACAGGGATGATGATGACAGCAGTGATGAGTTCGGCAATGTCAAGAAGCCCGTCTATCGGTAAGTCATCCATTCGACTGCCTTCATAAATTGTTTTGGACCTCATTTATTTTTGTGGCCTTCAGTTGCATCTTCTTTGCTTCCATTCGAACTTTAGTTATGCATTTCAATACCACTTGACACGTTTGTGTTAATTAGTTATAGTCACAGTGCATTTTAAACTGTCAAGTACCCTGTATTCGATATAACTACATATTTAGTACATACCGCACGCTAAACAGTAATAATTCAAAATTCCCCATTTTTGATAACACTTCGCTCAATAATTCCGCGGAATTTCGCAAACCGCCCTCTTATTGAAATTGTTTCAGCTTTTTACCTTTAGCCGTTTGGCCTACACGTTGATGTGTCAGTGAGTCAGTCAGTCAGGACAAAGAATTTTATATATATAGATAAAAACACACTTTTTCTCAAAACTAAATTTTAATTATCTACATAGTGTTCATCTAAGGTGATACATTCTATCCAACGCTTCTCTAACTTTTCAATTTCCTCAAATTGGGTTACGGCAGCTACTTCCTTATTGGAACCGGTGCATTGTTTTGGTGAAGCATTTTCTTTTTCTTAAATTTAGAAAACACATCTAGATTTTAAGAACATTTCAAATAAGAATAAGTTCTTAATTTAAGACCAAACAGTCTTAAATTCTCAAACCAAAAATAAAAAAATAAGGCAGGTGCTTAAAACTTTAAACTTACTTCTTTTTTTTTGATATTTATACTTTTTTTGGATTTTTTTTTTTTATACAAATATTCCGATTATATGTTTGTTCCTTGTTACCAAACTGAAGCGGCGACTCTAACCAGAGCGTCACGGTGCCATTATTGTCTTCATGTTAAATATGTTAAATATATTTATATTTTCTTATCTATTTAAGATTTTTAATTCTTATATTAAGAACTGCGAATATTTAGTTAATATTCTTAGTTTTATTAATTTGGTCTTAAAATTTACTCATTTTAAGAACAAAATATTTAAGATGAATGTACTTGATTTTAGAAGTTGGTTTTTTTTTAGTTTATTATCGAATGGCAAAACAAATTTTTTTGTAAACGGCACTCCTTATATGATAGTCCGGGGACTTATTGAGCATCACAAAAGAAAAAACTGCTGTGTTTTTCTGGAAATAGACAGTTATTGACTTTTGTGTTTCATGAAAATTGAAAAATTTTGAGTTATTAGTCTTTTGTGTAAAGGGTGCGATATCCCAGTCTAATTTATATATTTATTTTATATTATTTATTTTACTGTGAATTTTTTGATGTTGTATATATGTATATATTTCTGACGAACTTAAGGGACTCCATTTTATACTTGATTGTAACAAAACGAATATTCGTGGATATAAATATTTATTTTGCAGAAACTAGGCTGCCGAAAAGTATAAAACAAATTCATTATGTATTATCACAGGGCACTATGGGGCGTTTGAGAGGTCTTTTTGGCATTAATTCATTTTTCGACACACCCACTTTTCCAAAATACTTCTAAGGGTATGTATAATACTAGAAAAAAACCGCATCTAAATAACTTGGGTAGCTTATTTAATGCCAATAAGATCTCTCAAACACCCCATAGTGCAGGGCGATGAGAAAGAAATTTAAGAACAACATTTCATCAAAAGATGCCAACTTCGCACAAGGGTCAATACGACCAATTTAATCTTCAAAATATTTCACCTTATACAGAGCATATCAAAGTCGATCACTTTTTTGCTATCCCTTTTATACCCTGTAATGGACTGGTCGGTATTTATAAGCTGCCTACTCGTATTGCATTCAGCACGAATTCATTGCTCGCATCATGCCAAAGTTCAGCATGCAATTAAATTAATTAATTTAAAGTCGCTGCTATTTATTGTAGTTTTTGATGTTGTTGTTGCTTCAACTACATTAACAACACGTCATTTGGAATCAAATTGAATTGTGGCCAAGGGAATCGGAAAGGGGCACGGCGTGTAACGGTGAATATTTATGAACGTGCCCTTTCCAACATTTCAGCGTCAAAGCGTCTTCAGGTTGAATATTTTAGAAGTACGGTTAAAATGCTGCTTTAGTAAGATACAGTTACAGTTAGTTAGGATCAGTGGGTCGATCACTGCAGAGAGTGTATTTCAGAGCCAAAAATAAAGTCTTATTAAAAGTGTAATTATCTTACTGTTGAACTCGCTAAATTATAAAGCTCGGTTTTGCTCATTACTCAATCAAATTATAATTTCAGTAATTCACAATTCAATAGTTTCAAGATTGAATCGGGTTAAAAACTTCAGGCGAGATTGATTCCTATTGCAATGGAATTTTGAAAATAAATAACTTACACATTTTTGTTGTTCTAACAAATGTATACTGTTCTAAAAATGTACTTAAAATTTGGGCAGGGTAAGGATTAATTATAAAATAATTTTAAATTATTGTGTCGATTTTTCGTAGTTGTCAATGAATAAAGTAATAAATAATAAACAAAACTGTGTCATGGTGCACACAATTCAAACAAAGCACAAATGCCAACTGATAACTTCAATAACAGAGCTGTGCAGAAGACAGAGATGGCAGCTAACAGAGATTATAACCGACAGAGCTTTAACAGTAACGTCGTTGCGCTTGCGCTTTCAACCCCTGCGGAGGGTAGTTAAACTGTTTAAAAGTTGCGACAGAAAGCTTTAGAGCTCGCACAGACAACACACACACACACACACATACACATGCATACATATGTACATATACAGAGTAATGTGAGTAATTTTGCAGTTTAAGCGAATTAATGTCGTAGCGGAGGTGGTGATGGAAGAGCAGAAGGGAAGGTGGAGGTGAAAGTAAAAGCAAATCTGGCTCGTTGTTGATAAGTAAATGAAAGGCAGAAGCAGAGACACACATTGTGACGATGTCGTCGTCGTTCTTGTTGTTCATGAAACTTTGTTGATTGTAACAAAAAATATACACATGTATGTATTTATGTACATGTGTACAGTGATGTGAGGCGTGTGTCATTGTATATATCTGAGATGTTGGGATTTTATATCTTAAAGTAGCCCCGAGCTCAGTAGATAGTTGTGATTAGGCGTGATAACAACAGAGAAAGCACGCGCTCAAATCACCGACAAACGTCGTCCCCAAAGCCGCATATTTCTATATAAATATATATAATAGTTACAGGTAATTGTACTCGTAAATTCAACAGGTATCACTGTCCTCGAGTAAAATTTTACTCATATATGTATGTGCTAATTTTGTGTAGAAACAAAGTTTATTTATGGCCTTATCGCGAACGTTTTTTACATTGAGATCTGCGCCTCTGAAAACATTAAGCGAATAAATAAATACAAATGTTTATATTTATACTAGCTTCCCCGCTTCGCTCGCCAACCCCCAAAATTAGTTAATAATGTTAATAAAGTTAAGTCAAAGTAACCTTTAGTATGAGTTTGGTTGAGATTTCTTAAGAATCAAAAAAAATGTTTATACTAAACGATAATTTGCATTAGATTGTTCCTATGACAGCTATATGATATAGTTATCCGACTTTAACTAAATTTGGTCAGAATGTAAGAGACAGTCCCAAACATATAATCTGCAAGTTTGGTTAAGATATCTTAATTTATATAATACTACGGGGGCTCCACCCCCTGCTCGCTTCACTCGCCAACCCCCGACTCGCTTCGCTCGCGGAAACGAAAATTAGTTATGTTAATAAAGTTTAGTCAGTTTAGTTTTATGATACAGTTATCCGACTTTGACTAAATTTGGTCAGAATGTAAGAGACAGTCTTAAACATCTAATCTGTAAGTTTGGTAAAGATATCTTAAGAAACAAAAGTTCTATGACCTCTAACCTCAGGTAAACACACTTCCAGGTGGAATTTTACAAAACGCCGTCTTATTGCACGATGAAACTGTCTCAGCTATGTTGCGTGAAAATTTCAGCTTTTTACCTTAGCCGTTTGGCCTACACGTTGATGTGTCAGTGAGTCAGTCATGACAAAAAGTTTTATATATAATATATATAGTTGAATAATGTGAGCATTTATGTACTCTCATCAACGGTTAAACGCCTTTATCAATTACGAGCATGTACTATGTATATTATGGCCCATTAACGTTTCTGCTTTGTGCCACGAACTTTTTGCATTTCCATAAAGTTTACATAAAGATAAACTAAAGCGATACTCATTCATATACGTCGAGTTCGCGGTTTATAATACTCGAGAAACGCAAAATGGGTCACAAAATCCCTTTCCCCCGTAACCGATAAAGCCAAGGCTAAGATGTTTCTTTTATACTTCTCTTTTGATACCCTGTCTTCAATGAAATTAATAATCGAATTCGGTAAACATCTCTACAAAATAATAAAAAAGTCAGAACAATTAATTATTTACTTTTATTTTGAAACTGGAATTGCAATTTTTTATTTCAATTAATTACGCTGTGCAAGTCGAAAAAAAAACATGACCAAACTCAACGGTTTGCAACGTTTTCGGGTCCTAGGAATCAAACTGCATCATTACTTTTTTGAGTTACAACGATGATTTCATACAACATATTTTTTAAATTTAACGAAATTGTTTGGTCTCTAGCTTCATGGTATAATTTTTAGACCCCGTACTTAAAAAAAGTACAGGGGTCTATTAAGTTTGTTTCAAAAAATGTGCGTAACAGGCAGAAGGAGGCGTGGCAGACCCCATAAAGTATATATATTCTTGATCAGCATCAACAGCCGAGTCGATATAGCCATGTCCGTCTGTCTGTCCGTCCGTCCGTCTGTATGAAAATCGAGATCTCTGAGACTATAAGAGCTAGAGACACCAAACTTGGTATCTAGGTTCATCTATATTGCAAGCAGATCAAGTTTGTTTTAGAATTTTGCCACGCCCGCTTGAACGCCCTAAAACCAAATTTAAAATTTCATTTCTAAATTACAAGAACAATTTGCAAGCGAGAAACTGCAGATTTTCCATATATGAAGCGTAAGTAGTCCACGATCTGTGTAGAAAATTTCATTGCGATCGGACGGTAAATAGCGAAGGTATTAAAATAATAAGTTAAGCTGTTTAATTGTGTGAGGGTTGGCAGTAATCATAAATTAATACTTAGCAGAAAAATGCTGTTAACAAAGCTGAAATTAGGCAGACAAGTGTTAGAGCGCTCCGTGGCGTACTGTGCTAAGTCGCTGAATTCATCTAATTTTATGCTATCACGCAGGTCGAAGGTTCGAATCCTGCCTCGGGCAATTGGTTTTTTTTTTTATTAATGTTATATTGTCATGTCTTATTGATGTTAAATTGATATATACATTAACATTTGATGTTATTATACAATTTTTAATTCATTTTTCAATAAGATTGATTAACAAGCAATTTTGCTTGTTGATGAACTAGATGATGGCTCAACGGGTTGAGTCCCCATACTTTGTAATCATATTTTGACATTGGGTTGCGGGTTCAAATCCTGTCTGTGTCAACTCCTTTTTTAAATTCAGCTGATTTTAGCTATTTGTCGTGTTCATAATCCAGCATGTTCATATTTATAAAAGCTAATCTAGAAAATTCTTTTGTTTTGGCTCATGCTTATTGATATTAGTATGTATGTATGCGTGTGCTTAACCGATCTTGGAAATACACATATTGTTGTCTCGCTCTCTCTAACGCATATGTCTATTCGACTTTACATTGATTATTTGATGTTTTTAAATATAAAACCCTACGACGAATCAATGTTTAACTAAAATATAAATTAATTTTCACCAGTCTTTGCTTTTTTCATACCAAGTACGGGGTCTCCGACAGTCGAGTATGGTCGACTGTATCGCGAGCGAAGCGAGCCGGGGGTAGGCGAACGAAGCGAGCAGTGGGCGGAGCCCCATTGTTTTTTGTAATGATTCAGTTTGATTCCTAGGACCCGAAATAGGGGGAAACCGTTGAGTTTGGTCATGTCTTTTTTTTAATAAAATCACATTATCGTTGTTAATAAAAACTTTTTATTTTCAAAATAGTGTTTTTGTTAAAAAAAATTTGTAAAATGCTAGGTAATATTTTTTTTTGAAAATTTGATACCCATGTATATTGGGTATCTGTAAATCGACTATATATTCTTCATATTTTTCTTATGCAACCAGATAAGTAAGCGTGAAAAGAGCAGTTCTTAACTACACCTAATCGTTATCTAAGTTAAATCTGACGCCTGGGATTGACAAATATGTTTATGTAGGTATTACACTTGTATATAAACAAAACATATTTTAGTAATTTAAAATTAAATTATAAGTTTAAAGTCATTCGGTCTAATACAATATTGTCTATATGAAGTGTCATAAAGAGTCATCAAATTTTTTCTATTCTTATCTTACTATGAAATTGACAGTAAAGATTACAAGGCAGACAGAAGGCTGTCATAACTAACATAAAGAGGTGTTGTCTTCGAAGAACATCTGATAATAGGTATTTTCTTGTCATATCTGAATCGCATAATTCATTTGTAATACGCTTGTCAGAACTAGTAGAGCTAAAAATCGTTAGGGAAGGAGTATCGGTTATCAGCAATACAATCATGATCATAAACCCTCAGAACTTAGAGGATGACATTTGTGACATGGGAGTATTTCGATTGACACTCACTCAATTTTTACGTGTTTATCTTTTTGTTTCGTTTCAGCGATCGCTTTCGTAGCCGAAGACGAGCCTCAATCGCCCCTCTACCCGCCCTACGGCTCAACAGCAAGGAGATGTTGGCCAGCGACTTTGACACTCATAGCGTTGCAAGCAACCAGGCCTCAATAACGAGTGCTAACTCGTTGGCCAGTTTGCTGCGCGAGAAGATGAGCGTGAGAGAAGAGTAAGAGTAAAGAGCAGAGAGTAAAGAGTAAAGAGTAAAGAGAAAGAGTAAAGAGTAAAGAGTAAGAGTAAAGAGTAAAGAGTAAAGAGTAAAGAGTAAAGAGTAAAGAGTAAAGAGTAAAGAGTAAAGAGTAAAGAGTAAAGAGTAAAGAGTAAAGAGTAAAGAGTAAAGAGTAAAGAGTAAAGAGTAAAGAGTAAAGAGTAAAGAGTAAAGAGTAAAGAGTAAAGAGTAAAGAGTAAAGAGTAAAGAGTAAAGAGTAAAGAGTAAAGAGTAAAGAGTAAAGAGTAAAGAGTAAAGAGTAAAGAGTAAAGAGTAAAGAGTAAAGAGTAAAGAGTAAACATTAAAGATTAAAGTAAAAGGAGAAAAATTAAGAATGTAGGAGAAAGCAGAAGAATATAAAATGAAACACGTCGAGCTCCTGACTATAGGATACCCGTTACTTCTTTGAATTTATATAATGTATTTTTTGAAAGTACTTCAAAGTAATAACTATCCAAAAAATATTCGAAAAAACATTTAATTTATATTAAATATTCCTCAAATTTAACAAGGTGGTTCCACCCTGTGCTCAAGCACTTGGATGCCCTTCGGCACGCCGAAGATTTGATGCACTCGTAGAGCCCAGTATTAATTTTTCGACTGATTGCTCCAATGACAGCTATATGATATAGGGAACCGATGATTGAGAAATCTCCAGAAACAACAAGTTTCACACTTTAACTTTGTTTTGCTTATGAACAGTTGATTTGCTTTAACAGGCCCCAATAACAGCGCAGGGTTGCTTAAATATCAGAGCTTGCAAATAACAGTCGACCGTTTTTGTCCTTGCGGTTGGGCTGTGATTATAACCGAAAGAAACGTGCACGGTCGCTCTCTCTCTGAGCAGAACACTTCGTGTCTCTTCGTTTTTGTTTTCGGTTGAGTGTTATCAGCTGAGTCATTTGGGTTTGTCTCTTTTGACAACAACATTTAGCAACCGATTCCCCCAAACTTTTGCACTTTGTGACTCAGTAGATGACAAAAAACATGAAATGCTCAGCGCAAACGGTCTTTACCTCTATAGTAGTTTGTAGTGTTTTTGATACTTGGTAATGAACAACATCGCAGTAAAAAATTAGGCAAAACAGAATAACGGAACGTGAGTCGTAAAAGTTTGAGCGAAAATGAGTACACTACTCGTGTCGAAACAACCACCGGTGCAGATCTGTGATACACGCATACAAACGCAAAAGAGTTTTATTTTCTTCGACCGCGACCAAAAAATAGGGGAATAACCAAAACAAAAAAAAAACAGTTGTTTGTTGTGAGAAGACCGATTTACTTAAGAGACGATGAAAACGGTTAGTCTCGGTGCTTTGCTCAAAGTTTTGGTAAACAAGAGTTATTTTCGGACAACGAAAAACGGTCGACTGTTATTTGCAAGCTCTGTTAAATATGTATATCGATATGAAAAATATTATAATTCTATATATAATATAATGTTAGGAAAAAGCTGCGTTACGTTGTGGAACAATGACTTTTGTAATGATTTAATTTCGCTTCGAGTCTAAATAGGCTTTTAAACGCGAAACTCTGCGAAATGGGAAATAATGTACTTTGATTTTGTAAGCTTTCGAATTTAAAAACCTTTTCTCGTTTTATTTTTAATAGCTTTTGTCTAACACGTTACGTTATAGATTAAAATATTTAAAATTTGTTGTAATAAACAAACGTTCTTATCAGAATTGTAGTTTTTTCTTTGCATTTTGATTAGCTTATTGATGAGAGATTTCGTCAAATAATCCTTATAATACATGGAAAAACAAAAAAGAACAGCAAAAATAAAAAAAAAAATAAAAAAAACTGAATTTATTTTAAATGTGAAGTAGGTATGCTTATCCTAGTGAGTTAATTCATGTGTTAACTGATATACAAAAGTAACTTTATTATATATATCTGGAACAAAATCATACAAGATGTGAGATTTTGGTTAATTTTAAGTTTTTCGCTATGGTAAACTTTTATGTACATGTGTTCGTATGACTATATGATATTGAAGATTGTAAGTTAATCAATGCCTGTTTCGACAGGCTTTTCCCCAGATGATACGCAAAAAGAAGCGCGAGACTAAAGACTACAAGATCAAGATATTTGTGATCATGATGTCTTCATCATAATTTTTCTGGTAAGTGTTCGAGCACTAAGAGATCTTGAATGTGATTGATTAGGTTTACTTGCTTTTTAACATACTCTTAGATCGGCTATGCGTATATTGCTTACCATCAGCAGGTGCTTACAAAGAGCTATTTTCAGAAGATAAAGTTCAACTCGAAGGATCGCATCTTTCGTATACTAAGCCACGACGATAAGGAAGTCATCCATGGTCATTTGGGTGTCACACTGGGCAGCGATTCGGCGCCTTTTCACTGCCTCGAGGATCATCGGCGCAGCGATGGAAGCGTGTGCATCGAGTGGAATGGTATCGCACGTCTTCACATGAACTTTGAGGATAAGAAAGTCTTTCGATGCTATACGCTGCAATGGCAGGCCTTGACACCCGGACTGTTGCCCACGGATTGCTATGAGCTAAAGCGGGACAATGGACTGTGGTTTGGTGGTGGCATTACTAAGGGACAGGAGTGGTCACTGAGCTATGCCAACTTTGATTTCATGCCCTATGCCAGTGGCGATAACAAGATCCATCAGTTTGGCAATGCCGTCAAGCGTTATTTCATCAATTCCATTGGCGTGGCCATGCAGGTGAGCGAGCGTACTCCTCTCCAGCTGGGCATCAATCGGACCGAAAACCAGTTCTGCCTGCGAGCGGCCAACGATGACTTCACCTTGTGACTGACTGACGCTGCTACCGCAGCTGACCACAAAATTTGTACGACGGAGGATATGCGGAGTCTGCACATGCTGATGACACAGCAGAGCCTGTGGGATGGCCTAACTGAACAGGACATTGGTGAGCTGCACCTCGCTGCTGAGGAGCCAGTGGCAGATGCCCAATCCAGGAGAATCCGACTCCCTTAACGAATCGATCATCTGCGATTACTCGGAGAATGCAATTGCCATGAGACGGGGACACATTGTGATCAATGAGTTCTGGCAGGAGAATATCGGTGACTTTACCGTCGATCGTGCCCGCTTTCCCCGCTCTGGACACCATCGATGTTCTGCACAGACGTGGCTTTAAGGTCGTCTTCACCATTCAGCCGTTCATCAGTACGGATAGCGCCAACTTCAAGGATGCGGTTGCCCGAAAGCTGCTCATCTATGAGCGTTACTCGGAGCGCAGTATTCCGGCATTGACACGATATAAGAGTAGCTCCAGTGCCGGCGTACTGGACATAACCAACAATGCATCTGTGCCCTGGTTGATTGAGAAGCTGCAGCGGCTAAAGGATGAGTATGGCGTCAAGAGATTCTATCTGGATCTCGGCACCGGTTACAATCTGCCGCATTATTATCAATGCCGCAAGCCACTGGATAATCCGGACATGTATGCCCGCATGCTGACCAGCAACCTCGAAAGCGTCGGCCTAATGGCCGTATCCACGGCCAGTGTGGTGCCTAAGCCACCGACATTCCTGAGCACACCGCCGGCAAATGGCACATGGGAGGGATTACGGGATACATTGGCCGCAGTGCTCAACTATGGCGTCATTGGATATCCGTTTGTGCTGCCTGGTGCCATTGGTGGCGACTATCTGCTCCAGCGTCCGCTCACCAAAATGGTATCGTTCTATTCGCTGGGACAGCCACCGCTTCCAGATCCCGAGCTGTTCATCCGCTGGCTTCAGCTCGCCACGTTTTTGCCCGCAATGCAGTTTAGCCATTTGCCCGATGAGTATCACAGCGAGCTGGTCACCCGTGTTGCCCAGGAGCTGAAGGAGGTGCGTCAGACGGTGGTCATAGCACTGCTCAAGAAGTATCTCAGTCCATCGATGAACGAGGGATTGCCTCTGGTGCGTCCACTCTGGATGCTCGATCCACATGATCCCGCCTGTCTCATAGTCAGCGATGAGTTTTCCGTGGGCGAGGAGCTTATTGTGGCGCCCATTCTCGATGCGGGTCGGGAGGAACGCGAAGGTAATATATTAATCAATCAATAATTCCAATCAATCAATCCAATCAATAAATCATTCAAGCTAATCAATCTGTCAATAATCACTTAATCAATCTTAATCTTACCGTTATCTTCATCTTTAAGTTTACCTGCCGCAGGCGTATGGAAGGATGGCATCGATGGATCCTTGCGCAAGGGCAGCCGCTGGATGCATGCATATCGTGTGCCCAAGGATAAAATCGCCTACTTCCGCAAAAATGCCGGACAACACGCGTTTCTAATCAATTATGAACTAGTTCCAGTTCCCAGTTCACACTCATTATGCCGTCATATTTAACTTTGTATTATTATTATTATTATTATTAGCTTATGCTGAATAATACAATATATGTACTTCCGATCATAGATAACATAACATTCATCATTTGCAAATGAGAATGAATTATGTCTAGGCTTACACTCTACAATCTATTTTTATTTTTGTTGTTTAAGTAATCATATATCTTCCAAAAAAAACTTCTTTACAAAGTAAAAGTCTAGTGACGAAAGTCTTTTCCTGCCCCAAAATTTCTGATATCCCATTTTGTGACGAACAATATTAAATTTAATATATAAATTATTATAAAAAAAAAAAATTTGGCACTAGCTGCAATCATTAAAATTTTGCTCCTCCCATTTACACTCACTAATCTCATGAAGCAGGTGAGTAACCAAAAGTCTTAGTATGCACTTTTGTTAGTTAACGCCATACCTTTCGATCGGTATAACACTCAAGCCGATCGGACAGTCATAGCAAATTTTCCATTCTTCGTGTATATATTGCTAGTCGCCTTTCGCACCCTTCGTGCTGCTTTCGTCACTAGCGCGGACTGCCGTCCGCAGTGACTAACTTTTTCTATATATATAGACATATGTATGTGTTTTTTTTTTAATTCAATTAAATACAATACGTTATGCTCTGCATGCATTAGGATCGAATTAGATATGTATATAAAGTGTATATATCGTCTGAAGCTGGACATGCTGATACTGTTGAAATAGTTAGTATTTCGAAAACTAAAAAATACATTGTTCGTTCCATATAAAAAAATATATAATTTGAATTCTGAATACCTTTGGGTCGACACAATACTATGATCAATGTTTGTGCGCCGAACAAACAGTTTCCACTTTTCAAATTCTTCACTCGTTATTATGAACTTAAGTCCTCGTCAATTTGTATAAAGTCTAAGGCGATATATGTACATACGATTATATTGTATGTTTTGGGTACCCTGTGGCTAGAAAATGTTTGAGCAGGTGTAATAATTTAAATAATGACTAATTCAAATTTAAATGGAGAAAGAGTGTTGACCAACTTTAAATCTCTGCCGCAAAGAGCGTTTATTGAACCAGATTCAATTGCTCATGAATAATTATAATAATTTTATTAGTAATCTTCGTTTTAATACCATTGTTAGGAAATTGAGTAAACTATTGTAAAATCAAGAGTGTATTTAACAACATTTGTTTTCGTGTAAGCATTAATTATCTTTTTGAAATATGTAAATTCCTGGAAATTTTTTTAATTTAATTGACACGAAATAGTATATGTGTACATAGATAGTATGTATATTTGCAGTTTAAGCATATTAAAACACATACATTTTTCAGGCTCATATGTTTTTGAAGAGATTCAGTTTTTCAAAATGATTCTAATATTTAAGTCATTAAGACAAACCTTAAAGCTTTTTGAATATATGAGTACAGTAGACTTCTTTGTTCCTTCGAAAAATATCTTTTTATTTGGGAAAGCAAACCGAGAAGTATAAAATTCGTTTTTAGTTATTAAAGTTCAATGAAATACAAAGAATACTCGGAGAAGTATCTCAAAAGTCTTGAAATAGTGCGGTATGTCACAATATGCAGGTCTGAATAGGTGGCTTAATGGCGCTACGGCATAAATAACTCACTGATTGCTGGGCACTCGAACAGGCCGATTAGTAATTCGTAATTTGCATTTCCAACTTTGTTAAATAAGTACCAATCTATGTATGTTTGGATTTTATTTGCAGCTCACTTAAATTAGCTTTAGATTTATGGGTAGCAATAAATAGTTTTCTTCTCCATTATGCATTACCATACCCGGCTGCAATTGTGGTTGCAGTTCCTGGGAACGGATGCCAAGTGCAGCTCAGAGCTTTGTCCTGCACTCGGGCAGCGATGCTTCACATGGCTCCGTTTCGGGTAGTCTGGAGAGAAGATCGCACTGGTCATCCGCGACGACGACATCGTGCTGATCGAGACAGACAATGGATCTATGTCTCTGGGGCATCGGTGCGCCCGGCTGACGGCAGGTGACTGGACAGAATTGCCATGGACCTGGCCACCAATGCGCCGGACACTGTTGCTCGGAACAAGGGCGAGTCTGGCGCAATGGACGCTTGTTCTTCGCATGCGTCCAGCAGGGCAGCTTGTCGGCCAACACTGCAATGGAATGTGGGTGGAATACAATAAAAATTTCTAGCAAAACAGCCACTTAGATTGCATCTCACCCTTGCCGTTCTCGTGGCAGATGGGCTCTCGATGCTGGACACCCCCGCCGCAACTGGCAGAGCAGGCTGTCCAATTGCTAAGGCGCCACTGATGCTGTCTTGACGCACTGACATTGATGGCGGGCAGCGTGAACTCATAGTAGATGCCTGTGTTGCTCTCGTTGCCGCGCACGATCGCCTGCAGATTATCATTAAAAATGAGTTTGATTTGTGTACGTAATCATTCAACACTTACGTATAGCGCTATTGAGTGCTGTATGGGCTGAGGTATTTTGATGGTCTCCTGCTCGTCCTGGCGATCGTAAAGACTCTCAGCACCGGCGATCTCAAATTCACCGGGCATGGAGATTAAGCTGTCGCCATTCAAATAGAAATTATCATCCCCCTGAGCTCGCCCGATGGCTAGAAAATGGGCCGAGTTGGCCAGCTCCTTGACCAGGATGTGACGTGCTCGCGCGGGAATGTTAACAATCTGCACGTAGACACCGTCGCTAACGTTAAAGGCTTCCCTGTAGATCTCCTTTATGGGCTTGCATTGATCACCAGAACCGCCACAGACACCACAACGATCGTCCTGCATGTCCGAGTCAACGATCCAATCGCAACCAACTTTCTGAATGAAACGCTTGTTTAATTGATCTCGCCGGGCGATTATCTCGAATCAGCTATGAGTCGAACTTACCTTGCAAATGCCATCGATGCACATGTTGTTCGTTCCCAGCGTGCAGGGGGTGCCATCTAGGACAGTTTCACCCCAATTGGCAATGATCGTGTCATCCATATCACTACAAAATAGTCGACAGGGATTGTCTATGCCCAAGTAGATATAATTGTCAGTTTCTGGAATACACTAATGGGTATGCTGTACTTACTTTTGTCAAAGAACGGCAGCCACTTGTAAGTGACACCCTGATAGCTGACATTGTCGTATCGTGCACACTGCTGTGCCCGGAAGCTAGGATCATGCTCTGGACAGGGCTTCTTCCGGCAAATCTTATAACGCTTGCGCTCGCCAATGCAGAAGGCGCCGCCATTGGCGGGCACGGGTGAGTCGCATTCCCGCTGCTGAATGGATACACCGCCGCCGCAGCTGCGCGAGCATTCGCTCCACTCGCTCCAATTGCCCCAGCTGCCCTCAATGGGCGGCATCTCCTCCATGCGAACACATTTGCCATTCTGGCACCACTTGTTCTTGCCACAAGCGGTGCCTGGAGCCGTGGGCCGCATGTTGGTCACGCACTCGCCATTAACGCGACACCACAACGTCGAACAGAACTCGTGTGGTGCCGAGCAAGCGCCCACATCGCTGTCCGTCGTCAGGTTGAACTGCATGCGGCACTGCCGCTTTGCATTGTAACGTTCCCCTGGCAGCGCCCCCGGATAGATGTATTCATCCATATTCACCGGTGAATCGTCCAGGCACTCGCCCAGTCCCTGGCTGCAACGGCAAATTAACATTATCTGTGACCTATCACTTGACCCCTTACTTACTCTAGAAAGTGGGTGATGTATTTTCGACTGCAGTTCGACCAGCAAACCTGCAGCGTATCCGCTCCAAATGTTGGCGTCATGATGTGCACTATTGACCCCATACGTGGATGGCAACCAATCTTGGCCGTGTCGTGAAACATTCCAAAGCTACAAAAAACAAGATTACAGAATATAGATACACAGAAAAGCAAATCTAGGAATCCGGGATAGATGCATGCTAAAATTAAGAATCTTAAACTTTTTGTTGAGAATGGTAACCATCAATTAGAAAATATGAAAGCGGGAAATGTTATAAACGTGACCCCGACTATAAGATACCCGTTACATACTTTTGGCGCCTACATTTTTTAACAACTTATATTTATTTGCCTGATCTTGTCGCAATTGTCGGAGACCCCCTACTTATAATAGAAAAAGCAAAGACTGGTGAAAATAAGAAAAATATAGAATTTGCGACTGTAGGATTCGTCAAAAAACAAAAAAGTTGTTCAAACTAAGACTTGATTTTTGACTAATCGTTCTTATGGCAGCTATATGATTAAAATATTCGATCAAAAAAAAAAAAAAAATCTGGATCTGCTTGCAATATATAGAGGAACCTACATACCAAGTTTGGTTTCTTTAGCTCTTACAGTCTCTGAGATTCAGGTGTTCATACAGACGAACGAATGTGGCTATATCGACTCGGTTGTTAATGCTCATCAATAATGTACAACTTATTTGACGCACAACATTTCTAACTCTGTTTTGTTTTTATCACTGCGGACGGCAGTCCGCGCTAGTGACGAAAGCAGCACGAAGTGTGCAAAAGGCGACTAGCAATATATACACGAAGAATGGAAAATTTGCTACAACTGTCCGATCAGGTGGAGTTATATACCGATCGAAAGATATGACGTTAACTAACAAAAGTACTAAGTCTTTTGGTAACTCACCTGGTTCGTAAGATATGGGAGTGTAAGTGGGAGGCAAAATTTTAATGACTGCAGCTAGGGGGCCGTTGGAGACTTTTGATTAAATTTTATAGTTTTATCGGTAAATAGCTAAAACCCGATACATCCGAAGAAGCTACGGATAGAAAGGTATCTTTGAGGGCTTTTAGACGTGCCTTGAATATTTTTTTGCAAAGTGCTTAGGTAAAATGCTACAGGTGAAAAAATGTCTTTTAGCTTACATTTTGGCGATTTATTAGATAACGGATCTAACGATATAGTAGCTATATGATATAGTTATCCGACTTTGACCAAATTTGGTCAGAATGTAACAGGCAGTTAGAAATATACAATCTGCAAACTTGGTAAAGATATCTTAGAAAACAAAAAAGGTTTTATACTATTTTGATTTTGGGCTGATCGTTCCTAAGGCAGCTATATGATTATACCGGTCCGATTCAAAAAAAAATAAAAACAAACTTGTTCTGCGTACGGTATCCAGGAACCTACCAATTTTTAGGTCTCCAGCTCTCATAGTCTCTGAGATCGACGCGTTGAAACAGACGGACAGGCAGACGGACATGTGGAAGTGGAATTTTACAAAACGCCGTCTGATTGCATGATGAAATTGTCTCATCTAGTTGTGTGAAAATTTCAGCCTTTTACCTTTAGCCGTTTGGCCTACACGTTGATGTGTCAGTGAGTCAGTCAGTCAGTCAATCAGTGAGTCAGTCATAAAGTCAGTATGATCAAAATAGTTTGGTCAAGTTTAATCATTAATTAACAAATTTGCGTTCAAATTTGATTTAAGTCTCCTTCCCATTAAAGTATAAATTCATTTGAAATTTGTAGAATGTAAGAATAGTGGGGTCAAATAAGTTGAGAGCCACTGTATATACTTTATGAGGGTCTGCAACACCTCCTTCTGCTGTTACGCACATACTTCATAGTGTCGGAGATGCGTCCTTCTCCCTGTATTTCTCCCGTATATTTCAACAAATACTATATGGCCTTAAAATTATATTTTAGTGACGGGCGTGAAAAGGTTTTTTTTAAATTGATATGAACAAATCTGAAATAAAGTTTCCCGAATACTGTGCAGAAATAGGGCAGTTAACGTCTCGCATGCAGAAAAAGTAGCTGACCGCCTGCAGCTGTGGGAATGTGATGCCTACAACACGAGTGTTTCATTATGAAAACTGTTTAGATTTTGATGATCTTATTTATTTATATGCCATCAATTCCGACGGGAACTACATCTCTTTCAGAACACCTGAGCTCACCACAACTTCACCTCATCTCCGCTCTCTTTTCTCACCCACCTGTCTAGATTTATTATTTGTATTGTCTTTGGGAAACGAGTAACAAAATGGCAAACAAGTCATTTATGCCACGCTGAGCGACTATCCGAAAGCAAGTGAAAAACCTGATTATTAGAATAGTGTTTAAATCAGCACAACAACAACAAGAACAATTCGAATAACAGCAACAACAACACACACACCCATCGAGACAGACAGAAAAAGAGAGTGAACAAGCATATCGTTAGTTCAGTGGCTGCCACCTGACGATGACCGGACAATCCATCGACAATCAAACGCAAATTGCACAACAATAATAAAATTAATAACAACAACAACGGCAACAACTTCCCTATGCGTGTGTGTGAGTGTGTGTATGACGATTGAACCGCTGATCTGGCTGGTTGACTCAATCGGAACACGCCAGACTGACGGGCACTTGGCTGCGCTTATTAGGCGTTTTTACTAAAATCCACTTGGCACGAACACGAAATGAGATAAGCCTTCGACAACCGGACAGTCGGACAGCCGAACAGACGGACAACTGCAACAACTGTGGCAGCCTCTGCCTCTGGCTACCAAATTGATACGTTTGCCCCCCTTCTGCCCTCCACACCAATCCCCTACTCTACCCACTGCTTGTGTTTTCAGGGTTGCACAAGAATGTGACTTAAACTAAGTAGACTTAATGTTAGCTAACCGCTTGCTTTAAAAGCTTCTTGTGCTTAAAAAGCATTGGGCATTAAAAAACTTTTATTGAAATTTCGAAATGCCGTAATGTTTCCAAACACTGAGAGAAGTGAATACTGGTAACCTTTTAATCGAGCTTTGAGCTTGCTCTTGATAAAAAAAAATTAAACTTGCTTGAAGAAAGTCACGGGATTTGAAAAAAAAAATAATGGAAAATGCATAAGTAATCAATGTAAAGCTTTTCCATGTGCTTTTAACTAACATTTAATCAATACAACTAATATTGCTTGAATCTTTATTGTATTTAAAAAGTTGGTAGATCTAAACAAAAACTCGAATTGAAAATGCAATACGGTTTATTTGAGCTTTTAAGTCACTTGTTGCTTGTGCAATTGGACAAATGGAACAAGACGAGGTGCGGTTACAGTCAAGTGTAGTCGACTGTCGGATACCCTGAGCCAAGACACTTAGATGCTGTTCGGCACGCCGAAGACTTGATACCCTTGAAGATCGCTGTATTAAATTTTCGAACGATTGTTAAAATTACAGTTACATATAGTGGTTCGATTTTAATTCAAATTTGGCCAGGATGTGTACGATCAACTTTAATGCATATTCTGTCAAATTAATTGAAATATCTTAATAAACAGAAAAGTTTTTCGTACTAAAAGTTAATTTTTGACCGATGGTTCCTATGGCAGCTATGATATAGTGGTCTGATTAAAAATTTAAAGTCTCTAGCTCTTACCGTTTCTGATATCGACGCTTTCAAACAGACGGCTAAATTGTCTCGGCTGTTGATACTGATCAAGAATATGTATAGTTTATGGGGTCTGCCACGCCTCAATCTGCCTGTTACATACATTGTGCCAAGCACATTATACCCTTTTTTGCCCAATTTTAATGGGCTCAGGGTATAAAAATCGTAGTTATTTTATTTGACGATGAATCGAATTAAATAAATCGATTTTAATGAAAAATCGGCTTTTGTGCATTTTACAAGAGTTCCGGTTTTGCATCCTATATGCATGCATCCTATCGATGCAAACAGTTTAGAATGTGGTTTTTCAAATCAAATCCATGAAGAAATCCAAGAATTAATAACCACTTTCTTTACCGTCATTATTCACAATTTAAATTTTGAATTTTTCCGATGAATCTACAATTTGATTCTTTCATTGGAAATTATTACTAATCGCTGTTAAACTTTAATGGGTTTGAAAAAGCTTAATTTTTCAGCCTTTTACCTCATTTTTGTATAAATCAGGAATAAAACAGTTATTATTACGAATATACTCACGGCCATAAGAGATCGTAATGATATTAACCGCTTATCTTCGTGAAAAAGAGCTTAACCCCTGAATTTCTTAAAATTATTTAAAAATATTTCTTCAAGGCTAACATTCCATATGCAACAAATATTGTTTATATCTTTTGATTTTGGAGCTATAATCAAAAGTTATGATAACAGTGGCCGTGACCATATGATGAACAATCACAGTTAAAAGTCGCTATACAGTGATTTGATTATCCATCCCTAGTTGTGAGTATGAGTACTCGCATATGCTAGTATGAGTGTGTGTTTTGTCACTTGGTCTGCGACTAATTGAGTTTAAATAGCGGAGGAGGCAGCTGCCAAAGGGAAAAGTGGGCAGGGGAGAGGCAAGTGTTTTGGTAATCTGTGGGCGTGGAACGCAGGCGATCATTGTCACAACACATGCAGGTGTCAAAGCATCCGTCGCGTCCACTTAGAGGCAACCATTCATTCATTTATTGATTCATTTTGATGCAGTTGTTCCTTTGATTCATTCATTAAACGAATTGGGCTGCACATAAATCTTTGGCTGCGATCAATTGATGCATTTGCGTGCGTTGGCCGCTTGCCATTTGCCACTTGAGAGTTGCCCGCTAGCCAAGTGACTGGCTGCAAGTGCATTTCCATGTTGTCCAACGATGTATGTATGTATGTATGTTACTTGAGTCTATTGCGTGTTGGATTTCTTTGGTTTATGTGTATGCAAATGTGTGGCGCCGCAAGTTGGCTACATCAATTGGCATCAACTGCCGGAAGTCGCGACTTACTTGTGCCCCAATTCATGTGTGATCGTGTGGGAGAGCATGATGCCGTTGTCCTCGTTGACGCTGCACGATTGCTTTGGTTTGCACATTCCGCCCACATTGGCTAGTCCCAGGGTCCTGCAATATCCAATAAGCAATAAGCAACATGCAACAGATTGAGGCAACATCAACAAAAATATACATATGTACTTACATGCAATTGTTGCCGCAAATGTTTTTGCGCGTGATAAGTATGGCGACGTCATGATGATGCGGATCATTCTCGTTCACCGAATTCTGTTTGTGCTGCCAGCTGCAACACTTGAGACACATGAGAGAGACACTTTTTTTTTGTTTGGGATTGCACATCTCTTACCTGCAGAATCGATCGAGATTCTTTTGCGCATTCTGCGTGAGATTCAGCTCCGGATCCGTATCATTCTCCTGAAGCACAATGATGCGCACCACAACGATCTCAATGGCATTGCCGATGCTAGGATCCTTGTATAGTGCGGATACCATGTTCATGATGGTCAATAAATAGGCGATGACGTCTTTATGAAACACAGACATGGTCGCATCTGCCACAATGAGAGTCTCCACGTGACGTGGACTGCTAATCGAACGTCTACTCCGCTGTCCCGGATTCTTCTCCGGCTGTGTGTCGTACTTGAATTTAGTGTGCGGCTCCTGCACCTGATGATGCCGATGATGATGAAAATGATGATGATGGAAGTGGTGCGGGCGACGGACCTTGCGACCTCCTTGAATTTTTAACTTGCCACTCGGCTGCCACTCCAGACGTGTCTCCATGCGTCGTCGCGGTTCTCGTGTCCCGCAGTTGCTCACATGTCCCTTATTGCGATGCTCCTTCCGCTTGCGCTTGTGACGACGCCTCTGCTGTGTCGTCTACAAAATACAAATGGCCACAAATGAGAGCATCCCACACACACAAAATGTACACGCTGTATCATTTTGTTGAGCTTACCTTCTGCTTGGGCTTCACCGAGGAGCGCTGGAACACTACATGAGGATGGCCGTTAATTGGATGCGCCGCATACTGCTTGGATGGCTCTATATAATACTCATTGATGGCCGTCTTGATGTGTCCCACCTGGTGGAAAAGGGACAAAATAAACAAAAGACTTAGACAACAAACTTGGAATTGCTTTAAGCTGATTCAAAAAGGTGAATTTATAAATCTAGCAAGAAAACTAAAATTATACAAATAATACCAAGTTGGTAAATTAAATATCGTTCGTCACAAAATTGGTTATACGAAATTTTATTGAATTAACTACAAATGTGTTTATGTGCTTGATAAACAAATAAATACAATTACAAAAAATAACATATTTTAATTGAATATACGAAATAACAAGAACAAGAATTTCTTAAATTGTGATTTTAAAACCCGAAATTCAATAGTTTGTAGACAATCCTACAATAAAATCTAAAAAAAGGTTATTTTAATTTTCACGATTCGTGTGAGGATAAAAATTTAACGAATTCAAAATTTAGTTACTTGATCCGTGAGAAAATTCAGCTCAGGTATTTGCAAGAAACCTTCTGGGAATAAGGAGCTGGAATCAGCTGAGGACCACCCTGGAAGATGATTTTCGGGTTGAGACCCGGAAGTTCTGAATGAAGGGATACGGCTGGAGGGTCGAGAATCGCAAGGAGAGGGAAAGGAAGCAAGAGCACCGAGATGAGAAATTGGAATGAGAAGAAATATCAAATACGGAAAAAGGAGTTGAAAATGTGGACGAAAATGTTGACGGTAACGAGGAGGATATTGGTAATGAGTTTGATAACGCGTCATCCCACACTGGGCCATTAGGGCGCAAAATCGTGCAAAACCCACTTTTTTGATGGAAGCGATTGTAAAAGTACAAATATGCAAATTTTACAAAAAATACAAACTTTAAAACTGAATTGACGACAAGTTATGCGACCGATCTTTATGTTTTTGGTTTCATCTGAAAAGTATGTTAATCTTTAATGAATTGTTCGGTTCGACGGGAAGTTAGGAGGGCCAAATGTTATCGTACATACATGTAGTTCCTCTGGGTTTGAAAACGACAGTTCATTATTTATCTTTCGAGAAAAACCTAACTTACATTTTATGTTTTTTTTTAATATAAAGCAAAATATATACACACAGAAAATTAAAAATTATGATTGGATAAGTTTAAGGAAACCGTACCGGTAAAAAAGTTTCGTTTTCGGATCTTGAAAAACAATTTATTTCGGTTGCGATTCCGGTTCCGGTATTATTCCCTGGTTCTTATTTGCTTATGGTTACAATAAAAACCGATCTATTGTTCTTTTAATTTTCAATGTTACTCACCAGACCGGCGCAGGTGGATATGGCGACATTGGCCGACGGCTGGCCACGTACTTTGCCATGAAAATGACAGTTGAGCTGATGCGTAGAGGGTGACGAACGGGTTCTCAAGTCCCGACGATGTCGCTCCACAACCAGAAGCGGCGCCAGAAAGTAGCTATGTGGCCTGCAAAGGATGACAATAGATGACGCTGAGCAGCACAGATAATCACTTACGTCAGTTCCAGGTGCAGCGTCTCGTTGGCCAACGGCAGCTGAAAATGTAACTCCGGCTGTGCATGTGCTTCCAGTTTGTGGTCAGCACTGCGCCGATGCCGTCGATGATCCCGATCGTGGGTATACTTGAGTGTGTGTGTCATGAATGCTCCATCTGCGTGTACACGTCGCGGCACCACCAGCTGTCCCTCCCCCTCCAGTAGCTCATCTGTGTGAAGGCCATAAAGCTTAAGGCCAGCCCCATAGCTAAACCACAAACAGAGCAGTGTGATCACATAAAAGCGCTTTATTCTCATTCTTAAGTATTTTGGATTCCTTAAATCACTGACTCAACCTCTTGCGCTCTCTCTTTCTTCTTCTCTCTCTTTCTCCTATTTGTATCAGTTGCTTTTGGGCTGTTTTAGCCGTTGTCAATGCGTCTCAGCCGCTTGGCAATTAGCGGGCGCATGGCAGCGGTTGCATTATGTGCTCACCCATAAAGTAAATCCCCTTCTGGGCGTCACCTGCAAATCAAAGGTACGCAATTGATATGGTTAGAGTTTTTTTTAATTGTCAAAAATTTTGATTTCAGTTTTATTATTATTAATAAATTATAAAGTCTGTAATACAAAACGCGGGAGCCGCAAAAAATCGATTGATCAATCTTATTTCTCAATCAATTCATCTTACAACTCATATCTGATCAGTTCTATTGAATCCCAATGACATTATTTAAACAAAACACTTAAACATCAGATCACTACGGACGGCAGTCCGCGCTAGTAACGAAAGCAGCACGAAGGGTGCGAAAGGCGACTAGCAATATATACACGAAGAATGGAAAATTTGCTATGACTGTCCGATCGGCTTGAGTGTTATACCGATCGAAAGGTATGACTTTAACTAACAAAAGTGCATACTAAGACCAAACTTTTTTTTTTTAATAATTTATGTATAAAATTTAATATTGCTCGTCACAAAATGGGATATTAGAAATTTTGGGGCAGGAAAAACTTTTCGTCACTAGACTTTTACTTTGTAAAAAAGTTTTTTTTTGGTTTAGAATACTAAATAACAGCCAAGCTGTACCTTTTACTAAAAATTTATTTAATTTTTATAATTGTAGCTTAGAAATTAATCTTAAATTACAATATAGTTATAGCCAGAGCAATGAAGGCCTTCGGGCTGTTTACTTAACATACTTTTTCTGATACATATGATAATAAATCACTTTAATAATTTATCTTCAGTAAGATTTTTAAATAAAACTATGTTAAACTCTTGTAAATTTTAACTTTTATTTAGAGTTGAATAATTATATAATTGCATAAATAAATATTTCCCTTGATTTCTTTAGATATATACATACACTAGGGGGCTCTGCCCCCTGCTCGCTTCGCTAGCGGATATAAAGTGTAATAAGGAGGCGCAAATCTTATATTTTTCTTGAAAGAACACAAAAAAATAATACAAGACAATCTCTATAATGCAAACTCTTTTTAATTCGGACAACCCGATAATTTGGACACTCAAATTTGTTCTATAAAGTATTCTGTATTCGGACAGCACTCAATTTTGCTGCTTCTTAAATCCGTCATATTAATATTTTTGTATGCAAGAAGACAACAAAAGCACCAAAAATGCGTGCGAAGAGAGGCATTTCAACAACAGTAATGGAAAATTATATGGTCATGTCATATTTGAAATTTTCTTGAAAACTATGGGTATTTGACCAAATTTGGTCAGAATGTAAAAGACAGTCGCAAATACACAATCTGTGAGTTTGGTTTGGATATCTTAAGAAACAAAAAAGTTTTTCATACAAAGCAATTCCATGACCTCTAACCTCTGCTTAAGGCACTTGCAGGTGGAATTTTACAAAACGCCGTCTTATTGCATTATGAATATGTCTCATTTATGTTGTGAAAATTTCAGCTTTTACCTTTAGCCGTTTGGCCTTCACGTTGATGTGTCAGTCAGTCAGTGAGTCAGGACAAAGAGTTTTATATAAATAGAAGATATGTGGACTTAAGAGAATCAGAAAAATTTTGAACCGTTGGGATCATATAAGCACATGTTGTTACATACGTATACAAGGGCAGGTTGATAAGTAATCGCCCTTACCATAAACCACATTTCTAACCACCCACAAATGTTTTATTCAATTAGTACATTCTATCAGCTGATTGCTGTGAAAGTTTCAGGCGGTTTTGTCAACACTGGTATTTTTGCGGGAGTTTTAGCATGGTCACTTTTGGTAGATAAAGTCCACGTAGTGATATTGGATGATCTTCGAATCTAGCTTCGAGAGATTGCTAAGGCCCTAAACATTTCTCGTGAACGTGTTGGAAACGTCGCGACGCCGGAAAAGGTAAAACAGGTTTGCCGGCCAACAAGTTGATGGCAACGGTTTTCTGGGATGCTCGAGGCGTAATTCATGTGGATTATTTGGAAAAAGGCAGAATAATTACTGGAGAATACTATTTTAACCTTTTAGGACGATTTAATTTAGAGCTGAAGAAAAAAAGACCGCACATGGAGAATAAAAAAGTTCTCTTTCACCAGGGCAACGCTCCCGCTCACAAGAGCGTTGATGAAATTGTGTGAATTACACTACGAAATTCTTCCCCATCCCCCCTATTCACCAGAAATGTCACCATATGACTATTATCTCTTTCCAAACTTAAAGAAATGGCTTGGTAGAAAGAAATTTCAGTCAAATGAACAGGTAATATGTGAAACAAACGCTTATTTAGATGACCTGGACAAGTCCTATTTTATGGAAGGTATTCAAAAACTGGAGGACCGTTGGAATAAGTGCATAAGTGAGGTGGTAAAAAAATGTTAATACTAAGAGAATAAAAATTAATTGTTGTGAAATGATATTCGTATGAAACAAGTTTTTTCATTCAGAATTATATACTACGTAGTACGTACATATGTATATATATGTTTCAAATTTGATAAATTTTGATATTTCTGTTTTTTCAGCATGTATATTACGCAATGGAGAGTTAATAAATATTCAAAATCACATTTTTTAAATACTACTGAGTTCAATGACAGCTATCTTATATAAATTAAATTCCGCGATAGTATCTATGTATCTATTAAGCGTACGAGCAGCTAAATTAAAGCTGTTAATAACATGACAGTGTTGCCAGAACTTAACCGTAAAAGTAAGCTAATTTCAAATAAATAGGCTAGAAAATTGGCATAACTTAAATACTTAGTTCCCAAGAAAATTGTTGGTCTTTTATTTTTTTTTATCAAATAATGTCATCTATATCGAATTCTTCTAATTTTTTTGCGAATTTTTCTAGTTGGAATTAAAATTCAATTCATAAGTATGTCAGAATTTTCTATATCTGCTTAAATTAATATCAACTAATTCTGGGGTTATTATGCATTTGCACTATCTTTATCTTTACTGTTTACCTGATATCATTCTGCCCAGGTATCGAGAAAATTTTGCATGGTCAAAAGCATGTAATGATTGGTTCCGAGGCTTTTATTGCATCGAAAGTGCGACAGATCGAGAATGAGATACTCGAAGGCTCATATTTCATTTAAAGCAGCGATGCTCAAAGCTGCCTTATGGATGTGCACGCACCAATACAAATAAAGCAAATCACACACACACATGTAACGAACTTTTTTTTTTATTTCAATAAGTACACGGAAAAAAATAATATGTTTTTTTAATGTTTTTTCAAAAGCTCATCAATATCTATTTTAAATTAAATGAAATAGGCTCTTTTTTAATGAAATTGATCCTTTTTAAAATTTGTTTTATCGCATTTCTATTTTATTTAGGGGCAACAGTACACACGTTAACGTTTTCCAGTGTACAGAAAACGAAAGACAACAACAAAATACATTCGGAATAATGACAGCAAAACGAAGCAGTAAAATTGTTTTTGTTTTGCCAGCAACGAATCTTACATTAATTACATCAATTACTTACCAGTAATTGTTGAATTGAAAAATTGTTTGTGTAATTTGCAATGCGTACCAGAACCTTACCAGTGTGTAAGCTCACACACTTCCATATGACATGTGCAATACAAAAACACATGTGCATCGTGTGCATAGTCTCTGTACACTTCTGATTTTAAGCTAAAATAGGAGCATATAATAATTTAAAATAATATAGATTTATAGCCAGGATTAAAACCGAAACGAACATCGGTTTCAGTTACGGTTTCGGTCATGCTCGAATTAATGTTTTCGGTTATCGGTTATGCAAAATCTTGGAGTATCGGTTTCGTAACGGTTATCGGTTTTTTGTAAGTTTCGGTTTTAAATACCGGTATGGTTTCAGTTCACAAAATAAAAACAATTAAGGTTTTCGGTTGAATAAAATAAGAAGCGTTATTCATTGCTTCACATGAAAAACGACTTAATACTCTAATTAGCCTGGAAAATAATGTTATCTGGTTACTGGAATGATCCCGCGTAATTATTAATTGACCTCAAATAAATTTGGTTCATTTGGTTTGAAAATTTCGATTATTTTGATTTTACTGATTTTTAATAACTTCGAACTTCCATAACTTTGTCAAAAAACAATCAATTTCCATGCGCAATGTAAATTTGTGGATGATTTTACCTTTAAGTTCGTTCAGCATTTGAATTTTGTTCATTTCTGAAAATGATTGAAAATCTAATTTTTTCGAAAACTTACAGTGTTACCCCTTTGTCTTTTTTCGAAAAAATTAGAATTTTTAAAATGAACAAAATTAAAATGCAGAACGAATTTAGAGGTAAAATCATGCGCAAATTTACATTGCGCAAGGAAATTGATTGACTTTTGACAAAGTTATGGTAGTTCAAACTTAACAAAGTTTATCAGTAGCTGCGACGTCCAGAACCGAAATTAACCCTTATAAATGAATCGGTTACTAAACGGTTATTTCGGTTTAAAGAGTTTCGGTTAATGGGTTTCGGTACAGCGGAAAAAAATTGTTTCGGTTACGGTTTCAGATACGGTTACAAATTTCAATCGGTTTTTACCGGTTAAAGGTTACGGTTTCGGTTAAGGTTTTAATCCCTGCTTATAGCTATAAATATTTCGAAAAAGTTACATTCTAAGGCTACGCACACACTATAGCAGCAGAAAGAGGAACTGAAAGCGGAGTTGATGAAATCAAAAATGTTTGGTGGATCAAACAGAGCTGAAAAGAACACTACAATGTGCGCACTTGCATGAATACAGTGTGTTTGTTTTTTTCAAGTCGAAAGCTCAGATAAAAACTCAGCTTTCAGCTTTAGTGTGCGCGTAGCTTAACTCATTGAAAAATATGACAGCCTACAAAAAAAGCATGAGCAAGCTTGGTATTAACTAAGATGAATGAAATTAAACTGAAGCAAGCTACTTTATTCTCTGGAATAATACATATGTTATATCTATCATTTAATTAGACCCCGTACTTAAAAAAAGTACAGGGGTCTATTAAGTTTGTTTCAAAAAAATGTGCGTAACAAGCAGAAGGAGTCGTGGCAGACCCCATAAAGTATATATATTCTTGATCAGCATCAACAGCCGAGTCGATATAGCCATGTCCGTCTGTCTGTCCGTCCGTCCGTCTGTATGAAAATCGAGATCTCTGAGACTATAAGAGCTAGAGACACCAAACTTGGTATCTAGGTTCATCTATCAGGGGTGCCACAGAAATCACTAGTGAAATAGCATTCCGCTGAAAGCATTTCCGCGCGGAAATTTCCGAGGGGCCACAGAACTTCGAGTGATTTAGTTTTTGTAGCATTTTCTCAAACCATTTCGAGCTAGACTGATTAGGACTGCCACCTTCTCAAATTAAATTACCCTAGCTTTTATTTAGCAACTTTCTTAAGTTTATTATTGCAAAACAATAGATTTTTAATACTTTTCTTATTTGATTTATCCAATTTAATTTGTTTATACAGTTATTGATTTTGTATAGCTAATATACAAACAATTTTAAACATTTATTTTTTGCGCCTTAAACAATAAAATTACTTGACAACTCTAGAGACTGTCTATCAACAGTCTGGCAATATTTTGTGACTTGCGGCAATTTAAAGTTCAAAATTTACTGTAGCCAACAATCTTCCGCACTTGCACAAAGTAACTAATTAATTTAAAATGCCTTTAGCGAGACTGTTGGCCATTCTTCTTCTTGTAATTTCTCAGCTTTTGACCATTTTAAGGCGTTGCCACCTGTCAAAAGTACAATTTCCCACAAATGCTTTCACAAAATGCACAATAAGTAAAAGAATTTTGCAGTAAAGCTTGTTTTACCACAAAATAGCTTTTTTTTAATGCTGAATTTAAAGAAAACAGAAGTGGTTCCGTATATTTTTTAATAAATACCTTACTTCGAACTCAGACTAAAAAATGTGGCATCGCAGACCCTAACTTCGAAAATTCTAATCGATCAAGGTGGCAGCATCTGCCGCCAGCGGATTGAGCGCTGATTCGATCCGCTCAAAATTATTCCGAGGAATAGGCTGTGGCACAGCTGAATGAAATTGAAGTGAAATTCAAGCGGAAGCGATTTCTGTGGCACCCCTGATAAATTAATTTTCACCAGTCTTTGCTTTTTCATACCAAGTACGGGGTCTCCGACAGTCGAGTATGGTCGACTGTATCGCGAGCGAAGCGAGCCGGGGGTTGGAGAGCGAAGCGAGCAGGGGGCGGAGCCCCCTTGTTTTCTTATAAATCTATATACATATATAAAACTCTTTATCCTGACTGACTGACTGACTGACTGACTGACACATCAACGTAAAGGTAAAACGGCTAAAGGTAAAAAGCTGCAATTTTCACACAACATAGCTGAGACAATTTCATCGTTTTGTAAAATTCCACCTCAAATGGCTTAAGCAGAGGTTAGAGGTCATGGAATTGCTTTGTATGAAAATCTGTTTTGTTTCTTAAGATATCCAAACCAAACTTACAGATTATCAGGGGTGCCACAGAAATCGCTTCCGCTTGAATTTCACTTCAATTTCATTCCGCTGTGCCACAGCCCATTCCGCGGAATAATTTTGAGCGGAACGAATCAGCGCTCAATCCGCTGGCGGCAGATGCTGCCACCTTGACCGATTAGGATTTTCGAAGTTAGGGTCTGCGATGCCACATTTTTTAGTCTGAGTTCGAAGTAAGGTATTTTTTAAAAAATATACGGAACCACTTCTGTTTTCTTTAAATTCAGCATTAAAAAATAGCTATTTTGTGGTAAAACAAGCTTTACTGCAAAATTCTTTTACTTATTCTGCATTTTGTGAAAGCATTTGTGGGAAATTGTACTTCTGCCAGGTGGCAACGCCTTAAAATGGTCAAAAGCTGCATGGTCTCTTTTCTAATGTTCTGCCGCCGGAGCTCTTCGATGGCCAACAGTCTCGCTAAAGGCATTTTAAATTAATTAGTTACTTTGCGCACGTGCGGAAGATTGTTGGCTACAGTAAATTTTGGAACTTTAAATTGCCGCAAGTCACAAAATATTGCCAGACTGTTGATAGACAGCCTCTAGAGTTGTCAAGTAATTTTATTGTTTAAGGCGCAAAAAATAAATGTTAAAAAATTTTTTGTATATTAGCTATACAAAATCAATAACTGTATAAACAAATTAAATTGGATAAATCAAATAAGAAAAGTATTAAAAATCTATTGTTTTGCAATAATAAACTTAAGAAAGTTGCTAAACAAAAGCTTGGGAAATTTAATTTGAGAAGGTGGCAGTCCTAAGCAGTCTAGTTCGAAATTGTTTGAGAAAATGCTACAAAAACTAAATCACTCGAAGTTCTGTGGCACCTCGGAAATTTCCGCGCGGAAATGCTTTCAGCGGAATGATATTTCACTAGTGATTTCTGTGGCACCCCTGTATATGATTGTGTATTTGGGACTGTCTCTAACATCCTGACCAAAATTGTTCAAAGTCGGATAACCATATCATATAGCTGCCATAGGAACAATCGGATGCACATTAACCTTTAGTATGAACAACTTTTTTCTTTCTTAAGATATCTCAACATAAGTAATTTTCATTTCTGCGAGCGAAGCGAGTAAAATAGTAAATATAATATATAATCAAATATTTATAAGCGCCATATTAATATGAATTTTAAACTAAGCAATCCAAGTTTATTTAATTATTTATAATATTATAGCTAAAAATTATTCCTAAATGATTTTATAGCCAGAGCAACGAAAGTATTTAGGCTGACATTTATTTAATACAAAAATGTAATAATAAACAAGGGGGCTCCGCCCCCTGCTCGCTTCGCTCGCCTACCCCCGGCTCGCTTCGCTCGCGATACAGTCGACCATACTCGACTGTCGGAGACCCCGTACTTGGTGTGAAAAAAGCAAAGACTGGTGAAAATTAATTTATATTTTTGTTATATTTTTGCATTGATTCGTCGTAGGGTTTTATATTTAAAAACATCAAATAATCAATGTAAAGTCGAATAGACATATGTGTTAGAGAGAGCGAGACAACAATATGTGTATTTCCAAGATCGGTTAAGCACACGCATACACACATATGTAAGCACGAGCCAAAACAAAACAATTTTCTAGATTAGCATTTATAAATATGAACATGCCGGATTATAAGCACGACAAATAGCTAAAATCAGCTGAATTTAAAAAAGGAGTTGACACAGCCGGGATTTGAACCAGCAACCCAATATCAAAATAAGATTAGAAAGTATGGGGACTCAACCCATTGAGCCATCATCTAATATATTTCAAAATTGCTTGTTAATTAATCTTATTGAAAAATTAATTAAAAATTGTATAATAACATTAAATGTTTATGTATATGTCAATATAACATCAATAAGACATGACAATATAACATTACAGGACTCGAACCTTCGACCTGCGTGATAGCATAAAATTAGATGAATTCAGCGACTTAGCACAGTACGCCACGGAGCTCTGTAACATTTATCTGCCAAATTGCAGCTTTGTTAACAGCATTTTTCTGCTATTAATTTATGATTATTGCCAACCCTCACACAATTAAACAGCTTAACTTATTATTTTAATATCTTCGCTATTTACCGACCAATCGCAATGAAATTTTCTACACAGATCGTGGACTATTTACGCTTCATCTGTGGAAAATCTGCATTTTCTCGCTTTCAAATTGTTCTTGTAATTTAGAAATGAAATTTTAAATTTGGATTTTAGGGCGTTCAAGGGGGCGTGGCAAAATTCTAAAACAAACTTGATCTGCTTGCAATATAGATGAACCTAGATACCAAGTTTGGTGTCTCTAGCTCTTATAGTCTCTGAGATCTCGATTTTCATACAGACGGACGGACGGACGGACGGACAGACGGACATGGCTATATCGACTCGGCTGTTGATGCTGATCAAGAATATATATACTTTATGGGGTCTGCCACGCCTCCTTCTGCCTGTTACGCACATTTTTTTGAAACAAACTTAATAGACCCCTGTACTTTTTTAAGTACGGGGTCTAAAAATGTAATATCATTAGTGCATTGCATAAATTAAACTAAGCTTATTTAGTGCGTTAAGCTCTAATTATATATTGATTAATCCTAGATTAATGCCATATTTAAGTCATTTGGCTCAGCTAACATCAACGACAAAAATAACAACCACGACGAGTCACCACAGAAGCGTTGCACACTGGCTCCTGTTGTATGGGTAGGGCGGCCAAAAATACTTCTAGTTGAGGTAGAGGCTTGAAACTTAACACAAAATTTTTATAAATTTATGGTAAGATGATGTATAAAAATCAGCCAGATCGGACCACCATATCATAAAGCTGTCATATGAACGTTCGGTCTGAAATCAAGTGTTTGTATGGAAAACTGTTTTGTTTTTCATTATATTGTTTTACATTATTTTTTAACGACAAACGTAGAAAAACCGAAAATAAACACAAAACATAAAATAAAAGCAACAACTACAAAAAAAAAACAACAACAACCCGTCAGTCGGGTACTCGCAAAATGCATGTGCTCTTTTAAAGTTAAGGTTAGGTTACCTTTTGTATATAGCAAGAGCCTGTGCACCTATGGGTACTTGAATTTAACATCTCATAATCTTCAAATGTTAATTAATAATATACAAAAAGATTTATTGAGGGGTGAGGTGCCCGTCATAGCGAAAGCTCTAACGAAACACAGCAAAGACAAACACAGAACGTCCAAAATAACGTACTTAACACAATACCGATTTACACAAAACACAGCAGAAAGTACATATGTATAATTTTTTGTTGTATAAATATAGTTAATACCTTTATTTATAATATTAATCCCTTCCATCGCACAATAACTTTGTTTTAAAAGCTTTTTTAATTTTTGTATGAACTGCACTACTTGCAAGTTACTTACGCTGCAATACCAAAATAATATCATACTGTCTCTTTTGAATAACAAGAAACAAAACAAGAATACAGTTTAGTAGCTAGACCAATTATAAAACAGTGTTGACGTATTTAAAGTCCAAATTTTAACTTTGACTTTTTTATTTTTGGCCTATGGGAGGAACCACTGTGCGTTGGCGTAGCTTTAGGCTAAGATTTTTAGCCATTGCAATGAGATTAAATTTCAATTGTGCACATTTCATCAACGTAGTTATTGTGGTTGTTGTTGTTGTTGTTATTATTGTTGTGGCAACAAAGCAACTGTTGTTGTTGTTGCTGCTGATGAGGCAGAAATTTGTAGCTGGACTGTGGCGCCACTGTTGATGGGCAGTTGAGTTGCACATGCAATCGAAGGCAGCGCTTCGCAAAGGACACTTGCACTCGACGGGCCTCCAGTTGTGGCTCATGAATGATGCAAGCCTGGCCAGACAACAATTATGCCATAAATTTCTTCGAAAATATGCAGCAACAATAACAGTAACAGCAACAATCCCAAAAGAAACATTGTCAGAACAACAACAAAACCTATTTCTAGACAATAAATAAAAGCACATTTGCTTTTAACGTTTTTGTGGTGAAGATTGGATGACTGAAAGAGATGGATGCGACTGGGGAAATGAAGATGTCGATATTTCGGGCAGTTCCCTATGAGAGGAAACGAGATAGGGTGAGAAATAAAGAGTAAGTGAAAATAATAGTAAACGAGCAATAAAATTAAGCAAATAATGTGAATGCGGTGTTTCAAAGAGAAGCACAAAAACCACACCACAATAATAACAAAACCAACAACAACAGCACCATTGTTGTCATTATCAAAGCAACACACGACAACTTAATTATTCAACAGATGAACAGATGACGAAGTCTCAAACAGCCAGATACTAGGCAGTTGGGAGGTGAAACTGGGAATTGAAGCTGGATACGAAGCTGGGAATTTGTTGTTGTTGTTGTTATTGGTAGAGGATACTGGCGCTGTTATCACGATCACGATTTGTAATTTATGATAAATGTTGGCAATTTCATTAATAAAATTAAACAAAGCTCATTAGCTTATTTGCCAAGCGCAAAACGTGCCAAAAAATATACAAACCATATGAGAAAGTTAATTTTTGGCAGCTACAACGAATTTCGTATATACTTAAAAAAGAAATGAAAATAACGCTTTTGATTCGTTTTTGTTTTTTTTTTTTTGCTAAAACCAAGGAGTCAAACCGAAGCAAATATTGGTTCCGGTTTCGGCTCCGGTACTCATCGAAACAACTATTTCAATAAAAGGTTATATTTCGGTTTTGTCCTTTCGCTTCCAGTACCGGTAACAGTAGGTACAAAATAATTTGTTTTATTCATTTAAAAAAAAATGTTAACAAATATAACAGATGCATGTATGATGTACAGATGAACAACAAATAATTAAAAAAAAAAGAAGATAAATGGTACAAACATTTTGGTTTTCGGTTCATAAAAACTAATTTTATTCAGTTCCGGTACTAAATACGAAACTGATAATTTCTTTTAAAGATTACGGTAAGCACGAAATTATTTCTCTGCATAGTTCGTAAAAGCTACACTTAAATATATGTAAGTGACTGTGAGACCCCCTGTACCTTGGTCCGTAGCTGCGTAAATTTGAATTTTTTGATGGAATTTGCCAAAACGAATAAACCAATAAAAGAGTAAGAAAAAAAAACAGAGCTTGCAAATACCGTCGACCGTTTTTCGTTGTCCGAAAAAGTGTTTACCAACACTTTGAGCAAATCAACCGATTCTCACAACTAACAACCGTTTCCTCTTTTTACTCTGGTTATTCTCCGATTTTTTGGTCGCGGTCTAAGAAAATAAAACTCTTCTGCGTTTTTATGAGTGTATCACAGATCTGCACCGGTGGTTTTTTCGACACGAGCAGTATACTCATTTTCGCTTAAATTTTTACGACTCAAGTTCCGTTATTCTGCTTTGCTTCATTTTTTTACTGCGAAGTACAAACAACAGGACAGCTTTGTCAAAAAGAAAATTAAAGGGGTAAAGACCGTTTGCGCTGATCATTTGATGTTTTGATCATTTTATGTTTTTTTCGGTTATAATCGCAACCCAACCGTAAGGGCAAAACGGTCGACTGCTATTTGCAAGCTCTGGTTTAAAGTACTCATTGGAATTGTTTTTAATAAATTGACAAATGTAATGAAAACTGAAGTGAACCTATAACGAGTGTATAAAGAGACACCGATTTGGTTGGCAGCCTTAGCAGGCGCCGTCTTAAATTAAAATTCAAATTTAATGCAAATCCACAACGTGAGCATAATGTTGACAGTGAAATGATGGTCTAACTCAGCTTCCAGTCGCTGTCCCCAGACGCAGTCTTCTCTGTCTCATCCTGAGCAGCGAGGTATTCTCATTTGCTTTTGCGGCAAAACTTGAAAGAATCGCACAAAATTAGCAAGCGCCACATTATCATATGCTCAAAGCATTACAGTCTCAGTTTTAAGTCACTGTCTTTGGTCCAAGTCTCGGATCTGCTTTGGGTTTGGGTTTGAGTTTGAGTCGAGTCCAGTCGTCGTCCAGACCTGAGGGACAGTCTGTATGGCAATCGCCATTCGCGCTTTTCATTATGCTGCACTGCGTCGGCTGGAAGGCGCCACTTTTAATTATCAATCAATCACATTTGACGGCTCCCTCCATTAAATGTCAGTCAATTGATTGAATTTTTGTTTGGACAACTACAAACGGCAGACAACATTGCAATACCCAATCCATACCCATACCCATACCTATACCAATATTCGTACCCATACATATTCCCCCAACAATAAGCAGTCGCATCCGCATCCGCTGAACATTGATCAATGATGTTGTCTGCAGTTCAGTTGGCCATGGTTCGTTGGCTTGCCCATTGCAATTGCTGGCAACGCTGATTGATGAACTGCGCTCGTTCACATCAATGGCAATCGAAGCTTTTGCAGTGGGCATGAGACGTGTCCGTGTGAAAGCTCTTTGCAGAGACTTATTCAATCATTAAGCTAGTTGATTTATCTAATCGCATCGCATGCTTATTTAGCAAAATGTTCATCCAGCCCACGTGCTGAATGATCTCACATTTATAGTTTCTCCGCTACTTGTGCTGTTTTCTTCAATCACAAAATTTCACTGCAGTCCGAGTTGAAATACTAGTATAATCATAAATAAGAAACCTACTATGCACATATTGATTTTGTATATGGTTGATGTTTTTTCGACTGTTTTTCAAAACTTGACATTTGTCAACAGCTTTGTTAACGCTTTGCCTAATTTATTAGCCACGTTTTGCTGTCGCCTTACATTTGGCTGGTCGATCACATCATCATCTCATGATAATGATCATCAACATCGTCACCATTTGCGACACGGGCGACAAACAGAGCTCTATTGTTAGATCATCTCGACTTTGTATGCAAATAATGCGGCCTCAAGACCAAAAATTACCACAAAAAATCCCAGAAAATAAAATACTCCATACCCAAAAAGGAACGAAAACGCAATCGCAAAAGCGAAATTTCCATAAGCCGAAAGCTAGATACCTTGCACTAAATATTACAGATTACATACAGAAATTGATAGTTACAGTTGATGCAAATTTCTATGTTAAGTATTTAAATTTTTTATTCAATATATTTCAAATAAAATACTGTTTCAAAACTTTAAAATCAGTGAATTTTTCTATGGTAGATCATTAAATATAGTAATATTTATATAGAGCATTCTATTTTGTAAGAGTTCTCAGATTTAGATGAGGATAATATTCTCAGAGTAATATTTTAGTAACTAATTAATTGATCTGATTTTTTTTAATATAATTATTCTACAAACTCCATCGGAACCTATGTTAGAGTGACAAAACTTAAAAATTAGCTTAAAAGTGTTTTTGAAATTCGAATTCGTTGAAGCTCTTAAGATTCATAAAATTCCACTTTGTAACAATCCCGAATTCAGCAAAAGTAGTGGCGGAACATTTGCACAAAATAAACTTACAGAAGATGATGTTCTTTTACGATCACCAGCTGGTAGTTAGATCAATAGGTAATCATTTAGATCAAGATGTACAATCTTTGAAATGAAAATACCATCTTTTAAACCATTTAAAATATTAAAAATTTCGTTAAATAGTAATAGTGAATAGTAAAAACACATCCAGTTTCAAAACTCATTGAAAGGTAGATCTAATCTTTATATTGTTAAATCTCTCGACAATCGTATTAAAATTCATGTGAGTATACGAGAAGAGTATTTTGATTTGTTAGTGTTCCATTCCAGACAAGTAGTTGAGGATCATCTGCCCACAAACCATATGGCCAGACCATAACAAAAAGGAAAAATCTATGCAAACATAAATGAAGGGGCTGGCATTGAAAGATTTCACTTGAAGCGAGCCAGAGACGAAACCAAAGCAATTTGTACGCCTACCAGTCTCAACTCCCATGTCGGAGCTTCATTCATTCACATATTTTCATTCATGCGTTGTAGATTCACTGAGGCACACACGCGCACACATAGATACACACACACAAACATACACACGCACTCGCATACACCCAAGTCGACACACAGTTTTTATTTTTATGAATGAAATGAAACTTTTAACGTAAAATGCGGAACGATTAACGTTCGCTGAGGGGAAAAAAAAGGGGGGGGGGGCAGTAGATGGCCCGACGATGGGGGAAGGGGTTAGGTCCGCACTGTTGGCTGTCCAGATCACACGTATGTATGAATATACATATGTAACTCCAACGATACTCACAAACATACAATGTAGAGTCAATGTTGTTGCTGTTGTCGCCGTCTCGAGGCATATTTTAATTTCTTTAGTGGCGGGCGTCTCTGCGTCGGTTTCATCGCATGTGGGCCGAAAATGTATTTTTTATGGCGAAGTTGTTTTTTTTTCCATTTTGTGTCTCTCTCTCTATATCTCTCGCTCTCGTTTCGAGCGCTCTGACTCCAGCTTCTTGTTGTACAACAAATGCAGGCCATAAATTTTGCACAGGCGTTTCTTGGGATGGCCACGAATCGTCATCGTTAGATAGACAAAGCGAGTGAGAGAGAAGGATAGATATAGAGAGAGAGAGAGAGATAAACGAACAGATAGACGCAATGCAGTCCACAAAATACGTTATAACAAATCATTTAATTTAATTTGATTTGTTGTGCCTCATACATTGTTGTTACTTTTGGCCAAAACATGCGCTGCGCGCTATTATTGACCATTTTTGGGAGTTGCTTGTGGTAATTATTTAGCTCGCCTGGCTTTGTGTATCTCTCAGGTATATATATATATATATATGTATGTGTATCTGCAAGTGTGCTTGTGCGGTATGTGTGTGCGCTGGCTGAGATCACACAGGAAATTAGCTTAATATATGACTACTGTTTTGCCGAAAGGCAAGATAAACCAACAAAAAAAAAAGGAAAAGAGAAACAACTGAAAAAAGTCAGATCACGAAAATAGCAATACAAATTACAACTTTTGCTGTTCCAAGTTTCATCTGAAAGCAAAAAATACTTCGTGTCTTAAACTCGACATTAAACTGTTATTTTACTATATACACTATTTTCTCTTAATTTTAACTTACTTAAGGAAAATTTTGGCATCAATAGAAAGGTCATTCAAATTCCGTTTGAATGATACAAAACTTTCCTTAACCCATTAAGTACCCATTGAAAATTTTGAATTTATGTAAAAGTCTACTTTTTTGACTTTTTTTCTTCAGGTTTAATCAAAAAATGTTTTGATGCAAAAAGTTTCTGCAAACAATCTTCGCTTATATTTTTTATGATTTTTTGAAAATTGCTTAAAATTACTATTTTACCCACTTTTTCATCCTTTTTAAACAAAATATTTCTGATTTTTGAAAAAAATTTTGCAGTCACTATTAGAATTGTTTGCAGAAACTTTTTTTCATTAAAACATTTTTTGTTTAAGCCCGAGGAAAAAGTCAAAAAAAAAAGTGGGTTTTTCTTTTTAACATAAATTCAAAATTTTAAATGGGTACTTAATGGGTTAAGAAAGTTTTGTATCATTCAAACGGAATTTGTGACTTCCATTGATGCCAAAATTTTTTTAAGCAAGATCAAATTAAGAGAAAATTTAACTCATAATTTTGTCAAAATACTTGTGCCGACTTAAGTCTGGGAAATAAATTTTATTTTCAGTTTGATTAAATCTCCACCGATTTTCATTGAAAAATGTTTTTGTTCTTGGGCTTGCTTGCAATTTATTTCAGTTCCCTCAAACTTGTCTATGATTCCTAGCATGTACATATGTATGTATCTACATACTTAAGATACAAAACCGTATACTCACTCAGTAATAGCCCGCGTTTATTGTTGCCTCTCTGCCTGTGCTTGTTTATGTTTTGGTAATTTTGCTCTGAATGAAGCCCGTAAAGACGTTAACCGCAAGTGCCGACGGCGTCGCTGATAATAATTATGGTGAGGATAATGATGCTAATGATTATGAAGTTAAGATGATGTTAGGTAAATGCTTGGGGTAACGACGCCAATTCGGGGCGTCTAATCGTCAGATTCGCACAACACAAAACAGTAAAAAAAAACACACAAAAAACAACAAGATGACTAAACGAATTTCGATTTTGAATTAGTTTCGGTTTCCGTTCTTAAATTTTTGTTGTTGTTGCGCATGCGCAATACACGAGCTCTTCTGATAAAGTGAACACATAAAATGAGATTACAAATCGTAATACAAACAAAAACAATAATAAGATTGGCGCGCGTTCAACGATTGTTTATCGATTCAGGTTCAATTTCAATATTAGTTTCAATTCAATGCGATTCGAACGTTTCGATCTTATTGTGCATACATTTACACACGCAAGCATACACACACACATACACACACATACGGACACGCCGGAGCAGTCGCCGTTCGGACTCAAACTAAGTGAAAATTGCAAGCGGGCACTGGTTTTATTTGAAGGAAAGATTGGGGAGCCCAATGCTAGTAACAGCGCCAGTAACACACACATTGATACAGACACAGACAGAGCCAAAGCCAGAGCCCAAAGAGCCGAACGAGTGCCGGCCGAATGAGATGAACGAACGCACGAACGAACGACAAGCAAGCGAGATCGCGATCACAAAGCGTCGTTTTACTCGCTATTGCTATTGTTGTTGTTATTGTTGTCGTTGACGCTGTCGTGAGACGCCAGCTTCACAACAGCAGCAGCTACAGCGCGGTGGCAGCGCAGCATTTACAATGAAATTGCTGATGGCAGCGCCGCGGCGTGGCGCGCTCTCAATGAAGCTGCTGCTGCGGCGTCTTACTGCCGCGTCAGCTGCATGTGACCCCCAGCGAATTCCCTCCGAAAGGAAATGCGACTGCCGACAGTGACCCTGTCCCCCTGTCCCATTATCAGCATTGTCATCATTTGCCTCTGAAAGCCTGGAGTTGTATTAGTTGTTGTTGTCATGCGTGTCGCTATCATATAATTATAATCATATCATGCATATGTACACATACAGTGACTCACAGTTTATTTGACCCACTACATTTTTTTAATATGTTTTGTTTTTATTGCTTAATTCAGATACATATGTATGTATAAGGAATTATTTTTGTTTGATTTTTAAGTCTTAAATTGTTTCATAATGTTTAAAAAAAATACATCAGAAATAAATTAAGTTGTATTTGATAAATTAAAGCAGTGGGCACACAATTTTCAATCGTCAATTTTCAACAATCTATAACAAACACAACTTTTGAAGTCATAAATTAAAGCAAAATGAACACATTTAAGACTCTACGGCTCGAGCCTTTTCTGTGTGGTTGTTGTTTGTTTTTATGAATGTCTGCTCAAAACTAGCGGACTGAGCAGAGTCAGAGACGGTCCAAGCAGACCTCCGGCATGAAAACCGCACCAAACAGTAGCTTCTTTTCGGATGCAATGGTGTCTCAAGAAGCACATGTGGGTTTGTCGCTGACCAATAATGCATATTTTGCTTATTAACAAAGCCTTTGTGGCAGAAATGAGCTTCCTCGCTGAAGCGCTCTTAAAGTTCCGACCACCGATTCAGGATTTCGGTTTGTAATTTTATGTAAATATTTTTTTTTAACCGAAACTTTTATTTAAGAAAGTAGTTCGGCTCAGGTTCGGGCTCGCGAAAAAAACGTGCATGCTCGCTCTCTCTTTCAGCAGAACACTTCGTGTCTCTTCATTTTTGTTTTCGGTTGAGTGTTATCAGCTGAGCCAATTGTGTTACGCCCTTTTTAATAACAACTTTAAGCAACTTTTGAGTCAGTAGATGAGCAAAAAAATTCAACTCTTAGCGCAAACGGTCTTTAATTTTTTTGATTTTCTTTTTGACAATGATGTCTTCTGCCTAAAACATGCGAAAAAATGATCTGTAACGCTGCATTTAGATTTATTTTCTTGTTCATAAAATTTAAAAATGTATGAACTATTTTAGTTTGTTCTGGGCCCATTTTTGCCCATACACGCATACAAACGCAAAAGACTTTCATTTTCGTCGCTCGGGACCAAAAGGTCTGAATTAATCAGAGCAAAAGATAAAAAAAACGGTTGTTGGTTGAGCGAAGACCGATTTACATACTTAAGAGACGATGTGAACGGTTTATCTCGGACTCTTTGCTCAAAGTGTCCGTAAATAAGAGTTATTTTCGGACAACGAAAAAAGCTGCGAGCCACTGTATCTCATGACTAGCTATGCGCAGAAATTGCGGTGTGTTCCAGAAACTGCCACAAACGACGGAGCGGCGCCGTCCGATCCGATCCTCAGGTATTGTTGTTGTTGCACATCAAGGACGACACCGTTAAACGTAGAAGAAAACACAAGCGCCGGGAGCGTAAATGGGGAGTAAATTGTTTAAAATTATCACATTGTAAAAAAAATTATCACATTGCAGACAACGAAGCCCGACGCCAGTTCGGTCCAGACCAGACCAGAATCGAGACAAGGCGAATTGCATCGAGTTAATTCTGTTGGAGAGCAGGAGAACATCATTAGCCATGCGGCCGAGCGCGCAAAAATAGCTACGAGAACAAATCACATTATTAGTCGACGTTGCTGCACGTTATTTTTAAAAATTTGTTGTATGGCGCCCCGTTTGATTTTTAGGCGCCATGCGGCAATGGCGGCGTTTGGCGGCAAATTGTGGCGACACGTCTGGAGCTAGAGCTGAAGCGTGGCAGCATCAACAACAACAACGGCAAACAACAATAAGAGAGTCGTACATGAGCAGCAGATACAAATACGATAATGTAAAGGAGAAACACACAACAACAACAAAATGAGATATGTACAAGATAAGAGTAATGATGAACAGGAAGGGCGACGCGAGACGCGACAGCAAGCAGACGCCAGCCTAGACGCGACGCAGCATCGCCGCCAACGCCGCGACGCGTCGTTGCTGCTGCTGCCGGTGCTGATGCCAACAGATATCAAGCACGTCTCAATCTCGAATCGAATCATTCAGGGCCGGGCTTGGTCAGAGAGACTTTTTCTAAAAGGTTTTTGCCGGTGATGCGCCGTCTGTTGCTGATGCCGCCAACGCTGCTCAATTAACAATGAAAAAGTCGGTCTGGTACGTCATAATATATTTTTATCTGATTACCAGACAAACATCTAGCAGACAACAGACTAGGCACAAATCGTGCGTTGGCACTAACATACATACATATGTACATGTTCGTAAACTCACGGCTATGGCTACCTCCCAAGCGTCATCATGAACATGATCATCATCCTTGCTATCGTTAACTTGTATGTTGTTTTCGCGTGACTCTCATGTCAGATGTCTAATCAACAGATCTAATTTGTGGCGCCGCAGTCTCTTCAATGTGACGCCAAATGCGTTGCCTGTGTATCTACATACATATGTATGTACAGTGACTCAACTTATTGATCACGCTTAAGTAAGAAAGCTCTTTATCTTGGTGTAACTCCTCAGCGAAAGCTTTTGGAAAAAACTCATTTACCCGAAAGTTGCAACACTAAATTGCGATTATATTGGAATGGATTTTTGTTAGATATGCACCGTAAGTTTGAGAGAAAAAAAATTCCACTGAAAAAGTCACGTGATCAATTAGTTGACGTGGTGCATTGAGTGTACGAAATTCATAAAAAAAGCTTTTTTTCTGTTGAAATTTGCAGTGTTCTTGAATTATTTAATTAAAAACACAATTGTCAAAGTTATGTTGATTATAAAATCAAGCACGAATTTAATATTTTGCCAATATAATAGAATTTTCATGTTTTAACCAGATGCCTAGAACAACTCAACATTTTGTAAGTAAAATGGGCGACAGATATAATTAAATTACACTAATTGTGAAATTTTACAAAGGTTGAGTGTATCTGATGGTTTGGCTTCCAAAATTCGGAATAAAATGAGCAATACAGTAGTGAAAAACCTACTTGAAAGAAAGCCATTGCTGAATCCAGCAGTCCAAAGGCGTATTATTCGGCAAAATAAAAATGGGCGTGCATGACACAGCCGAACAAATAAACAGAGAACTGAGTCAAATTGATGGAATAGAGGTAATGACTGAAGCCGCCTGGACAATCTTACGGAAAAGCAACTTTTATGGAAGTGCTAAGATAAAGAAGCCTCTTTTAACACAGCTCCATAAAATGCTGCGATTCAACTTTGCTAAAAAATCCAAAAATATTACATCTAAGGACTGGAATATAGTTATTTGGGTCGACGAAACAAATATTAACAAAATTAACTCGGACGAAAGACCATGGGTGTGGAAGAGAAGGGGAGAACAGCTTCTTGCGCGCAATTTCAAGCCTACCGTCAAATTCAGCGGTGGATCCCTAATGATCTGGGGCTGTATGACCACAGAAGGGGTTGGCAAAACTGTCAGCGCTTATGGCCGTATCGGTAATTTGGCTGATGCCGATCAATGCGAGACCCTTCTGGATCATGGTTTGAAGGAAAGTCTCCAAATGTGGCAAAGGAAGCTTTCGGACGTTATTTTCCAAGACGATAATGACCTTAAGCACACGTCCAAGAATTCTAAGGAGTGGTTGTCGGATACAAATTTTGATGTCCTTGATTGGCTTTCACAATCCCCAGATGTAAACCCTACTAAACATTTTGAGATTGAACACAAAAGATTACTAATCAATTAGACAGATTCTCATTCAGCAATGGATGAATTGTGGGCTGTAGTTCAGGAAACCTGGTAAAACATGAGTCCAAAAAAGTGATAAAACCTCGTAGACAGTATGCCAAGACGCATAAACACAGTTTTGAGGACAAAAGGAGACTACGCGAAATATTAAATTATAATGAAAATATGAAAAAATTTAGCCTCAACTATTTGATCATATGGAATATTTCACTATTTCATTTAATATAAGCAAACACGTTAACTTTTCCATGCTTTTGTTTTGTTTTCACTTAATATATTCTGTATACAACTAATGGTTAAATAAACATTAAGTTTACACTTGTTTTCGGGTAACTGTGATCATTTATTTCCATTTTTATAGTTAGCGTGATCAATAAGTTGAGTCACTGTATGTGTATGTATGTGTCTTATGTGTGGCGCCAACAATATTTAAATGACTGCAGCTCAGTTGCAACTGAATGAATTGTGTCGAAAATTGTGTGGCCCAGTAACATTAGTTATTGTTTATTGCTGCATTTTATTCTTTTGGGCCAGGACTTCTTGCTGGCGACACAATTCAATACTTATTTCAAAATAAAATTTGAATTTGAGATTGAAAATCAAACAAATTTAGCACACGTTGTCGGCGATATGAGAATGGCAGCTGCAAGAAAAAAGTAAACAAACCACAATCAGCTGTGCAATACAGCGTTGCCAGATGTCGCTTATGAGTGCAGGGCTGCAAACAACAATTCTTTTAAATAAAGCCAAGTACGCACCTTCCCATTGTTATTCCTTATCGTTTTATTTACAATGCGTACAGATATTTGAGCTTTATTTATTTATAATAATCAAAAGGTAAAGTTCTGTTTATACCGAACATCTCCAAATCGAATAAAAAAAAAACCTCACGTAGTGGCCGATTTATCATGAATTTAGAGCCAATTTTTAATTGAATTTTAAAGTTTCCATACAAAATCATCTTTTTTATTATTGTTTTGTGCAACTTGTCACAATTTTGTATGATTTTGTATGGAAACTTTAAAATTCAATTAAAAATAAACTAGTTGAGAACCCTAACTAATTTTTGGCTCTAAATTCATGATAAATCGACTCGCTTGAGTTTTTTATTCGATTTGGAGATGTTCGGTATAAAACAGAATTTTACCTAATCAAAATATTCAATTAACTAAGGACTTTTGTAGAATTTCATTTGGTACACAGCTTGGTGTTATATTTGGCATACTAAACATATGCTGTTTGAAGGCGGCGCGCATTAAGCAGCTGTCAACCAAACAGTTGACAACCCTGCCCACAGTTACAGTGCGACTGTCAAAAGCGATAAAAAAAAAAGTTGTCTGCTCGGCATTAAAAAATTTTTGTAGCGCTGCTAAATATTTTCCAGCATATCAGTAAGTTTTTTTTGTGTTGACACTAAAGAACTTCAGTCAATTGTTAAGTTTAGATGGCATGCAAGTTGAACCCGACAGCGACAAATCAATAAATAGTCGATAGTGGCTGCTTGGCCTGCTTGCAACTTATGTAATTGTCAGTAAAGTTGATGTTGTTGCCCGTTTGTCAATTGAATTGTTGCAGAAAATATGATACGTGCACCGCTTGTGAAGGCGCTGGGCGCACTCGGCTCACCCACACATCAGATCGCCAGCCGAGCAGTGCGCACCACCGCCGTTGTGGCCCAAACACCGGCCAAGGCGCCCGAAAAGATCGAAGTATTTGTCGATGATATTCCCGTGAAAGTTTTACAGGCACCACAGTGCTCCAGGTTAGCAGGCACTTCTACATATATGGCTTACATCAATATATATATTAAAAATTTATTTTTTGTAATTCTCTGAACAGGCTGCAGCTGAAATTGGTGTGGAAATTCCACGTTTCTGTTATCATGAGCGTTTGGCAATCGCCGGCAACTGTCGCATGTGCCTCGTGGAAGTGGAGAAGTCGCCAAAACCAGTGGCGCCTGCGCTATGCCTGTGGAAGGATGGCGCATCAAAACAAATTCCGATTTGACCCGTAAGGCGCGTGAAGGCGTTATGGAGTTTCTGCTCATGAATCATCCGCTCGATTGCCCAATTTGTGATCAGGGCGGTGAATGTGATCTGCAGGATCAAGCCATGGCCTTTGGCTCCGATCGCTCACGTTTCACGGACATTAACTATACGGGAAAGCGGTAAGCATTAAATGTAACTATCAATTTAAAATCAAGTAATTAAATTTTTCTTGTTTTAGTGCTGTGGAGGATAAGGATCTTGGTCCGCTGGTCAAGACAATTATGACACGTTGCATTCATTGCACACGCTGCGTGCGCTTTGCTTCCGAAATAGCCGGTGTCGATGATTTGGGAACCACAGGTCGCGGCAATGATATGCAAATTGGTACCTACGTGGAGAAGCTCTTCCTTACTGAGCTTTCTGGCAATGTGATCGATCTGTGTCCCGTGGGTGCACTCACCAACAAACCATACAGCTTTGTCGCTCGTCCATGGGAGATCCGTAAAGTAGCAGCATCGATGTGCTCGATGCCGTTGGCAGTAACATCGTTGTCAGCACCCGCACAAATGAGGTGTTGCGCATTCTGCCACGTGAGAACGAGGATGTCAACGAGGAGTGGCTGGCAGACAAGTCGCGTTTCGCTTGCGATGGTCTGAAGCGCCAACGTCTTGTAGCGCCTATGGTCCGTATGCCAAATGGTGAGCTGCAGGCTGTTGAGTGGGAGGGGGCTCTCATTGCTGTAGCCAAGGCTCTGAAGAATGCCAATGGTCAGATTGCTGGTGTTGCCGGTCAACTGGCCGATGTGGAGGCAATGGTGGCCCTTAAGGATCTGGTCAATCGCTTAGGCGGTGAAAACCTTGCCACTGAGCAGGACTTCATCAAGGGCAGCGGTATCGATGTACGATCCAGTTATCTGCTTAACAGCACCATTGCAGGTAAATGACTTTCCATTTACGAGTAACACCGGCTCAGTTGCCTAATTCTTTGGATATTTGTAGGTCTGGAGCAGGCTGATGCTGTCCTCCTCGTGGGCACAAATCCGCGTTACGAGGCACCGCTCGTCAACACACGTCTACGCAAGGCTTACGTACACAATGAACTGCAGATTGCCTCCATTGGTCCCAACATTGATTTGTCCTACGAGCATGACAATTTGGGCGCCGATGCCAGCCTTATCAAGGATGTGTGCAGCGGCTCTCATGCTTTCTCCAAGGTTCTGGAGGGTGCTAAGAAGCCAGCGATTATCATTGGCGCTGATCTTCTAGAGCGTCCCGATGGTGCTGCCATTCATGCCACCATTTCTGAGTACTGTCAGAAGCTTAAGAAGACGGTGAGGGCGCAGTTGCATTTCCATTTGTTAATTTTTCGATTCGATTTATAATTGTCAACATTTATCAATTGGATAGGATTGGAATCCCTTCAATGTCTTGCATAACAGTGCTGCCCAGGTGGGCGCCTTTGATGTGGGCTACCAACCGGGACTGCAGCGTGTGTTGCAAGGACAGCCAAAGGTGCTGTTCCTGCTGAACGCCGATTCTGGTAGATTAACCCGCGATCAGCTGCCCAAGGACTGTGTGGTTGTGTACATTGGATCCCATGGTGACAATGGTGCCTCCATTGCCGACGTTGTGCTCCCTGGAGCTGCATACACTGAAAAGCAATCGATCTATGTTAATACGGAGGGCAGATCACAGCAAACCTTGCCGGGCGTATCGCCTCCGGGAATGGCACGCGAGGATTGGAAGATTTTGCGCGCTCTGTCTGAGATAATGGGGAAACCATTGGCCTATGACACACTCGATGACCTGCGCTCTCGCCTCGATGATATTGCACCACATCTAACGCGTTTCGGCGAGCTCGTGCCGTCTGCGAACAGCGAAGCCAGCGCACAGGCAACACCTGTAAGTATCTCCGATAGCTGACTGCCACGTAGCCATGTCAATACTAATCCTTCTTATGCATTTTATGCAGAGCAAATCCATCAGCGGCGGCGCCATCGATGTGAAGCTAAAGGAACTGCGCGATTATTTCATGACCGATGCCATTTCACGCGCCTCGCCAACCATGGCCAAGTGTATATCAGCGTTCAACAAGCAACAGCGACAGGATGAGACGGCCAAGCAGAGTGCAGCCATCTAAACGGATGCGGCCCCCACTCTGATCTGATATAACATAAATATTAAATAATTAATGTTGTTTTTTTTTTTATTATTGGCATCTTGTCATTTTGCTCTTGGATTATTGCTATTTACTCAATTTAATCGAAAAACGATTGGCGGACAGCAGAGATCAGGAAAGAGAAGCGAATGCAAAAGATGCTATTAAAAATTATATTGAGCGGACGGCGAACAGTTTGTAAATGTCATTGATTTTGTTGAAAACAAACAATTATACAAGACGAAATTAGGAGAAGCAAGAACTTTAAGGCAAAATAAACTTGAAATTTTCAAATATATGATATATAGTACTATATTAAAGTTCATGACGAGTTCTGTAATTTAGCATACTCGTAAATATACCTGTTTCCATATCTCTATCTCGCTTTTAAGTACGTTCAAATTGCACTCTAATTAGTGGGTAATATGAGGAAGATCCGACGATGGCCCAGAATACACCAGTTACACATAATACTTGATTGATTTCGTTCGATATATTGCGAAACTGTTATCAATGGGTGTTATCACGATTAAGGTCAAATAAAACTTTCATAGATATTCAATTGTAGAAGATCTATAAACTTATTTGACTTGCATGTAGTACTGAATTGAGGTGATATTACTTTGGGTTGCTTTATTTCCAGGTTATTTATCTGGTTAAATTTCCAAAACACAATTCTACAAAGTATGTTATGTAAAGCGCGTATAAATTTTAAAATTTACTAAATAAATTTTTTTTAAATTTCTTTTTTGATTCTTACGAAATAATAATATTTGTGTTATTCTTTACAACTTAACACACCAAGCAAAAAAATAAGACTCGTTAAATTGTTTGCTCAAAAATAAAATTCAAGTTGTAATTTTGACTTTTTCGTGGGAATAAGGTCAAAATGAATGTATGTATATCTGAAGTTGAAGAAAATATATATACATATATATATACATATGGGTAAAATATAAAGATATATATATATATATATATATATATATATATATATATAAATTTCAGGTATCCTTGAGGCACAGGTCGTCTTTTATGAGGCTAGGTGCAGCCCAAGCACGAAACCAAATTTTGACGTCGGGTCCGATCATATTTTCAAAAACCCGTTCATAGCACGTCACGAAATTATTGAGTAAAAAACAAGAAAGAAAAGTTTTCTTCGGCACGTCAAGGATTTTATAACTTCTATGACAGATATATGATATAGTAATCCAAATTTGATCAGGCAACTTAAGACAACCCCTAATACACAATCTTTGAGAATTGTTAAGACAAGTTTTTGCATACTTAAGATTGTTGTTCGACCGATCGTTAGTGTGTCAGCTCTAAGACGTAGTAGATCGAGTTGAATCAGGGTGTTTAAGACAACATAATTTTTACAATAGGTGAGAATGGCTAAGATATTTTTAAATAACTAAAAAGTGTTTCTTACTAGAGGTTGATATGACATATATGACTCCCTGAGTTGTTGACCATATTATATTGTAGTTGATATCCAATGAATAGATCATATTAAGTAATGTACACAAAATCGTTGTATGTTGGTGAAAAATTATATTTTTCTACCGTAAAAATACAGATTTATTCATTCATATTTTAGTTCTCACGTAACATAATTTCGTAATTTTGAGTGCATGCCGCACAGAGGCAGGAGGCAACAACGGCTACATCAACGGACGCTGTGTTAAAAAGGGCCTAGACCCTTTTATCTTGCAGACGCTCCACGTACGCTTTCCACTTCAGTTCGACTGAAGACACAGTCCTGCCCTTATTCTCGCCCTTCTGTGCATTAACTCAGCTATTGTAGGCGTGTGTGTGTATTGTGTTGTGTGATTCTATCAAAATTAAATTAAAACTTGAAATTCTATCGCTAAAAAGCGGCAACTGTCTAATTCGTTGGTGACTCCCAGAGATGGAGCATGTTTGCATTTGTATTTGTGTTTGGTTTGTTGGGTAATGGGCAATTCGTTGAGATGGGGAGCTCTCTGTTTAGCTGCAGCAGCTGGCGGGTGTGGGATCTAAGCCAGAGCGCTTGGTGATGCTGAGACGGGTAAACTCCTCCGCGGTGGTTGGATGGATGCCCACCGTGTTCATCAAAGTGGGAATGGTCAAACCCGACTTGATTGCGGCAGCAAAGCCTTGAATAACCTCGCCAGCCACTGGGCCCAGATAATGCAGGCCATAGACACGCTGGTCGCCAGTGCGCTGAGCCACAGCCTTCACATAGCAATACCGCACACTCTTCTGGGGAATGAAGAACTCCGTGGGTTTGTAGTAACCGTGGAATACCTCGATCTCTTCGGCCCCATATGCTTTAACGGCATCCTCCTCGCTGAGACCGACGCAGGCGTACTCAAGTGGGGTAAACACAGTGGTGGCCACATCACCATAGTCCATGCGTAGATCCGACTCCGCATAGAGACGACGCGCCAACAGGCGACCGGCCAACACAGCGACAGGCGTAAGCTCTGGCTTGCCATAGATAATATCACCAACAGCATAAATGTGTGGCACATTGGTCGTTTCCTCGCTGTCAACTGGGATCTTGTCCTTCTGCGACAACACACCGGCATTCTGCAGATTCAGATCTTCAACGAGACCTTTGCGGCCAATTGCCCATAGAACTGTATCAAAGACATCGCTATCTACCTCGCCCGTCTCCGTATTCTCGTACTTGACAAGCAGCTTGCCATCAGGTTGCTTCTCAACGGACAAGGGTACCGTCTTTCGCAAGAACGGAATGCCACGTTCCTCCATGGAGGCGGCTACCAGACCTGCCATTTGTTGATCAAAACCGCGCAGCACAATTGAACGCACCATCACAGTGGGTTCATAGCCGAGACCCTTCAAGAAGCCAGCGCACTCCAGACCGATGTCTACAATAAACGAAATATAATATTAATATAATGGAATTCAATGATACGGTTGATTTTGGCACTTTAACAAATATCTAAGCTTTTAAATATTTACTTTAGTTTGGTCATCTGTTTAGATTTAATTTTAAATTTATATAATATTTATCAAATAAATGTTTGCAATTTTTATTTTATTTTAAATTACTTTCAATGAATAATAAAAATAATAAATAATCTTAGAATGGGAAAAACTAAAATTGATTGGAGTAAAATTGGATCTCTTTATGTCTATTGGCTTTTCAAGATTAATCGAGTGCCTGACTAGATATTGAAATGCACTTACAGCCGGCGCCCACAACAAGCGTCTTGCCAGGCTCGCGATCCAGACTGAAGATATCATCGCTGGTGATGCCATACTCGACGGCACCGGGGATGTTCGGGTAACGTGGACGACCGCCCACTGCAATCACAAAGGTCTGGGCGGTGATTGTACGATCGCCGCTCTTTAGCTTGGCGGACAGTGTGTGTGAGTCCACAAATGAGCCCAAGCCATTGATGTACTCGACTTTTCTGCAAAAGTGAAGGATATGGAAGGAATAAGCCAAAAAGTTATAATATTTGAATTTGAGGTCACTTACTTGTCGCGCAAATCGACGCGAGTCACCCAGTTGACTGACTTGATGTGATTCTGCACCGAGGTGACCAGTTTGCTCCAATCGGGCTTGATTTTCTCATCCACATTCCAACCATAGGCGGCTGCCTCGTGCACGGATTCACCAAGGAGCGAGGCCTGATGCATCAGCTTCTTTGGGATGCAACCGACATTGACACAGGTGCCGCCTACGCCCCATTTGGTGCCCGTTGGTGTTGGCTTCACAAAGTCCAGACAGGCAACACGTGCCCCATGGGCCACAGCCTCCTTGGCACAGGCCAATCCACCAGAGCCGCCACCAATCACAACCAGATCGTAATCATAGTTACCTAAAAATGAACAAAGAATTGCAAAAAATTAAAAATACAATTGTTATAAATTCAATGGATAAATGTTGCTTGGTGTGTTGGGGAATAGTTTCTACCCATATCCTTCTCTTGCTGCTTTTGACGCAGTCGTATATCCAAATAGGCTGAGCGATAAATGCTTCGTCCCTCGGACGGCTGAACATCGGCCAACGAAGCGGGCACAAACTCAAATAGATGCATTTGCCCAGCAACTTCTGATTCAACTGAAGCCTCTATTGTCACGCCTTCTCGTTGTCCTTGCTGCTGTCGTTGACGTCGTTGTCCTGATCCTTGTCGTTGTTGGTGGTAATTATAAACATATGTCTCGCCGTGCAAATCAAACTGGAGCAATCATTTGAGCTCCGCCTTGGCGTGTGGTTTGCTTTGACCCAATGCGCTTGCCATGGTTACGATTATACGATTACACGACTATAGTACGATGTTGGTGTTGGATTACATAGGGGCAGGGCAACACGTGGAGCCGAGGAGGGTAGGAGAGGGGTGACAAGTAACTTGTCAATGCAAATAATAAAATGCATTTAAGAAAATATCAGATATGAGTACATCAGTTAATAAAACATAACGGGAAGAGGATTCACATTCAATGAAGTTATAGCAAGTACAGTACAATCTAGATATTTCGGACCCTCCAATATTTTCTATTAAATATTTTATAATCCGGAAACCACGCAAGGGACATTTTAAGTACATTAAACGCAAATAAGATATATAGTCCTATCAAGGTTGCAAACCGGTTGTGAGATGAACCTTGCAGAACCGGTTTGGTTCGGGAAGCGAACCTTTGAAATCATTTACTTCGCGAAACCGAAACACTTTTTTAAATTATAGGTTCGGTTTGAAAGATAAATAATTAATTAAGTGGATGCTTTTTTAACATCGCACAGGTTTTGAATACAAATCATAAAATAATAATTCGTATTTAATTCATAAAATTATGTTAAGTTATTTATAAAAGTAAATTTTTTTAGTATTCAATTTAACTGATTTATAAAATCAAGGAAAGTGTAAGCGATTAAAATATTGTTAACCAAGGCTTGAACCAAAACCTTAGGTTCAGGCGATGTATAAACCGGTTCGCGAACCGAGCTTGAATCCCGCTCTATGATTCGAACCAACGAACCGAACTTTAACCGAAATTTTGGAGGTTTGCAGCATTGATTTCTATAGTATATACTGTGGTTGATATTAAAATTCGTATTTTACTGTGAGACTACAATAATAGTAGCTGAGTGGTTAAGCGATATAACTGAATCTGTTGCTATTGGGACTGAAGAGACGATTTTGAAGTGCAAACCTTGATAAAAATCAAATAAATAATGAACCGAGAATTCTTTTCACCCGACAAATATTACGGGATTTATATTAATACTGATTAGTTAAAATCGTACTTAACATTCAAAATGAGACAAAATAATATCAAACTAAAATATCAGGTTTTTAAACAATACAAAAAATCACAAATAACTAAATAGAGTTTCAAATTCAACCAAATGTTGTCGTCTTATAATACAGGCAGGTCTCGATAAAACAGGCACTCCGTTTATTCGGACATTGCCTGTTTCTTAAATGTCCGGACTATCGAGATTGTACTGCATTTGCGTCTTAGGCAAATGTGATAAGTTTTCTTTTTGCTTTGCTTCAATCTCGACAAGGTGGAAAAGTAACTCCTACTTAAAGATGACGCATTAATAGGGAAATATAAGCAAATTCCTTGAGTGGCAGTTCCACGTTTTTCTTTGTATAAATTCTAATTAAATCAGCTTATAAAACAAACACCAAACACAAATAGTGCGGGTCAAAAGAACTAAAAGTCCACATGGAAGGGAAGGTTTTTGCGATAAGCGCAAATCTCTATTCGTAAAACTTAGTTAAGGAATCAATAAAAACCTTATCACATTAATACAAATGAATGTAACTTATATTGCAATTTATGTACGTATGTATATTACGAAAATTGCTATACTGAATAGATACTGTATTAACTAATGAAATGTCAAAGCATACATTTGTCAACTGAGAGATGTTTTTGAAAATATGGGCAAAGTCAAACAATAATTTTAATAATGAAAAAATTCTCAGATTTGATTATAAAAAAAGAAATACATTTTCGTGGTTTTTTCCCGTTGTCTCTTAGTTCTTAGAACTGGTAGAAAAATAAATACTAATTCAATTTTTAGAAATACAAAATCAAATATGTTCTTTACTTTCATTGTCAAAACATCCACTTGACTAACTGTATAACATAAACAGATATCACCCCGATTGCAATAAGACGATCCCTATGCAAGGGCATAACAAGTCACGATGGCATTTTGCCATTCACGATGACGTTGTGCTAATGAAGATGATGACGATGATGTAATCTATTATTATAAGATAAGCATTGAGGGATGCACTTGTGAAATATACCAAGATATTATTCTCGAACATTTCGCCCATACATCAGTGGGTAAAAGTACATTTCTGTATTATCTTGTGAAATTAACAGACCAACAATAATAAAAGTTAGAAAGTTGTTTCCAAACATACAACGTATGTATGTATTTGTGCCCCTAACACCATCTCCTCTTTCTACTCCCCCCACTTCCACACTTTTGCTATAACCATGACAGTGCAAAATGTGCCCATAGGCTATTTGTAACAAGCAAAAGCCGGAAAAAACCAAATGAAATTCGATAAGTAAAATGATAGGTACGTGCGTAGAAGCGCGAGCTGCTTAACAATAGTTATTGCATAACAAACATACATACATATGGTATGAAAGTGTAAGGCAAAGAGAGATAGGGATACAGTAAAGTTAATAGTGGAAAGAAAAGTAAAGAATAAAAGCCGCCATTGTGGCTTATCGCGTTGCCAACTGAATTGCGAAAATTGATCGATTTACAACGATAGACTGGACTGGAATGGGGGGCTTACCTCTAAGGGGCTTAACTTTGCGCACCGGCTGCTGGTACATGGCCTGTCTATCGCAGTGTGGATGATTAAAAGGCGGCACATTGAGACCAGTGTCACTAGTTGAACTTTCGAGGGAAGTGTTGCGTGCATTTCTGCCACCTGATTGAGAGCTGCGTTTATTGCCACCCTTGTCTGCACCACCACTTTGGTTTGTTGGCTTCATATTTGTCAGATTTCTTCTTTGTTGTAGTTGTGAATTTGAATTGAACGTGTAGTGTGAATTATTTGCAGCTGTTATTGTAGCTGACGTAAATATCGTCGAATGCTGGCGCACCAAAGTTATGGAAAATCTTGAATTCCAAAGTGTGAGCGACATATTTGTATATATGTACGCCTAGGGCACGTTCCGCAAAAGTTAGTTATATGCTTTGCAACTGCACTACTAGTTCCTAAATATTGCAAATTTACAAATTTTTTATGGCGTTGCGCTTGTCAAGCTAAATTAAAAACTATTTATCGAAAACAGAGAAACAAAAAACGCGATGTCGTCGTCGTCGTCAAGCGGCTACACAACACTTGGAATGATTGGAAAGCGTAGGCAGCGGCGCTCACTACGTAACAGCAGCAGAGCTCTTGAATGCGAATGCGCGATGAAAATATAGGGTCGCCGAGTTGCCTGGTCAATAAATTTAAATCAGTTGTTCTGAGAACAATCAACATAATTTGCATAAATAATTAAGACTGGAAAGAGCAACAGTTGGTTGCTTTGTCAGGGTTGCCACTTATTTAACTAACATTGAAGTATAATCAAAAATTGTTTCTACTATTTCAATCAGCTGGCAACTCTGTCAGCTGCCGCCACCGGCCGCTTGTCTAATAATAATAAAAGTGTGGAAAAAGAGAACAAACGTTCGCGATAAAGGCATTTAACATTAATATAGTTACTCATTGCCACCAATCGCCTCGAGGAGCAGCAGTACGAAAGTTTTGCCGTCTGTGTCAGTTGTAAAGCTTCAATACTTTATTGTACTCGTTGCTTAATCTCAAGTACAAATAGCCGATTAGATTTCGTGACGAAATAACGTGTTTCGGTGGGTTTTAAACAACAAACAACAACACCGATTCATATAGTAGACAGGATGAACTCTATTTTGATAACGGGCTGCAACCGTGGTTTGGGCTTGGGTTTGGTGAAGGCATTCAACTCGTTGCCGGAGCCGCCACAGCATCTTTTTACAACTTGCCGTAACTTGGAACAGGCTACAGTAAGTTCTTCTGGCTATTCATGTCGCAATAATGAATGGTGACTCATACACGCCCATTTGTCAAAGACATCACCGACATCGAAACTACTCGAATAATTAAAAATTGCAACAACAATAATCCAAAACGAGAGAGAGCGACTAATATGCGACTATATTCTAGTCCTCTGGCATCACCTTGATACTCACCTTTACCGTCTACGGGAGCCATGTTTTGCAGTTTGTGCAAGTGTTTTAGACTAACAAACAGGATCAGCAGAAATTTCCAAATATTGTTCTTAACTTTTTAGTTAAATTGAAGACAAACACTTTTATACGGAAGTGCAACAACACAAAAATATCAGTTCAATTGATCGAATGACAGTAACCAGTTACTCCGCGCAACACTCTTGCCAGCGAACGCAAATGCGAAATAAGCGGTAAACTTTTTGCAATTGCTTTTATGTTTCGGCTGACGCTTCGGCTTTGCTGCTGCTCGTTTTCCAGTTATGGAAAGCACAGTCTATCTATCTATCGACAAACCGCCACAATCTATCGACCGTTTGGAACTAAAATAGCACAATTTAAATACAAAATTCAGATTTTTAGCAATTGTTTAAATTGGCAATTAGATTATTATTAACTACACAATTTTAATTCGAAATTGTATAAAATAAAGCTGATTATTTTAATGAATGTTTTGAGGGTAAAGTTCTGTTTTATACCGAACATCTCCAAATCGAATAAAAAAACCTCACCTAGTGGCCGATTTATCATGAATTTAGAGCCAAGAAATAGTTGGGGGTCTCAACTAGTTTTTTTTATTGAATTTTAAAGTTTCCATACAAAATCAACTTTTTTATTGTTGTTTTGTGCAACTTGTCACAATTTTGTATGGAAACTTTAAAATTCAATTTAAAAAAAACTAGTTGAGACCCCCAACTAATTTTTGGCTCTAAATTCATGATAAATCGGTATCTATTTGAGTTTTTTTTTATTCGATTTGGAGATGTTCGGTATAAAACAGAATTTTACCAAGGGATCTAAACAGTAATATCGTTCTTTTTATGGGAACCAATAGGCCTCAAAACTGTGGCGCCACCTTCTGTTTGTTTTGCAAAACATAAATGCACATACGATAAAACGAACACAAAACAATACAATACGAGTACTATAAATATTTCAAATAATATTGATTTTCTAGGAGCTAAATGACCTGGCCAAAAAGTATTCTAATATACACGTACTTGAAATTGGTAACACATAAAAAGTTTTTTGTTTACTTTTAAGTCAAGTTAGCTTTTTATTGCAGACTTGAAAAACTTCGACGAGTACGAAAAGTTGGTTGGTAAAATTGGTGATATAACGAAAGATGCTGGTCTTAATGTGCTCTTCAACAATGCTGGCATTGCAACCAAGTCTGTGCGCATTGGCGCCACTAAGCACCAGGATCTGATCGATACCCTGCAGACAAACACTGTGGCACCAATTATGCTGACCAAAGCCTGTTTGCCGCTACTGAAGAAGGCCTCGCTGATCAATGAGGCTATGGACATGGGCGTGAACCGTGCTGCCATAATCAACATGAGCTCAATACTGGGCTCGATACAGTTGAACGCGGATGGTGGCATGTATGCATATCGCACTTCTAAGGCGGCTCTCAATGCGGCCACCAAATCGATGAGCATTGATTTGCGGGACCAGAAGATACTTTGCGTCAGCCTGCATCCCGGATGGGTGCGGACTGACATGGGGGGCAACAATGCCCCACTCGATGTGCCCACAAGCACTACACAGATCGTTGATACCATTTGCAAGCTGAATGAGTCGCACAACGGCGGTTTTTATCAATATGACGGTGCTCAGTTACCCTGGTAAGGGTGCTACTACCTTGACATATGTACATACATGCATATAAAATTTGTATCAATCTATATATATTTTTTGTTGGTGCTTAAAGAAATGTCTAGAAACCATTGCAATGCGGTGTTACTTTTGGCAATGTCTTGATTCCCTGTCCCACATCAAAAGGGGGGCTGTGGCGGTGGTTGCACTTTGTTTTCATTGCCATTCATGGGGTACGCAACGCGTCTCCTCAGGTCAAGTCGGGGACGTCTGGAATTGTTAGCACCGTCTGTATGAATTGGAGGCGGATCGTTCCAACCGGGTGTGAGTGACCCTATTTATCGGTTCGAGAAAATTAAAGTAATACGTGGTGCATATCAAAGAGCTTTCTGTATTCGGTTTACCTGGAAAAGCGCCTGTGGGTGTAATGTTTTGGACCATTGGTGGCGGTGGCGGTGGCTGTAGCGGCTGATTTGCGGGTGGTGGTGACGGTGTCATGTTTTGTAGTTTGTTAATGTAACGCTGCTAATACGTTGTGTTTACCTGTTTACAAATCAGCTGTTATAGCGAACCAGCCTGCTTAGATGAAAATGTTGTTATCGTTTAGTGTTGGGTTGCTCATGAGTGAGTGAACAAAAAAGAGTTGCTCACTGAAGTGAGCAAGTGAACATGTTCCTTTTAAATGGTTCTTTATTGGTCCCTTGCTCTTTTTTACTCACTTGCTCTTTTTTGCTCAGTTGTTCCTTTATGTTCAGTTGTTCCTTTTTGTTCAGGTGCTCTGTCTTGCTCACTATTGCTAATTTGTGCGCACTATTCTCGAGTTTTCCTCTGCGCTCATAGTTCGTTATCTCATATCGCGTTCCTGCATATCTTTGAGTTTGTTTTCGTTAAATATACACGCTTAAAAAATGTATTTAAAAAATTCAGAATGTAGCTTATTAGAAAATATAGTGAAATATGAAACCATTTCAAAAATGTCGGAAGCCAGCAAGCTACAAGGAAAGTATTGCAAATGTGTTTTGAGCTGCAAATCACAGAACAGCTGAGTAAAGTGCGTGAACAACTGAGCAGTAAACAAGGAGCAACTTAGCAAGTGAACAACTCTGTAGTCTGAGTGAGCAAGTGAGCGAGCTGAGTGAGTTGACTCAGCTCGAAAAAAAGAACCAGTGAACATGTTCACCTAAATGAGCAGTGCTTACCCAACACTTATATAGTTTACTCAAGTATTACATCCAGTCAAATTCACGCAAGTCAAAATAGTGCGCGCAGCCAACTTCACGTGTCTGCAGACTGTGTGTGCAGCCAACTTAATGGGGCATGCACCGAAAGGCGCACTGAATTTGAATTTGAACGTTAATTTAATTAAGGAAACAAATCTCCCACAGCGCAAAAGCAAACCAAATCGATGGTCCTGTAACCAAGCAACCCATTTTGTTAAATTTAAAAACAAATTGTTGGAAGATTTTACAAATTGTAAATTTAAACAAACTTGCTTTAAATAAATTTTGAAGGAATTAGCTAATTTTATAAAACATTGCTAAAATTAATAATTTGGTTGAAATTTGTGGTAGTTGATTTTTGGTGGATTCGAAAATATTTTTGAAAAATAAATAATAATAATAATAATACAATTTCTGACATTTAAAAGCGCCGTCATTTCCAACGGTTGGTTTCAAAAGCAATTCTCGTGAAAACCTCTAAAAATTTGTGGAACACACCTGATACAGATGGTTTTATTTGTGTAACACAAAAATCGAAGAGTTTGAATTTTTTTTATTAGGACAGAAACTTTTCAAAGAACTTTTAAAGTTTTGATTTTTTGAGGAACAAGAATATAGGAAATTTTAAGTAACATATTTAATTTATATTTTTTAGGTATACACTTTGTAAACTTGTGAAATAATTGTGTGCTGTTGATCTGGTTTCTTACAATAGCCGCTGTCACACGCACAAGAGTCTTGAGTCTAATCTTGTGCAGTGGCCAGCAGCTGCAATAAGCACCTCTCCCTATATAATTTCACATTTGGCACTGAACTGTAACACTTAACACTTTTGACTGGCTGTCATCTATTTGGAAATTTTGGAATGTGTTTGCTTGAAGGACTCCCTATTGGCATATTTGATGCGATTTCGTTAGTGTTGAATTAATGATGAGCTATAGTCCCAGCATATGCTTTGGTTCACAATTCCAAGTGTCCAAGTGACTCTGGTACTGTTTTGAATATTTGATTTTCTTACTGTTTCTGTTTGTTGCTGCTGTTGTTGTTATTGTAGTTTGCTTTATATTGTTAGTGTTAGAGTTTGTGTTGTCGAGAATTTGTTTTTTGACTACTTTCAGTCGGATTGTTTATTGATTTTCAATTTAAATTTCCATTTTCATGCTTCTTCTCATAAATAATAAATGCATTAGTTATTCGGCGAAAAAAATTTTAGCACTGCGCTATCAATTTTAATTTATATTCGCTGCCTATAAGTAGGCAATGCATTGTATATGACAGTTGCACCAAAAAGTATGCCAACATAATTTGTGCATTTGCCTCATAATGGAATTCTTGTTCATTATTTTGTCAACATAATTCGCACTGACAGGACACATTGATTAAAAAAATAATAGAAAAAATGATTTAAAAATGATGGAATATTTTCTAGGATAACTTGTATCCTTGGGATGAGTTTGTTTCACTTGCAAAAAAATATATAGTACATGTTTATTGACATATTTCAATAATATTTATTATTAAGATATGCAACTAGTATGTTGTTCTTCGATGTTACTATTGTCTGTTGTCTGCTGCTCGTTGCTGTTGTCGTTTAATTAACAATATTTAACTGAGACAATGTTCAGGCCGTCAGGTCGCTTTTATAGTTGCAGGTGAACCACGCCGTCGTCGTCGAAGTTGTCGTTTACGCTGGCGTCGACGCAGCGTCAGCGTCGCATCCCTCAAGCTACATAGTTGTCGTTGTTGCTGCTGTTGTAGACAATTTTTTAACTACCTCTTGGGCAGCATATGAAGACATCCACACACCCACACATACGCACACACGCACACACAGAAACACTCACCAGTCAAGCCAGTGCGAAGTCTTACATGTGTGTGTGCGACTTTATAATATTATTAGACGGTATTAGTGTGTGTTTCAGCCCCTATTCCTTGACCGGGGAACACACACACGTCTGTATGTGTGTGAGTGCTAAACTAAAATTCGATGCCTACTTTTATGTGGCAGTCGATTGCACAAGTGTAAAAAAAAGAAATTCAAAGAAATAACATATGAAATGCTAAGAAAATTAAAGTAACGACACATTTGAATGAGTGCGAAAAAAATCATTGAGGCAGGCCTTGCGCCCGCAGTAAGAAGAAGAAGCCCAGTGGAACAGGGAACTGTCAGACCAAGAAATTTGATACCACTTCGAGCTATGCAATTGCAACTCCACTTGCAACAATACCAATTCCCAATTCCGATTTCGAATTCCGTATAGGGTTGTTTTCCTCTTCTCCTTCGTTTTTAGGCGTGTAGGGGAGGGGGTGGGGTTTCGTAGGTAGGGGCAGGTGGAAAGGGGTTACACAGCACACAATCAGTGGAAATGTGGTGCCGTTTTCCATGTGAGGGCGTTACAAAAAATTAAATAACATTGTTCTCTGCATGCATGTGACACCTTTTCCCGTCTACCGCCTGCCTGCGCCACCTGTAACACCCGCCCCCTTTTCCCCACCGCGTCAACGTCCCTCCCGTTGACCGATCACTTGTATGGCATCTCCGTTTGGAATGCTTCGCTGCGCTGCGCCCGTACAACGGGGCCTGTTCGTGTGGGGAATCTCAACAAGGTAACCCAGCAGGCAGGCTGCAGCTTAGAACAGCAACACCAACAACCCGTAGAGGGAGCAGTCGAGGGTCGCGGGCTAAGGGTAGCGAATAGCGGCGCTTAGTGAAAATGGCGCGTATCGAATGACAGATTGTCTGCGGTAAAGAGGCCAACAGCTCCGGACGAACAACGGCCAGTGTCGAGCTCTTATTCTTATTGTTGTTATTGCTGTTGCTCTTGTGAAACCATAATTTTTTAAGCGGACGGCAGTCAAACACACATTTGCATGCACTTTCGCACCCTCCCACATACATATGTATACCATACATACTTATGTATGTACATATGTATAGATATATGCACGTATATGTTTTTAGTTGCATCTGTGTTTAAGTGCAACTAGCAGCACTTTCTGACACCTTCTTTTTGTTATTTATGTGCCCTGTACTCGAATTTCTACTTCTCAAAACTGTCGAGAAAAAAAACTCATAACGATTTTACAACAAGAAAAGCAATTGTCGGTGTTCCTAAAACCAAGCAACTAAATGTTTCCGGATGCCCAAAAAAATGTGGAAGTCTTTAACAAAATGTAAAATTTGTTGAATTAAATTCAATTTTCTTTTACATTGAATGAAAATGCATAACATAAATTCTGAAAATCCGCAATCGATTTTTGTTACTTAAGGAACAACGATATTAACGGTTGTTTTCAAAGAAATTCTTTCCAAAACTCTTGTGGTTTGACGAAAATAACTGATCTTTTTTATAAAATACCGGGGAATTGCAATTCTACCAGAAGATGTATTCTTCTCCAAAGAGTAGGTTTAATATATTTTTATCTAATAAAAACGAAAGTGAATAAGTAAAGATTTTAAAATATTGTAAGGTAAGCTCTTAATTCCAACTCCCACACTCTAGCCTTATTTTATCAAAATAGATAGCAGCTAGATAGATTTGGTGTTACTCAAACTGATTTACAGGTGATTTTGAATGGCTATTTCTTCAATAACTTTCCTTTCCAACAATCTTTTTTGTATAATTTAGCCATATCATTTGATTTAATAGATAGACATCGGAACTGTTTTTAATTTCTCTTTTCTTATGATATGTTTTGTCTACAATTTGGTGCTGAATAGAATATAATATTTGATTTTGCTTGACGATTCTTAAGGCAAGTTTAATTTTGAATAACAGACGGAAATTGGAATTTGAAATAGGAATACACAGAACTGGAATAGGCTCAAGCTAGGGTGTAATAAAAATTATTACAAAAACCACAGTTGTATGCAGTCTTTGATTTTTAGTTTAAGATTCTCCTCAAATACTTACATTTTTCAATCCTCCAATCAATCCTAATTATCTATTTCTGGAATTGCTTTCAATATCTTCCCCAGATTCGAATTTACTCTCCTCAATCCACTATGAGATAAAAGCTCGATATTTTGGCATCAAGTCTAAGTATTAAGCTAGAGACTTTAAATTTTGCATGAACCTCAGTTTGACGTAGAATTAAAATTAGCTTTTTCCAAATTGGACCACGTCTTAACCTCCCCCTACCAATCCGACTATAAAATAAAAGTAATTTATTAACACAAAATCTAAATATTAAGCTAGATGCTTGATATTTGGTATGAACTTTAGTTAAACCAAAGTGGAATTAATAATTTTTTTTTTGTTTTTAATTGGATTCTGTCTAAACCCCCCAACCTCTCCGACTCTGTGTAAAATCAAATTTCATCTTTAAATCTAAATATAAAGCTAGCTAGATTTAAAAATATTTTTTGCTATTTTGACCTTTCACAGAGTAACTCTTAATCAGTTGACTTTGATCGAGCATCAAGTATTTAGGGTAGTCTCTAAAAAGCTAAATTACACCAAAATTTACTTTATGCCAAAATATCGAACTTTTCCCATAGTGCATTCGGTCATTTTATCGCCTAAGACGATTTTAAACTTGGATAAGAGTTCAGATGAAAGAGTCTCGCCCAAGTGACAATTGAATTTATTTAAAACTAAAGCAATTTTAATCTATATTATTTTTGTAACGGACTTTGTGTGCTGAACTCTCATTGCAAACTAGTCCTTGATAGAAATACAGAAATAGAAGAGAAAGCTTATTCAATAATTTTGTATATTTAAGTATTAAGTAATAAATGTACTAAATGAATGAATGTACAAAAGGAGCAATGTCTTGCAAGACCGATCTATGACAGATAGGTTACCATGTATTTCGATAGTTACCATCACCATAAATTTTATCAAAATCGTGAACACTGTTTTCTAAAATCGTCTAAATGTTAAAAAAAATTATTTAAGTACATAAGAAAGAAGTTCAAAAGATTGACAAAGAGTTCTTAAAAACAATTTTCAATTGATATATGAAATATGTGTAGCTTGAATACTGAAGGGGTTTAAGCTTTAGCGTTTTATGCAATTCAAAAAGTCATAGATCGGATATCTATAAATCTGGTCAAGTGCTTACAATGCACTATGGACAAAAAGCCCGGTATTTTGGCATTAACTCTAAATATAAAGCTAGTGACTTGAAATTTCGCATAATCATTAGTTAGACTAATGTAGAATTTCATTTTTTGTTTTTTAATTTGATCTTGTCTTCACCCTACTTCCCATATGTGTCTAAGACAAATCCGATTTTTCAGCAAAGTTTAACATCTGCAACATGTGTTTATTTGAAAGAAAAGAAGCAAAAACGAGCAAAAATGTTGATATTATTTGATTCCACATTAAAATTTTTTCGTTTTATTTACACTTCGCAGTTTAATCACGCAGGAAAACCACATCTTTTTTCGCGCTTTTTTTTTAAGGGCCGAGCATATGTCAATCTATCGACTTTAATAAGTGATAAAATACTAAGAAATAATTTTTAAAAATCCCTTTTTGTGCTTTTTGTAGTGTTGTGATTTACAATATCAGGTAATTTTTATAATACGGAGGAACAAAATAAATGTAAAAATGACAATTTTTTTTTAATTTTTGTCCATAGTGCACTATGGGGCGTTTGAGAGATCTTTTTTGCTTTAATTCAATTTTCGAAGGTATTCAAATCCATGAATTTGTATGCCAACACATTATAAATACATCAAACTGTTATGTTTCAGACCAGAAATTTTAACATTACAGTACAATGTTAAGATATCAGCTGTTAAAGTCAGCTGTTTCAACCGAAGGCCGCGTGCTTTCATGAAATGTAAAATTGCTGCGCATTTTATACGCAATAATAAATAAAGAAAATCACTTTATATACAAGAAAATGGCAATGAATGCTAACTGCTCAGGTTTGTACTATATCGTTGCAACTGATATTTTGTTGTTTTGGTGCGTGTCTTATTAATAATTTGTACATTTAGCAAGTGGTGTCAATTTGCATAGAGTTCAAAAAATTGTCAGCACTTGTCAAGTTAATGTCTATATGCATTTTGTAGATTGATTAATTCTTAATTCAGAACAGTTTGTCTCAATGTGCACTTTTTTGCACTTTTTGCAAAATTTAATTTTTTAGTACGTAACCTCACAATTTTCAATGACTATTTGTTCGCAGTGCCCTATGGAGAATTATGAGAAAATATGAGCAGTTTTTTTGATATTAATTAATATCTCGGAAACTACGCAAGATATTTGGATGCGGTTTTTTTTCTAGTATTATACATACCCTTAGAAGTATTTTGGAAAAGTGGGCGTGTCACCATCCCCACCCAAAATTTTTATTTTTTTGTTATTTATGTTCCTACCCTTTTAAGAGGGTATACATCTTTCTGTATTAAAAAATTACGATTCATTTTAATGCTAATAATATATATTGTTAAAAAATGTTATTTAAATAGTAATTGTTTATTATTTCTACTGAATTGCACCCGAAAAAATTAAAAAATAAAATAATAAAAATAATGGGCGGGCTTGGTCACACGCCCACTTTTCCAAAATACGTTTAAGAGTTCCTATAACACTAGAAAAAAGACCGCATCAAATTGTCTTACTTATTTTAGGAGTTATTAATTAAAGCAAAAAAGATCTCTCAAACGCCCCATAGTGTAGTGGAATGGGTAATTAAAGAAATTGAATTTATTTTAATTCACTGTTTAATTTTGTAGTCAATTTCAGTTCGAACAGTTCGTAGATAACACGGTGCTACAGCCAAAAAACTTCTTGGATCCGTAGCGTAGGTTGTAGATATAGTAAAATAAAATTTTTTGGCATACTAGAATTTTTTGGTGCACATCGAAATTTTGAATAACGGTAAAAAATCTTATCTCTTAAGCTATAAATCCTATGATAGATTGTATCGTTGTATCGTCGTTGGAAAGAGAATATAAAAACCTTTCCAACTTTTCCATATTAAGGGAGCTACATGTAATTATATATAGATTTTTTTTTCGGTTTTTTGCGACTTCACAGTACTTTGAGAGAAAATAAAGATGTCAAATTTGTATAAAAAAATTACTTTTGGTATGCAGTTTAAAAATATTTAATTCTGCGTCTTCTACCTATTAGTTTGGTAAAACCGAGTAATATTTGATTGAGTTATTCAACTTTGTTTGTGAAAAAAGCAACGACTAAATGAAGCGAAAATAAAGTTTTATTTATTTTAAAATTGCTGTCAATACTTGATCGTTTTTAGTTCTTTTTCGGTACATTTAGGTATTTTCATCGGACCACAGATTCAAAATCTAATGAAAAGTGAAAATTTTAAGACCGAATTGAACCTTGTTGAGAAACGAGCTTGGGAAGGCTATATAGCGTTCTGTGATAATTTTCTTGGCCATAACAGGAGCGCCGACTATGTTACAGTAGTAATACATTTTTTAAAGACGTACAATGGCATGGACTGTCAATAATAATCCATATTTTGCATTCCCAATTAAATTTCTTCCCAGATAATCTGGGCCAGTTCAGCGACGAACGAATTGAACGATTTCACCCTGAAATCGCTATTATAGAAACGCGATTTGATGACAAAAATAACAACAACGTGATAACAAATTACTGCTGGTCCCTTAAACGAGAAACCGATGACGATCAGTTTAAAAGAAAAGATTCAGTACACATTTTTGAATGTGTTCAAAAAAGAATTATATTCATAAATTGAAGTAGCTTGATATGTTTTACTTTATTTTACAGTACCTAGAGACACATTAATTTTCAAAAAAATTATTTTTTAAGAATTCACTATAAATTGCTGAACAATATTACGGTCGGCAGTGCTATAATGGCGCGACTTATCAACATATCGCGCAACTTACGTTTCCGAAAATCGTTTATAACATTGTTAATTATTGACCACTTTTCGAAAATAGACACACGTTTTATTTGTGAAAATGTGTTCTTTTGAAATAAAAAGAAAAGTTTAAGGGATTTCTAACAAAATAGTATTGAAAAACGTCGACAAAGTCAAAAAATATAATAAAATAAAAAAAAAAGTTTTGCCTAGCAAATAGTCCAATAAGGGATTTGAAACCTGCAAAGTCATGTACACGTTTAAAGACCGAAGTTTCTTCTTTCCCAAACCGGTAAAAAAATGAATATCAGTTCATATTTCACGAAGCTATGGGCGTATAAGTGAGCGCATGTACAAAAAAAGGTTTCTTTTTACCGTTATTCAAAATTTCGATGTGCACCAGAAAATTCTAGTATGCCAAAAATTTTTATTTTGCTATACCTACAACCTACAATAGGTCCCATCCCAGAAGTATTTTTTTTTTTTTTGTGGCACTGTGAATCATTAGTCATCATCAGTCACTTTCACAAAAAGGTAATGGTATTGGTAAAATAAATAAATACTTTAAAAGGTTCAGATTTGTAGAATTTAGACAAATTCGAATTAATGCACGTTTATTAATATGAAAGACAGTTGAGTCCAATTGAAATGGAATATCTGAAGTAGGAATCAAGTTTCGAAATGCAGTTAACGAGTAATTTGTGTAACGAAGAATTTGTGGGTTGCACGATGGCAATTTCCGTTTTGCTGCAGCCTTTTCGCCTTTTTTGTTTGTTGCCTCAGCCTATTTGTAAAGACAGCAGAAACACGAGGTAAGTAATTGTGATAACTTTTCCATTTTAAGTTACATAGTATATTTAGGGGCGTTTTTTCAAAGTCCTGTTGAATTTTATCATTTTGCGTTCGAACATCTCATATAAAGTTATCAAGTTTTGAAATTTTGGAAAAAGGGCAAAAAAGTGCACATTGAGACTAATTGTTCTAAATAAAAAATTTATCATTCTACATTAAATATCATTCTATATTAAATATGGGTATAGACATTCAATTGACAAGGGCTGACAATTTTTTGTAACTCTTTGCAAAGTTGAACTTTCCTTTCGAAAATTATTTACTACTTACTAAATGTACGAATTATAAAAAAACAACAACAAACAAGCCCGAACTGTTAACATCCATTGCAAATTATACTAACTATTGATTATGAAATATACAGCAAGCTTACATTTTATGAAAGCACGCGGATTTCGGTTGAAACAGCTGAGTTTATCAGCTGCTATCTTAACATTGGACTGTTATGTTAACATTTCTGGTATGGAACATAATATTTTGATGTATTTAAAATGTGTTGGCATTAAAAATTCATAACTTTTAATACAATTTGTATTGTATGCATTGAATTCGTTGATATGTTTGAAATCTTTAGGAGGCATCTCCATGTGCAATGCGCACATCGAGCGCAAAAAAGATTCCAGCAAATTTTATTAAAAAAATAAATGAAAAACAATATAGAACATTTGTCGTTACCCTTTTTCTAAACGAACGATTCAGTTTATTGTGCGTTTATATTCCGGTTTTTTCAGATTGAGAGTTAAGACAATTTTTAATTTTTAATATGTAAGTAGTAGGTCAAATAACCTGTGAGTAATTGTATGTAAGTATGTATTGCTTTTTTTTTCTATATTTTTTTTTTTGTCGAACGAAGCTTTTGTCTTGGACGGGATCTTGAAACACATTTGTCCGGCGTCTGTGAAGCGGTCGTTGTCTTCGAAAAGCGTAACATTATGTGTGAGTTCCCGAACCGAACATTGCCGGCTTGTAAATATTGGTGATGATTCAAATTGCTAAAATTTTATCGCATTATTTATTTTATCGCTAAAGTTTTATCGCAATAATTGACATCGTATACACGTGATATACTATATGTATCCACATATATAAGCGCGCCTCACATCAAACTGACAAATTCAATTTCAATCAATATTCATGAAATAACGTTGTAATTAAATGCGTACGTGTACTCCCATACACACACACACACACAGCTGAGTAATAGCTACTGACAGCATAAATGGCTTGAAATTTGGTTTGGGTTCTCCTAGACAATGCATGTCAGATGTGTCCTTTGCAGGAGGCGACCGCAAAATTGCGAGGCCGATGCTAATGCAACCAAATGGACGTCAGTGTGCGCACAGCATATTTCTGTTGCAACCTTCGTTGCTGTAACGTCACGCAATTTTATGTTGGAGGAGTGGAGGGATGGAGGAAAGCGGGAAGGTCGAAGGGGAGTGGGGAATGGGGTGAGTGTGGCAAGTCGTCACGTCGCTTAATTGCAGGCTCGATTCTGTAGAAACTGAGGACGTAACACAGCTAAAAATAGTTAATCAAATCTAGGACATTAAAATTTGTGGGCTCGACAGCAAATCCTTGTCCTCCCCTCGCCCTACGATATCAGCATAAGCATCGTTGATGACGTTGCAGACAGTTGTGACAGGTTCGGTTTTGTTTCGGATTTTTGGTCCGTTCTTGATTTAGTCGGGTACAACTTCGTTTCGTCTCGTTTCGCCTCGTCACTGGGTTACTGTGTTGCTGCTGCTGCTTCTGTTCCTGACCTGGACCTGGCGCCGCTGCTCTGTCACAGATGATGAAAATGACGTCAGCAGCTGGGCGGGTAAATGGCCTCTGCCAACAAGTCACATGTTGCTGGCAAACGCAGTCACAACACCCGCAAACACACAAATACTCTGTTGTTTGCGCCTGAAAGCAGTCAACACTTTTTTGAATTTTTTGTTATTGTTATTTGACAGTTAATCGCCTGAGATTGATGAGCCTTGTTTATAGTGAGTTACTGTCGACGGCAGTCTGCGCTAGTGACGAAAGCAGGGCGAAAGGTACGAAAGGCGAAAACCTAATTACATGATATACAAAAAAATAATTTTTTTAAATTCATATCATAACACTTGCAGCCAGGCATTGCCAAATCGCATGTATTTGTACTGCGCTCTTCCATCACCATTTTTTGCGAGGTTTCATCAGTTTTATTGATTGGAAAACCGTGGATGCAGCTCACTGCAGCTAATTCTTATTAAATTATTTAGAGAATTGATTACCAAAGCATCCTGTGGTATTGCCATATAAGCGGTTTGTTGCGAACACTTAGTTTTCTTCCATCAAAGCTAAAAAATAGCCTAATTTTAATGCTTTTCTTAAACATTGCTGATATAAAAATTAAGCAACTGAAGAAAAAATTATGTCCGGTATTTCATTAGAAATTAACAAATTTTTCAGATGAAACCAAAAACGTGAAGATCGGTAGCATAACTTGTCTATAATTGAGTTGTAAAATTTTTATTCCTTGTAAAATTTTCACATTTGTGCGCGAACTGAAAATTGGGTCGACTTTGAGAGGCTGTCACGCCCACAATTTTTACCCGATTCCAAAATTTTTGGATTGGTAATCCTTGGAGATTTCAATATCGAATGCATATATTTTTTTTAAATTGCTTCCATCGAAATAGTGGGTTTTTGCGCGACTGTCGGATCAGTCGATCAGTTGAATTATATGTCCTCTCATGCAGCACAATGGATAGCACTCAGCTTTTGTCTTGCTGTATTGATAAATGTGATGTCACATGGCATTTTGCAATGCACACATATGTATAAATATATGTATTTACGCAATTATATTTTAATACAATTGTAATAAATACATATGTATTTTTGTACATATGTATATCATACATCAATAGCATATGATGCTAAAATGATATCGATAATGTCGATAAGCAAAATCGCTGGAGTGTGCGGGCACACTGTCGTGCGCTCGCTTTATAAACAAACATATGCTGTCTCGCTCGCACATTGCATTGCATATGCAAATATTGAATTAAAACCAATTCTTTAATATCTTCCCTATTTATGGATCAATCGTTTTGAAACTTTCAGGGTCGTTTAATGGGCTTACATCTCAACTGCTTGGTCAGTTAAGAAGTGCTATCTTAAAATTTGAGCCTGTAAATCGTTTTGTGTGATTTGTGGGCGGAGGGGTCGTGACATCCAAAATTGGAAACAAACTTGACCTGCGTATGGCACCCAGCTACCTTCATTCCAAGTTTGAAGTCTCTAGTTCTTATAGTCTCTGAGATCGACGCGTTCAAACAGGCGGACAGACGGACGGACGGACGGACATATATATATCAAATATTTTAAAACAATAAAGGCCGTTTTCTCTTCTTGTCGACAACATTACAATCTTGATAATCTAGCCAATAAGAGCAATTTGATTTTCTTGTCAAAAATATTTTTGCAGCCTGGTGATAAATTACAGGGCGGATCATCCACCCTATAAGGTCTAAGCATTAGCCTACTCAGATTATTTCAGTGTTGCTAATGGCATAGCACTATGGTCCATTTGACGATTTTTTAGGAATTAAGTCGTCTTTTAAAGTTGTTTAATTTAAGTAACTGTTGATGGCGATGCATTCCAAATACATCCAACAACAATGTTACATGGTCAGAATTTTAACATTAGCCCACACTTTAAAGTTAACAGCTCTTAAACATAGATGTTCTGAACAGGGAGAACGTTCTTCTGTTATAGAAATTTTTTAGGTTAAATTTAAGTGATAAACAGCACTAATCCAAAAGCCTATTAACAAAAGTTAATAATGGATTATTATGTTAATAATAATGTTATGTTAATAAATCAGCTGTGTTGAAAATCAACGCGCTTTAGTTGTTTTGTGTAAATAAAAAACTTGCCTCGCAAAATAAAATTTTAATGAATTTTTATTTCTGAAGAGAGATTCTTAATTTTGTCAGCACTTGGCAGCAATGTGACTATATGAATTTTGTAGAGTAATCAATTCTTAAGTCGTACAGTAAAGCACAAGCCGCGCAATTCCGTGCATTTTTCAAAATTCCACATTATTTCAGTTAACCTCACTTTGAAAAATACGATACTCTCAGAAGCGTCGAAAAAACATGAGGAAAAGGAACGAAAATTAGTACTTTTGACTAAATTAAATGCGCGATTTCGTTAATATGACAATAAATGTTGTTTATCTAATGAAAATAAATTAGTTTTTTAGATTTAAAAATAAATTTTTTTTCGTGTTTCATGCAAAAAATCATTTTTCGACCGATATTTACTATGTGATCTATATAATAAAGCATTCTGATCTTGAAATCTGTTGGCCAGAATTATCAGGAGCATAAGATCACATATATATGTTGAGTTTGACCGGATATATTGCAAACAAGATGGTTTTTATACAAAAATCCATTTTTCGACCGATAATTCGTATTATTTCTATATGATATAGTTGTCCGATTTTAATCATATTTTAGCAACAAGTCAGTAGCATAGTAACACACCCAACCTGCAAGTTTGGTACGGATAGTTCAAAAAACAAAAAATTTGAATATCGCGGAATCAAGGATTAGGGCAGTGCCACGCCCATTTTTCTAGACCATTTGCGTACTGATATTATTAGTCGAATGCAAAAAACTAGGCCAAAATATCTGGTTTCGTTCTTGAGTTATTAATTTATTCCTAAAAAATCGTCAAATGGACCATAGTGCAAAGCGAAAAGGAATTGAAATTACTGCATCCTTTTAGGCGTATTAGTGTCTTAACAAATATAAACTGATTTAATTACCATTATATTTATTTGGTAATGATGATATTAAGAACAATAATAGATAATAATATTGTAAAACGATATTCACCAAGAAGAGAGTGCTACCTTCAAAACTGTGGGTTTGATGGATTTCTTTTATGATTTACGGGAGCGGTCGCACCGTCGCATAAATTTGAAACGCTCTTCATCTACTACACACTCGAAGAAGTCTGTGTGCCAAATTTGGTAGCTCTTCCTCTTACAGACTCTAAGATATGAACACAATTCACATTAAAATGTATAGATTTCAAATTTGGCGCCCATATTTTTTGAATAGTGTTGCCCATTATAAAATAGTATGACCCATTTTGAGGCGCAGTAATTCCACATTGTCACAAATTCCTATTGATATGTTAAAACCCAGATGAGAGAACGAAAAACTAAATACCTGGTTTTAAGGTAAAGTGCCCTGTTAGTACAGTAGGCTTTGAATGTAAGATGAGAAAACGGCCTTAATTGTATTTATATATTCAAACAATAAATGTGATAAGAACTCAATAAAAGATCTTGAAGATGTACCAAAAAGGATGAATAGATGAAATTCAAAACATTTTTGTTTATTTGAAAGCGTAGCGTATATTTTTGGACAATTTGATGATTTCTTGTTCTTATTGTTTAGCAGCTGTTGTTGCTGCCACACGGACGAGCTCAACGTGTCAAGTTTTTGATTTTTAAACACGCCCAAAACTTGATTAGTGGAACTCGTACGGATGACATCCTCGCCAGAATTTGATTACTTACTCAGCGAAATTTTGAGATTAGAGCACACTTGATGCACTTGCTACACATAATAGTTATTTGGTAGTAACTAATGCCATGAAAAAACACCACAAAAAAAGAAGTAGCAAAAAAAGTTCTGATAATTATAATTATATTCAATAGTGCCACAATTTGTTGTAGACTGTGGACTCTGCGGATGTTGGGGTCAGTATTCAGATTGACGAACTGGCTGGCTTGGAGATGAATTTCCGACTGATGTTACCAAATGTGCCAGCTTCGAAATGTAAACCATAACCAGGCGCAACTTGAAGCGCGCACTCTCGACGTTGATGCTGACCGCGACTGCGACGCAGACTGCGACAAGGGCAGCGCGCTTGCTGTCGCACGCAGTCTTCTTTCGCAGCATGTAAGCTGCCTCAACTGATTCGCGGTCTTCGGGGTTCGGTTTTCGTGGGGTTCGTTTTCGCTGATGCTTCGACTGTGACTGTGCTGCATCTTTTCTCAATGAAATTTCATGTGCGTTAAATGTCCTTCTGTTCGTGAATCTCCTTGCCTCGTATTGTTGCTTTGTTGGGCTGCACCTTGTTGGCTGCAAAAATGATGCTGCCCGCATATCCTGTGAATGAATGTCAGCTATGACGTCACTCGACTTTCGCTTTCGCCGTCACTCGGCACGACTGAGCGCGTCGGCTTGTCGGCCCGTCAGCTGCTCGGCCTCGCCACTAGGTCACTGTGTTACGAGTAGCAGCATCAACAGACAGCCAATCGATACCTCGGATGGGGATATTTAGTTACTTGCCACACCACACTGTGGCAGAACGGGAGTTGAAGCTTGCAACTTGCTGCTCACTTTTGAATTGAGCAGACGGCGATGACGAAAGCATCCCAGTAGCAGTAGCAGCAGAGTATGATTTGTCGGGAATACACTCACAAAAAATATTTTTGTTAAAATTTGTGGATGTTTTAAATTGTATTTGATACATAAATGCTTTTATTTTAAACTAGGTATACATATATTCCCTTAAGAACACCACATTTTGTTCATGTTTAATTACATCAGCTTCACAGCTACTTAGTCAATTTTGATCCTTGGAACTCTCAACTTGTTCTAACGGAACAAACAGCTTGACACAGCAGTAACGACGCGTCGTTGGAAAGGGAAAAGTAAAACCTTTCTAACAGTGTATTACACTGCAATCTCGGATAAAAATTGAGGGAGCTACATGTAAAAATATATGGATTCTCTCGGTTTTTTGCGACTTCACCGTAATTTGAACGAAAATTAAGGATTCAAATTTGAACAAAACTATCTACTTTTGGTAAGCAGTTTCAAAAAATATTAAGTTTTGCGACTTCTGCACTTAAGTTTATTAAAATCGAGTAATATTTGAGCTATTCAACTATTTTAAGAAAATAATCGTTTTTAATTTTATCACTACGTTTAGTTGTTTTTATCGGATCACAGATTCGAAAGCTAATGCAAAGTGACAATTTTAAAACCAAATTGGACCCAGTTGAGAAACGAGCTTCGTGATAATTTTCTTGGCAATAACAGGAGCGCCGACTATGTTACAGTTGTAAACAATTTTTGAAGGGCGTACAATGACAAGGCCTGCAACATGTCTATAAAAATCCATTTTTTGCACTCCCATTCAAATTTCTTCCCAGATAATTTTAACCAGTTCAGCGACGAACGAGTTGAACGGTTTCACCAAGAAATCGCTACTATAGAAAAGCGCTTTGATGACAAAAATAAAATCAAAATGATAACAAATTACTGCTGGTCACTTAAACGAGAAACCAATGACGATCAGTTTAAAAGAAAAAGATCGAGTACAGATTTTTAAGTGTGTACTAAAAGCTCGAAAATAAAAAAATATTAATAAATTAAAATAGATTGATGTTTTATTTTACGTTACAGTGCTTAGAGACACTTTCATTTTAAATATTTCTTTAAGAATCTACTATAAAGTGCTCAACAATATTACGGTAGACAGTGCTATAATGGAGCGACTTAACAACATATAGCGCAAATTTTGTTTTCGAAAATCTTTTATACCTTTGTTAATTATTGACCGATTTTAGAAAATAGATACTCCTTTTACTCGTGAAATGTGTTCTTTTTAAATAATAAATAAATTTAAGGGGTTTCTAATGAAATAGAACAAACACAACTTCTGAAGTCATAAATTAAAGCAAAATTAACATTTTTATGATTCTTTGCGCCCCGTCGCAAATCGACCACGACTCAAAACTAACGGATTTAGAAGAAGCAGAGACACGCATTTTGTTGTTGTAAAAAGACTCGAGATCGGCAGTCTGAACACTGAGTGTATTTTGTTATTGCAAAATTTCGGGTTTCCGGCAAACAGGCGCCTTTACTTAATGTATTTTGTTGTTTTGAGCTCGCTTGAGTTCGGCACCTGTTCGTTCCATTGCTTGTGCGTCTGATTGGCGCTACTTTCGAAAATATAACGGACTGAGCACACAGAGCATGGGGGCAAGGGCTTGCCCACCGGTGCTTTATTCCAATAGAGAACTCTTTGGGGCATTCGAAAATCATAGTGTTGTAATTTTAATTGCAGATTTGCGATTTTACGAAGCCCTGAAAGTCAACGAATATTTTACCACATGCTTTCTCTTTGTTCGTGTTGCAAATAAGAGCACATTTCAAATCGATGTTGTGTAAAATCTACGTCGAATTTTGAAGCAAATCAAAATGGAAAATAAAGGTAAAGGTATCTATATTATGCGTTACTTGTCTTATGTGATTTGTCTTTGTTATATGTGCTCTTGTAAAGTGAAGTTTTTTTTTTTTAGCAATTCTAACCTAAAACAGGTTGTGTTCCGTGTAAGAAAAGTATGATTGCTTTTTGTTGTTTGTTAATTCTATTAACGCAATGTTAATCGTCAATATGTATATAATGAGATGGTATTAATCTTTTTTGCCTGTTTTTGCCCCTTTTCCTGAAATAACACATGTTCCAGATGTTAAATTTTGCTGAAAAATCGGTCAAATTAAAAAACCAAAAAATATTATAAATTATACTTTAGTCTGACTAACAAATATGCAAAATTGTAAGGGTCTAGCTTTTGGAGAACAACATTTTTTTCTTATATTTCCCAGAGTCGGGGAGGGGGTGTGTTAAAAATAAAAACATAAAATTTGCTTTAGCCCAACTAAGATTCATGTAAAATTAAGAGCCTCTAGCTTTATATTTAGATTTTTTAGAAATATTTTACACTGAAGAAGACGGGGCTTAATCGGTCCAACATTTTTTTCAGACTTTACGCATGGTATAACCATAAAGGGAACTAAGTTTCAAGTCTGTAACTACATTGTTCTAATTTCTGCCGCAATTTTTGGATTCTGGACCACTGTGGTATGGCGTGCTTAAACACCTAAATTTCTTCTTTCCAAAACCGGTAAAAAAAATTAAAATCAGAGGATATTTGACGAGGCTATGGGCGTATTAGTAAACGATTGTGTGAAAGGACGGTTCTATACCGTTATTCAAAATTTCGATGTGCACCAAAAGTTCTAGTGTGCCTATGCTAGGTCCCATCTCAGAAGTTTTGTTTTGATTTTTTTTGTAGCACTTTGTTATAGTAAAATGTGTTGAGCCCCCCAAAGCTGGTATATTCTATAATTTTTAGTCCAGTTATTGTCAAAAATGTGGAAAATTTTCCACCTTTTTTGGTAAAACTCCTATTTTTTCTGGGTGTACTTCCTTGTTTGTGGAATATGCCTCAAGCAGGTTGCGAATTCTTATGTGTTACTCTGAACCCAGTCGTTGAGAACTGCTGACGGAGTTTGCAGCCTGCAATGACGTAGACACCTGTTTGACATTGCAACGCCTCACGTCATACATACATGGAGCAATTTCCTGCTCTGCTCTGCACTATTCTGCCACCTCTATTGTCATATGAATGAAGCCATGGAATGTTAGTAGGTACTGTGCATTTGACACTTTGACCTTATGCAGCTGCTTGGGGTCGAGGGCTGCAAAAGCAAGGGGATAAGGTATAGCCTGGTACACCCGGCGGATACGATAAAACGACCTTCGCATTTATTTTTAGTGCGTTTTCTAAATATAAACGGGGTCAGCGCCAGTCGAGCAGCAACACAACTTTGCCAATGCTACAACTTCCTCTATCCAAAGCCACGCCCCTCTCACAAGAAGATGATGAAATTGTTAGTCGATTTCAATTGCATTTGCGTTTGCATACGCATTCGTATTGGTACTCGCATTTGATTGTAAGTCTGTTTATATGTCCATATGCTGCATATGCAGCAGCCACATACACACAGAAGCCAAAATATCGGGACAAGCGGCAACATGCCTCCAACAGCCTGAGGTACTTTCTGGCTGCCAACAAATGTATTTTTATTATGCTGCATATGCATTGTAGAGGTGCTTTTTATATAGACAACATACGACGATGTTTATATGATGTCTCCACATATGTGTATGTAAATATAACTGATCTGAGTATATATATATATATATATTGTATCGAATTTTTCATGGATTTCGAAGATAAAGCAAACAACCCAACAATAATTACTTTTGGCATGGTGCAGATTTAATACCCTGTATTTTTTTCTATATAATTTCAAGGTTTCGATTCAACTTTGTTCCGGATTAGTTGACGTTGAGTTTTTAAATATTAGAAATTTTTTTTTTTTATAAAAATATAACTGGTTTTTTTACGAAATCAAGAAAAGATTAAGTTAATACAAATATTTTTTTGTATGTCAACTCATTGTCATTCGCATATTTATTGACAAAAAATAATAAGACAGCTTTTTCAAAGGAACCAGTTCAAATGAACCCATCATGTGGCAAGTATATAGAGCACATGGAATGTTTATATGAATGCACAAGAAATTAATTCTCTAGAGTTGCAAATGGTGATATTGGAGGGATACTAATGGATAAACAATGGTAACACTGTGCAAGTCGAAAAAGAAGACATGACTAAAGTCAACGGTTTCCCATTATTTCGGGTCCTAGGAATCGAACAGCATCATTACTTTTTATACAGTGTGCCCATTAAAAATGGGCAAAAAAGGGTATAATGGTTTCGTTGGAATGTATGTAACAGGCAGAAGGAAGCGTGGCAGACCCATAAAGTATAAATATTCTTGATCAGTACGAATAACCAAGTCGATTTAGCCATGTCCGTCCATCCGTATGTTTGAACGCGTCGATCTCAGAGACTATAAGAGCTAGAGACTTCAATCTTGGTATTTAGGTTCCTGTACCGAGCGCAGATCAAGTTTGTTTCCAATTTTGAATACCACGCCCCCTTCGCCCACAAATCAGACAAAACGATTTACAGGCTCAAATTTTAAGATAGCACTTCTTAACTGACCAAGCAGTTGAGATGTAAGCCCATTAAACGACCCTGAAAGTTTCAAAACGATTGACCCATAAATAGGGAAGATATTAAAGAATTGGTTTTAATTCAATATTTGCATATGCAATGCAATGTGCGAGCGAGACAGCATATGTTTGTTTATATGTAAAGCGAGCGCAAGACAGTGTGCCCGCACACTTCATCGATTTTGCTTATCGATATCATTTTAGCATCATATGCTATTGATGTATGATATATGTACATATGTACATACTTATTTATTACAATTATATTAAAATATAATTGTGTAAATACATAGATTTATACATATGTGTGCATTGCAAAATGCCATGTGACGTCAAATTTATCAATACAGCAAGACAAAAGCTTAGTGCTATCCATTGTGCTGCATGAGAGGACAAAATATCATTTTCGAGCAATACTGTTTGCTCGTTGCCGAGCACTGAAAACTCCAAATTAGTAATTTTCTTAACCAGCTTGACAGAAAATGCGTCTGGTGGGGTCTTATACAACCCCACTGAATTTGATTTAAATCGGTTTACTATATCACATAACTGTCATTAGAAATATTAGTCGACAATTTAATACTACGCTCGCAAGGGCATTAAATCTTCGGCGTACCGAACAGCATACAAGACTATGGGCACAGGGTATCCGACAGTCGAGTACACTCGACTTTAGCCGCACCGCACCTCACCGCGAGCGAAGCGAGCAGGGGCAGCCCCCTTGTTTGAGTTACAACGATGGTTTCATACAAATTTTTTTTTTTAATTTTAAGGAAATTGTTTGGTCTTTATCGTCCATGGTATTGTTTTTTTGGTAAACTTGCTTCAGCAAAGTTACTTGGAATTTATATAGCTACTAGATTTTGCGAACTTTAAAGTTTTTCGTACTGAAACTTAATTTTCGACAAATCGTTTCTATGACAGCTATATGATATAGTTAACGGATTTGAACCAAATTTGGTCAGGATATATCGGTTAAGATATCTCAAGAAACAAAAAAGTTTTTCATATTAAAGTTTTTCGTACTGAAACTTAATTTTCGACAAATCGTTTCTATGACAGCTATATGATAGTTAACGGATTTGAACCAAATTTGGTTAGGATATATCGGTTAAGATATCTCAAGAAACAAAAAAGTTTTTCATACTAAAACTTAATTTTCGTCCTATCGTTCCTATGACAGCTATATGATATAGTCGTTCGATCAAAAATTTAAAACAAACTTGATCTACATGGGGCTTATAAAAGTCTGTGTGCCAAATTTGGTTGCTCTATCTCTTATAGTCTCTGAGATCTAGGCGCTCACACGGACGGACGGACAGACGCACATGACTATATCGACTCGGCTGTTGATGCTGATCAAGAATATATATATTTTATAGGGTCTGCCACGCCTTCTTTTGCCTGTTACGCACATTTGCACGAATACAATATACCCTTTACTTAATTTTTAAGTAACGGACATAAAAATACAGAAATATAAAATAAGGGGTCTAACAATGACAAAGTTTTCCTTATTATAAAGAATATTTTACTCTCGACGCACATTTATATCGAAGTTCTAAAAATTAAAATTTTTTGCTCAAAACTTATTATCTTCATCTGAAAAATGTCTGTATAATAAGTTTTATTTTTATTAGTGCAGATAAAATAATTTATAAATATATTAAAAATATAAACACATACTTAGTTGAGATCGTAAAGTTTCAAGCTTCAATCAATATATGTATATATTGATATAAATTCCAAACTGTGTATAAATAAACTAATCTTCCAAAAAACTTTTTAACAAAGTAAAAGTCTAGTGACGAAAGTCTTTCCCTGCCCCAAAATTTCTGATATCCCATTTTGTGACGAACGATATTAAATTTAATATATAAATAATTATAAAATAAAAAGTTTGGCATTCGGAACATTGCGCATAAAGATCTTGATTCTGTATACCTAAAAATAATTTTAATGCGCAGTGCCGAATGCCAAACTTTTTATTTTATAATTATTTATATATTAAATTTAATATCGTTCGTCACAAAATGGGATATCAGAAATTTTGGGCAGGAAGACTTTCGTCACTAGACTTTTACTTTGTTAAAAAGTTTTTTTTGAAGATATCAGAAATTTTTGGAATTTTATATGATTCTGACAGTGTAATTTTGCTATAAAATTATCAAAATGCTTACTTCAAATAAAAAATAAATAGGGCAGCTATATAATATAGTAAACCGATTTTAACCAATTTTGGTCAGGATGTATAAAACCAACCCAGATGCGTATGTTGACAGTGTGATCAAGATATCTAAAAGAACAACAAAGTTTTTCATACTAAAACTTGATTTTATACCGATTGTTCATATGGCAGCTATATGATATAGTATACCGATTTGAACTAAATTTGGACATTATGTATAAGACCAACTTAAATGCATACTGTGTCAAATTGGTTCAGATATCTTGAGAAATATAAAAGATTTTCGTACTGAAACCTTATTTTGGACCGATCGTTCATATGGCAGCTATATGATGTAGTGGACCGATTTTAACTTAATTTGGACATAATGTATAAGACCAACTTAAATGCATACTCTGTCAAACTCGTTGAGAAATCTTAATAAACAAAAAAGTTGTTCATACTAAACCTTGATTTTTAACCGATCGTTCCCATGACAGCTATATGATAAAGTGGACCGATTTGAACTAAATTTGGACATAATGTATAAGACCAACTTAAATGCATACTCTGTCAAATTGGTTGAGAGACCTTGAAAAACAAAAAAGTTTTTCGTACCAAAGCTTGATTTTTAATTAGTACCCTATAGTAAATAGAAAAATGTATATACTCAGTTAACCGGTCATACCTTGTGGCTGAGAGACATGTGTCATATATCAAAAGACGCGAAATTTTACGTGTTACAACATATTGAAATTTAATAAAAATCGTCGGAACCGTTTTCTAATACATCGCCAAAGTTTAAGCTAAGAATCCTTTTTTACCTGTAGCATTTCACCTGAGCACTTTGCTAAAAAGTATTCAAGGCACGTCTAGAAGCCCTCAAAAATACCTTTCTAACGACATATAGAACACATCTTTGGATTGGAAACTATCGCTGTTTCAAATTTATCACGTTTTAGCTATTTACCGCTAAACTGGCGATTTCCCGCTAAAGTCGTAAAACAAACATTTCTAGATTTCTGATAAGAAACAATTCCTCATAAAAAATCTAAGCTTTTTCAGCGCTTTGATCCAAACAAACAGACAAACAAACTTTTCATCTCATTTTGAGAAGGCCCTTAAAAATTTCAAATTAATATATCTTTTGAACCAAATGTCGGATTGGAATGATCAAGGAATCATTCGACGCGTATTTTTAATAAAAATTTTTAAAAATTATAAAATTTAACCAAAAGGCTCCGACGGCCCCACTAGCTGCAATCATAAAAATTTTCGCTCTCCCACTTACACCCACTTATCTCATGAAGCTCCCCACACCTTTCGATCGGTATATAACTCGACCTGATCGGACAGTCATAGCAAATTTTCCATTCTTCGTGTATATATTGCTAGTCGCCTTTTGCACACTACGTGTTGCTTTCGTCACTAGCGCGGACTGCCGTCCGCAGTGATAAATATATATTCATAAGTTTTTTAAAATAGCTTTTGACATGCTAGAGAATTTAACGAAAATGCTAGCTCACCTCTTAAAAAATTGATAGATTTAAAAAAAATTTAAATAAGTCTTACCATAGAATAATATGTAAAGCGTTTTTAAACAAAATCGCTTGCTTCATTGCGTAACACATTCCGTGATAAAATTATAGCATCCTTAGGCAGAGTATGAGTAAATTCATTTTCTGTATACTGCGAACATTCTTGTTATCGTCTAATTGTATATATAGTTGTATATATTTATAATGCTATGGTGCCTAAATGTATATGTATGTGTATTTATACTAGATGTGTTTGTTTCAGAGTAGTTTTTAGCCATGTATGTATGTGTGTAAATAGCACAAAGACTATTTATTGAAATACATTCAAAAGCGAAAATAAAAGTGAGAGCGAAATTTTGACTTATTCTAAAACAATTAAAATTATCGACTTCAAAGATTAATTGAATTAACTGATACACATTGTTCCATGTTAATGTTAACCTTAACCTGTTGTTAAGCAATATTCCGAATTTTCTCGTTGGCCTTAGTTGCAATTCTCTGCCAAAAATTGATTGTAGAGTTTGTCTGTGTAGTAAATACGAGCGTATGAAATGGTAATCGAATGCCAGTGTTCCACTATTTTAATACTCTTGCATTAAATAGTAGTATTAATTTTCCAGATCCTATAAAGTAAATATGTACTAATCAGGACGCTGATATAGCCATCATATATATGTCCATCTGCCCGTCTTCGGTGAAAATAAAAGCATCATGTTGAGAAAATGACTTCAAATATGATTATTGTTTTTATTCACGTATTGTGGATACGTTTTTTGCAAAAAAACCATTACCTTAAAGTAACGAAGCTAATTATACCCGTTACTTAAAAATTAAGTAAAAGGGTATATTGTATTCGTGCAAATGTGCGTAACAGGCAGAAGGAGGGGTGGCAGACCCTATAAAGTATATATATTCTTGATCAGCATCAACAGCCGAGTCGATATAGCCATGTCCGTCTGTCCGTCTGTCCGTCTGTGTGAGCGCCTAGATCTCAGAGACTATTGATTCAAATCGGTCCAATTTGTCGATTTGTCGAATTTCAAGTTTTAGTATGAAAAACTTTTTTGTTTTGTCAATCTGTAGAGTTTCTGGAGTTTCTGTCAATCACTCGCTGATTATGAATTTTATTTTGTCTTATACGTCCTGAATGAATTTGGTCTTAATAGGTTCACTATATCATATAGTGGTCATTGTAACAATCAGGGCGGATGCCCTTTTCTATATTTTAGGAATATTCAATATAAAATAAATGTTTTGTCGAATATTTTTTCGGGTAGTTATTACATTAAAGTACTTTTAAGGGGTTAGAGTTTTTATATCTTTAGAATCTAAAATTCGGAAAATAGTTTATATATATTCAAAGAAGTAACGGGTATCCTACAGTCGGGAGCTCGACTGTAGCCTTTCCGACTAGTTTTAATTTATTATTATGTTTTTTTTTATTGCAAAGTGGTTAGTGCTGTAGAATTGGATGTAATAATAAAATCCAGATTACGAGACGTGATTGAATTTCCAATAACGTAATGAAATCTTTAAAGTAAACGAAAGCAGTTCTTGTACCTTAGGATAATTCCACAAAATGCAAATATTTCATTCAATTTTTTGTTTTATATTTAATTAAAACACTAATTAGTGCTTATTTTAATTAATTTAAGTTATTTAATATTTGCATTTTGAGCAGCTTGTTGGATCGCGATGCTACAAGTATTTAAGTAGGCTATTGTTAAAGCTTGTAATGTTTAAATAATAATGAATTTAAGTTTTAAGGTGCTTAGCTAAAATTAAATAAAAATAACAAAAATGCTTATCATCAAATTTTGGTAAAACCACAATGAATACTGATTTGATTACTAAAAAAAAGAAATTGATTCTCCTCAAAGAATTTTAATCTAAAATACATCAACGTGATCTGAAATGGCGCTGTACGTTATAACGTTATACGTAAATTATTTAATAAATTATAAAACCCCTTGACAAGTTCATTTTCTCAGCTCAAGCATCAGATGGTCAGGTGGTATAATACTGGTAGTTGGTATCTCCACGTGTCCCATACACTCAGAAAAGGGTCTTAGTTTAATCCCGTTTCGTTTCTTTAATTAGTAGTATGTAGTAGTTCCTCACTTACTTTTGATGATGATTTTATGATTTCGATAATTTTATTGAGTAGCGTTAGGCGTTACAAAATGCTTATAATACTTATTTCATGAAAATAATATACTTATAGCCTGATTCCACTGGAGTTTTGCTCGTTGGTATGTACATGCATGTTTTTCGCACGATTTTACTGAGATATGTACATACGATTGGCGAGCTAACACTTTAAACAGCTGATTTTTTGGCTGGTATGCTTTGATAATTTGTAAATATATGGGCTTATTAAATAATATAGGAATCATTGATAAATGGTTCAGATATGTTATATCTACGATATGGAGGATGTTGGACCATCTTACTGCATATTTGCTAGTTTTATTAAAAATCATTTTAATTTCAAAACACTCGGGGAGAATGGTCACGAATGGGTCACTTAGCTTACGAAGGCCAAACAGTCACTACCCTCCCATTCAAATTTACGAAACATATCTCATAAGCTGGAACATTTGGCCTAAATATGCACTTACTGGGCCCAGTGAAATCAGACTAATGTAAATTAAGTTCATGTGTTTTTAGTTCCTGAAATGAAACGCATAAACTCTTTACCGTGATAATAAAATAAAATAAAAAAAAAAATTAAGTTTTCACGATTTTTAGTTAAGTCTTTCAAGTACCACGTTCTTATTTCAAGATGTTTCTGTACTCAGCTATATAGTTTAAAGGATCAATCAAATTTGAAATATACTTAACGTTTACTTTCGTTTTATTTTATAAGATTATTAAGTTTTCCAGCACTACTTTTCAAGTAATAAACTCTTAAACGCGCTTGAAGTAAGTACATAATGTTCCTAAAGTTATCCCAAGTTTACTTAAAAGAATCGAAAATTTAGTATCCTGAAACGAGCTTGACTTATCCGTTCTTGATATCTGTCCGTTCTGTATAGAATTTTAAAAACGCTCTCATATTTCGAATTTCGTACTTGGACCAAGAAGTTTTAAGCTCATTGAACATTTGACTCCTGAAATTCTTGATTCAAGTAAAAACGTTCTTGATTTCTCTCTCAGTGTAGGACATCAGCCAACGATTTATCCTCCCAGGATGTCAAGTAACTGGACACAGTTTCAACGGCCTTGTGCTACACACCCCTTGCAAGTCACTGCACAAGCAAAAGGACCACTTACAACGCACAACACACACCATCCACAGCAGAAAGTAATTTGAATTTTTGCAACTATATAAATAGTAAGAGAGGTACTTGAGGCTCTTTATTAATTCTCATTAGTAACTTAATTGAAAATATTATCAGGTTATATTAAATTTGCAAACGATAGTGTATTACAAAATACTGATAAAAATGTTTCGGAGTAAAGTTGTCAATCTAAAAAAGATCCTTTGAAGTATGTGTATATGTACTTACATCTATACTACATCTTCTGTAAGCTGATTTATTTTTCTCTTACTTTCAAAGCTACTGTACTAACAGCGGACTTTACCCTAAAAGCAGGTTTTTACTTTTTTCGTTTACTCTAATCTTGACTTTAACATAACAATTGGAATTTGTGACAGTGTGGCATCCCTGTGCCCCAAATGTCCAACACGATTCAAGAATGGGCAAAACAATCTATAAATTTGAATATTAATTGTGTCTAGATCTTAGAGACTTTAAGAGAGAGAGCTACCAAATGGGGCACACAGACTTCTACGAGCGTGTAGCAGATCAAGAGCGTTTCAAGTTTTTGACACGGCACCGACCGTCCTTGCAAATCAGAAAAGAAATCCATTAAAACCACAGTTTTGTAGATACAATTTTCTTCTTTTTGTAGAACCTTTTGCATTATTGTTATTCTTCAGTCACTTGTCGTGCAAGAAATAGAATTAAAATTTTGTCGTTTCTAGTCGACGTAGCGAAAACAACTAAAATTAACAAACATAGTGGTATTTAAAACAGAATCCTTTGGACTCGATTAATAATTGGGGTATTCTTGAGCAAATTTCGCTTTTGATAAACTTAATAGACCCTTTGTAAGTTGTACGTTTTTGATGAGTATTTTCCATAATCCCATATCATAGCCTTTAGTGCGGATGTCTCAGAAATAAAAATAGAACAACATATCAAATTGAAACGCCAAATCGTTGGACTGGACTGGGTATAATGCGAATTGAAATTGGTATTCAACACTTATTCAACCGATTTACATATAATTTTTAGTGACATTCGTCCTAATTGAACATGTAATCAATGAAACGCTTAAAATTATATAAAAGTTTACTTTTATCTACACACATATAAGTAGTATTATGAACATATGCATATACCATAAAATATAAATATATACTCGACATCTTAGAGTGCAAATATTTATAACAGGCAGAAGAAGACTTCTCCGACACAAATAAAACATATCTACATATAATATATATGTACATACATACATTGTACATGTCTGTCTGCCTGTCTAAGGGCGGGGATTTCAGAGAATATCTGAGCTGGATATTCTAAATTTGGAATTTAGGTTCCTTCTGTTTGGCCTACGTTAATTTAGATTGCATACAATTTTGGATGCTCTTAAATTACCAAAAATTTACCTATTTACCCTGAATTTCATGATAAACGGATAATTAATATGAAGCCCTTTTAGAGTATAGCATATTAGTTCATGGCACAAGAAATTTCATATTTGAGCACTCTCGACTTTCGGGTTCATTATTATGTAAATTACAATCCAATAAATCCAATTAACCTGGGGATATGAATTGACACACGAGTAAATATGAGTAGTTCCATGAGCTTGGATGATTATGAGCTGATTATTATTATATTACACTTATGGTGTTGGGAGGATGAGAATGTTAAAGCTGAAGCCCAACCCCAAATGGAAAAAAAAAACAAACTCGACTTGAAAATGAGAAGCATCCTCAATGTCAACAGATGACGCCTGGCAGCTGATTTCGCTTATTATAGTGTGCTGCTGGACTCGAGTCCATGGACATACACTCCAAATTTATATATATTATACTTCGTTTGTGTGTTTGTACGTATATGTATGTGTGTCGTATGAAACTCCCGGCCCGGCCCAGTCAAGCCACAGACCACAACAGCAGCCATTGATGACGCGTGCAGGGCGCAAATTTCATTCATAAAACTGCAAGTGCAGATACTCAAGGCAAACCGAGAAGGGAATGCGACAAATGGTTGGGTCAGACAATGTGGCAAGGGAAAAGGAGGCCGGTAGTTGCTAACGTCAGACGGGCAAAAAGAAACCGAATCAGACGTCGCAGTCGCTGGCAAAGTCGCAGCCACATGAATTCAAGTGACCTTCATGTGGAATGACGCAGAGGCAAAGGGAACCGGAATATGTACTCGTACTTTGGGGGACTCTGGATGTGAGCTAAAACTTTGTTAGTTAGCTTGAGTTAATATGTGCATCCATCAATTAGGCGTCATTGGGCTGGTCTGTTGCATGCCGCTCGTGGCAATGTTGCAGAAGCTGAAGGCGAATGTTGTTAATGACGTCATTGCCAGTGGCAGTGACGTGCAATGTGAAACTAGTGCAAGTTGTTGGCCGACATCCACCTCCACACGTGCCAACTACTGTTTTTGCTGTTGTAGCAGTCTGCACGCCAGTGTATGAGTGTCCGACTCTGTATCTGTAGCCGAAACAGTAGCTGGCTGCAGCTGGAGCTGTTGATTTGTATCTGTAGCTGTATCTGCATCTGTTTCTGTATCAGTATTTGTAACAGAGGCGTCAGCGGCAAATTGTTATCAGGTATGTTACAACATTATAAGGTCAATGGGATTGCAACATGCAAACTGTTTGGGGTACCTTGGGGTGGTGTGGGGTGGAGTTACTGACGGCAAGGGACCAACATCGTGCGACTACGCTTTCTGTTGCCTTGACGAATTCCGTGTGCCGTTTGCATATAAATATGTATGTGTTAACACTTGCCTTGCCTTGCCTTGCACGCCCGCAGTTTCCTGTTTGCCAAAGTCCCAAAATAGCACACAAAAAAACTTGACCAAAAGCAAAACAGCAACACACACATTCGCAGAGAAGCAGAGAGCACCTACATATAAATAAAAAATTTTTTAAAGTGTATACTACTTTGTGAACATTGTGAATTTAATAATATACGATTAGAAATAGGTTTAAAAAATAGCGACGAAATTTTATTATTATTATTATTATTATTATTATTATTATTATTATTATTATTATTATTATTATTATTATTATTATTATTATTATTATTATTATTATTATTATTATTATTATTATTATTATTATTATTATTATTATTATTATTATTATTATTATTATTATTATTATTATTATTATTATTATTATTATTATTATTATTATTATTATTATTATTATTATTATTATTATTATTATTATTATTATTATTATTATTATTATTATTATTATTATTATTATTATTATTATTATTATTATTATTATTATTATTATTATTATTATTATTATTATTATTATTATTATTATTATTATTATTATTATTATTATTATTATTATTATTATTATTATTATTATTATTATTATTATTATTATTATTATTATTATTATTATTATTATTATTATTATTATTATTATTATTATTATTATTATTATTATTATTATTATTATTATTATTATTATTATTATTATTATTATTATTATTATTATTATTATTATTATTATTATTATTATTATTATTATTATTATTATTATTATTATTATTATTATTATTATTATTATTATTATTATTATTATTATTATTATTATTATTATTATTATTATTATTATTATTATTACTAAACAATAATTTATTTTTAAAAAAATTTAAACAAACTTTGTCTGCCTGGGGCTTATAGAAGTCTGCGTAGCAAATTTGGTTACTCTATCTCTTACAGTCTCTGAGATCTAGGCGCTCACACGGACAGACGGACATCGCTATACCGACTCGGCTGTTGATGCTGATCAAGAATTTAAATACTTTATGCGGTCTGCTCCTTCTGCCTGTTACGTACATTTGTACGAAAACAATATACCCTTTTACTTAATTTTTAAGCAATGGGTATAAATAAATAAACAATTGAATTAATGAACTTTTAATTTAAAAATGGAAAAAATAAAAATTTAAATCTGTAATACACATCTCTGATCCGATGGGAGAGAATATATCACAAGTCAGGCTGCTTAGGACTGTCTCACAGCCAAGTGAGATGAATGTTGAGCTAATAAAAAACTAAGGCAGATCTTTCCATAAAAGTTTACTTTATTTAAAAATAGGACTACCACCAGGCTTGACTATATTTTAAATTATAAGAATCCCCATGCTATCTAAAAAATTTTGTTTGTATTTTTTATACAGTATATATGAACTTTCAAAATAAGAAAAAAGAAAAAAGCACCTGTGGGCTATGATGAATTCTTACGAAAGATACACACTTTATTTAATCGAAGTTGTTCCTTTCACAATCTTCAGATCTGTTTTGATAACAATTTAACTTACTAGCGACACAATTAAAAAAACTCTTAAAATGCATAGATATTTAGAAAAACAATTACAAAAATGTAATGAAGTGATGCTGAACTTTCAATAAAAATCTACAGAGAGTATTGTATTAACTTAGGGTATAGTTCTGAAATGGTTGAAATGTTACAAAAGACATGAAATATAAATTTAGAAATAATTGAAAAGCCTTTAAAATATTTGTCTTAAAAAAATATTTCTTTTCTTCTTATTTTTGGAACTGCATCTTAACTGTTTAATGTATCTTATGGATAGTAAATGACTGTCACAAAATATTCTATTTAAATACCAGACAAACAAAACACGCCCGACCAAGAAATAGAAAATTCAAATTTTCTCAAAGAATAACAAAAATAATTTCGAAATAGCCAATGTGTAGAAATTTTGAACAACAAAAAGAATTCTTTTTTTTTTTTTTTGTTTTTAACACGAAAGTTTACAAAGACTGAAGTATACATACATACATACACATGTGTACGTATATACATATGTACATATGTAAATACATATTATACACTGATAAAAAAAAGGTTCTAAATTCAAGATATTGGTCGAGAACATCACATCTTGATTTTAAAAACATTTCAAATAAGAATAAGTTCTTAATTTAAGAACAAACTGTCTTAAATTCTCAAACCAAAAATAAAAATAAAGCAGGTGTTTTAAACTCTTTAGACTTATCTTTTTTTTGGATTTACTTTTTTATAAATATTCCGATTATAAGTTTTTTCCTTGGCTAGACCGGGTTTCGAGCCTCGACTTGTAACCAAACTGAAGCGGCGACTCTAACCAGAGCGCCACTGTGCCATTATTGTCTTTATATTAAATATTAAATATGAAATATTTATATTTTCTTATCAATTTAAGATTTTTAATTCTTACATTAAGAACTGCGAATTTTTAGATTAATAATCTTAGTTTTATTAATCTGGTCATAAAATGGTCTTATTTTAAGAACAAAACATTTAAGATGAATGTTCTTGATTTTAGAAGTTGTTCTTTTTTTCAGTGTACATAGATTAGATATATGCTTGCTACATGGTAATGCACGCCCACACAAACGCATACACACCCACAACGACACCTCCACACATAAATACAAACATACATATGTACATACGTAAATACATACATACAAATGTACATAAGTGACTGAAACGAAAATTGATGTTGCCTTTGGCGTTGCTTCAAAGATGCTGCCAGGGCACATAGCAACAACAATCATACTCGTATCAACAACAATTGCTGGTGGGATTTTTGAGAAATTTTTGCACATTTGCGCTGCTTGCAATACAGCTGCGTATCTGTATCTGTACGTGCAAATGTGTTTGTATCTGAATTCTGTGTCTGTTCATATATCCGTTACTCATAGACAATGTATGTAAAAGGGAGAAGATGATGTATATATATATAAAGAAAATACATATTATTTATATTTTTGGAGTTTAATAGTTATAGATACAATTCGCATAAATTTCAACATTCCCATTTATTATTGTAAAATTTTTAAGCAACGTGAAAGTTTATATGTAGGAAGTAACTTTTTACTAAAGAATTTAAAGTTCTTAAATATAATTAATATAAATTTAAATTGAGTAACAGGTATCTTATAGTCGTGAACTTAATTATAGTGATTCTACTCGTTCTGATTTGTTTTCTGATTATTTACGGTTGACAGAATGCGCATACGATGCGTTGTAGCGTCATCGAAAGATACATGGTCTTTGCCAAATTATAAAACTATACATAATACAAGATGGTGTATAGTATACATATATAACTATATTATATATACTTAGAATATCTACATAGTATATAATCGTAAAAAATTTAGTCTAGGGCAAGATTTCCGTGATTTTTAGAGTCGTCAAAACTTAATTACAAATATTAATTTTATGATTTTTAAAAAAAATAATCTTTTAAAATAATCAATAAGAAATTATTGCATAATTATTAAGGTATTAAATAAAATTAACGAAAGTGCACATCTCATTGACATTAGAAGTTGCAAAGTTTCAACGACAGTTGCACTTCAAATAATCTTGAAATAATTTCAGTTGATTTGATTTTCTGCGAGCTGCTTTGCTCCCAGTAAATAGGTCACTTCATAGCATCTGAAAATAGTATGCATAGATACACACGCAATGTATTTAAGTATATAATCTGAAAGTGTTTTAACTGTTAAGTTAATATTTTCATTTAAATATCGGCATATTTCAATATGTTATAGAATATTAAATTATTGAAAAATGTCGAATCATTGCTAGCTGTTTTTATGAGTTCTTAACAACTTTTTTATTAATGAACTATTAATGTGACTAACTGATGGATTTTGTATATATTTATAAGCTTCAAACTTAACTTCCCATTGAAGTATTTGCAATTGTATCGAAATCTTTAAACTTGATTTCCCTTTTGGTTTTATTTTGAAAACTCTTTCAATTAGTCTTAGGTTTAATTAACGCAGCTGTGTTATGAATACGCCGACCAGGGCTGAATGAAAATCTTGTCTCTAGATTATATTAATCTTTTGTGTTGTGGTCATTGTTTGCATGCCTGGTTAACTGCATATGGATAACGACGGCGGCGAAAGAATCGCTAGCCCACTCAACTGAAGCGTTCAACTGGAGCAAACTTATTTTTATACATGCATTGAATTCCAAGCGGCTCCGCTTACACCGCCAACACACACACACACATACACAAACCTATACTGATACTCAGTCACGCACACATTGATAGATGTATGTGTGATTTGAAAGACACATATTTATGCTATGGATGTTTTCTCCAAGTGCTTGCAACAGGCCGAACCGTTAGCCACTGCCTGATCGCTCAGCGCAGATCGCAACAGCAACACTAACACCAACACCAACACCAATACCAACACCATGAAACGAGCAACACACTTTTTGGTATCCATTTCGATTTGGGTTGCCAGCGGCTTCTATTTTTAGAATGTGCGCCCAGATACAGATACAAATACACAACCGCACTCTCTCCCTCTGTCATCCTCGCTCTCTCCCTCTCTCTCTCTGTCACTCTCTGTGTGGAGAGCGCCAACACCGAAGGACGGGCAGGTGGGCGTATAGATATAAATGTGTGCGTATGTGTGTATTGTTGGACAATCCGAATCTGAATCTGAGTCCGAATCGGTATCTGTATCCATCGGTTGGCCGTCTCTAGAATATAGTCTGCCGTGGATCGTCGGACCGTTCAGTCTTTTTGTGTCGTTCAGTGCAATCCGATTCGTGTGATCGACAGCATCGCTCAATTTTTTTCATTTTTTTCTAATTCCTTGAAGGTGAGTGGGTTGGTGGCTCAATGCAATGCCCCAATCAAGAACCATGAAAGCAACACAAGAATAATCTATGCATATTCAAATTATAAATGCAACTGCAAATATATAATTGTAATAAGAATGCAAACTACATACAATAAACCAATTCAAATCAATCAACAAAAATTTATGTGCATACAATCAAAGATTATAATATAAAAGAAATATAAACTGGGAAACAACTCTTGGAACAACTTTTCACCAGTCGTATCGTGTGTGTGACTTTAACGGCTATATCCAATATCTATTCAGATATAACGAACATTTTTGTTACTTTTTTTTTTGTATCTACAACTTTTTTTTACAATATTTTTTTCAAGTGTCAAACTATCTAAAAGTGTAGCCAAGGATTACAGAGCATTTATTCTGATTATTTTGTTTCTTGTCATTTAATAATTTTTTTTCTTATCGTTTTGGATTTTAAAATTATTCATAATTCGTTAAACGCAACGATTATGTAAGGAGTATGAACTGTATAGAGAGTACATATGTATACATCAATGTGGGTATTTGATTGTGTGTGCGTGCAAAAGCTAAAAATGTAGCTACCAGATACAAGATACATATAGATTCGAATAAGCCAAAAACCAGCAACAATTTCGTGGCGGACGCAGAAGCAGCAGCATCGACAGGGGCAACGGCAGTGGAAACTGCCCCAAAAATAGAAATGTGCCATTGTATATACATATTTATCTATAGATATGCACACACAGACACAAAAACACACGCACATATATATATATATATATATGTGAATATATACTAGGAATATATATGTGTAGAGTATGCGCGTTTATTTTCAAAACGCCTGAAATCGAATCGAGTTTAATTAAATCGAAAGATATAGCTGAACTTGGAAACTTGAAAGCTGCTGCAGATAGAGTTATATACTATAGGATTGGGATATAGCTGAGCATACTTTTTCTTTTAATATTCGCAATTTCTAAATAGTTTCGATATATCTCTATATAATTCGTATCTGTATATATATATACATATATATTCATATTTTTGAATTTGCAGCTTTTGTTATTGTTATTTCGATTATTCAATAGAGCTTAAAGCCCCTATCATATATTTGAAGCTTTTCAATCGACCTTCAATCAAGTTTAGCTAAGTTTTAGACCCTCATAAATAACTATATTTATTTATTTATAAGACTTAAATACCGATGTGTATACTCCGTTAGGGATACAAGTTTAACAATGCCATGCTCAAATCGAGAGCATTAATCTAACTAATCAATGGAATTCATCTATCAGTAGCCTCAGCGATTTCACAAACAGTTAGCCATTTAGCTTTAAAGCTTTTTTCAAGAGCTTTTCTAACGAATTGTGCGTGATAAACTTTTTGAAAATGAGCTTCCTCTCACTTGCTCTCTTTCTCGCTCTCACGCCTGAAATTGGATATCGGTAAGCAAAAGCAGTTGTATAGCCAAAAAAAGGCTGTCCTGCTCGCACTTTTAAGAAACGTTAACAAGCTAAAGAAGCTTGCTTGTGTGTAAGAGGGAGAGAGGAAAAGCGATTGAGTGAAAAGAGAGGGATAGAGAGAAGGAAAAGTGTGAGAGCGCGATCTGTAGACGCCCCCATATACGGTGCGGTAAAACTGGCGTATACGTATTGTGTTTATCTATATGCTTGCGCATACGCACTGTGAGCCAGCTGTATAAATGTGTATGTATATATATATATATATATATATACATGTATTTGAAATAAGAACATTTCGGAAAATGCTCGAAGAAATCAGGCTATTATTTTGGATTTATGGAACAAAAATATAAATACACGACACCCTGTCGGCCTCATGGATACACCTACGCGATTGTAGTGCATGTCCAAGTGCGTGTGTGTGTGTATATCTATGTGTGTCACGATGATGTCATAAAGCATAGCAATTAACAGTTGCACTGCAGCTCACTTAGCATTCACTGTACTCACACACAGCCTTGTGCTCGACTTTTTCTACTTGCAGTAACCAAAAACACAAATCAAAATGGCTGATGATGAGGTGAGGTAAGTATCGCACATTTGCACTGTGAATTTGAATTTGATCCAGTGAATTTATGCTCATTTATCTATTACAATCTGCAGTTGAAATTGTGTGCTTCAAAGCTATAAAGACAACCAGGGTATAAACAGGGGACTTCAAACTGCGAATGCGTCGGATCGGATCTGTTGAGGTGAGTAATTGTTTGGAGTGTGGTTACACTTGCAGTTAAAGCTGAGTTCACACCGTGCCGTCATTTTGATAAGTGGCACGTATAAACATAGCCTTAGCCAATATATTGTTAACTGGCATTTAACCTATTTTAATACGCTTTAAATTCAGCGCTCTAACATACATACATTTGCAACAGCTTTTTTTGCTTTCACAGATTGCTTACAAGTTACGATTCAGGTGGCGATAACGAATGCAATATAGACAATACACCGATAACTGCAATGGAATAACTGTCAAGTGATGAATGTTATCGATTGTCAATTGTTTGTCGTTTGTCTATTATTGTCGTGCTGTCTGTGATGCGTTCACCTACATATGTTTATGTTGAATATGCAAATATAGATAACAACTAATCGATTTTTAAATTATTTACTTGCAGAAAAAGGCAGCAGCGACGCCAGCTGCAGCGGCGCCAGCTGCAGCCGCACCAGCTGCCAATGGCAAAGCCGCGGCACCCGCAGCTAAAGCGGCAGCGCCGGCAGCGGCCAATGGTAAAGCGGCAGCGGCCGCACCCGCTGGCCCCCCCAAGGATCCCAATGATCCAAAAGTGAAGGCCGAGGAGGTACACTGGTGTACGTGTGGCCGCAATGCACGGCAATCGCCTCACCGTCTCACCGTCGTCAATGTCCAAGGATTCTCGCTGAGAATGTTCCCCGAGTGTTTATTTCCCAAATATGTCATTTGCGTGTATCATCTAATTGTTGTGCTAGCGATAACGATACAGATACCGACAACGATTACATACACAATCTAATTGATCGATTAACTGTTCTGCTTCACAGGCTAAGAAGGCTAAACAGGCTGAGATCGAGCGCAAGCGCGCTGAGGTGCGCAAGCGCATGGAGGAAGCCTCCAAGGCCAAGAAGGCCAAGAAGGGTTTCATGACCCCAGAAAGGAAGAAGAAACTCCGGGTAAGTTCGATAACATTCCATAACAATTGTAATTCACGCATATATGTACTTATCGCCATCTTTATATTCAAACAGTTGTTGCTGCGCAAGAAAGCCGCTGAGGAATTGAAGAAAGAACAGGAACGCAAAGCGGCTGAACGTAGACGCATCATCGAAGAACGTTGCGGCAGCCCCAGAAATCTCAGTGATGCCAGTGAAGGTGAGTCTCCGCGGTCCAAGAAAATTAAAACAATTTCATTAAAGAAAATTAAAGAATCAATAAAAATATATATATAAAAATAACTAGAACTTCGTAGCCGTACATAATAAAACATTAATATAATAATCAAAGGAAAAGAAAATATAAAAATAATAATAATATTTAAAGACAAAAGTGAAGAGAGCAGCAAGAAAATTTTTCGAATTACACATTTATTTGCTGGCCTGTTCATAAGATATAAACGAAAAGATAGAAAAAAAATATAAAAAATAAAAAACGAAAAACGAAAATGATGCATAAACATTAAATTCTACAGTGTCATCTATCATCACACACACACACCCACCTACACACACACGTGAACAAAATATATTAAATTATAGAAAAAAGAATAACAAGTTGCGCTTCACACAATACATTCACACCTACACCAACACACATAGACACACCCAGACTTAAGCATTTGATTTGTATTTAAATATGTCTTTTTTTCTCTCTCTCTCTCTTCACCCCGATTCCCGTCTCTATTCCGCAATATAAATACACACACACACACATATATATATATATATATATATATATACACATGAAACATACACGCCCACGACCATAATGTTACCCAACTATATATATGTATACGAACTTTACATTTATATATCTACTCTATATATATATATATATATATAAATATATATATATATATATATCTGTATTTGTATCCGTATCTGCGTGTGTTCTGGTCACGCTGCCATTTTTGGGTACAGAGACACTGAAAAATCTAATTAAGCAACACTATGACAGGATTAATAAATTGGAGGACCAGAAATATGATCTTGAGTATGTTGTTAAACGCAAGGATGTTGAGGTACACACATACATATCTACTATCTATACTATATATACTACTATATATCCAAACTACCAATCTATCTATATATCTATACAAAAAGCGTTCCACATATCAAAATCAAAACTTAACTACGCTTAACAACAAACAACAACAACAATAATAATTGTAATAGCAAATATTTAGCAACAACAATAGCAAAAGCAGCAAAACCAACACCTTCTGTCAGCTATCTCTCTCTCTCCCTCTCTCTGTCTATCTTTTTATATAAATTTAATTATATAATATTCACTATAGCTCTTAAAAATATGTATAATTGCTGTCTAAAACACTGACTTTTTGTATAATACACTTAATTCTCATACAATTTATGGCAACAACAACAAACTAAACCAACAACTGATAAAAAATCCCCCTGTATATATACATAGTATACAATATACTCGTATATATATTTATATGTATCGTATCTTTTTAGTTCAACACAATGATCTCTTAGGTACCATGTCTAATTGTGGTACAAATAATGATGAAATTAGTTACTGAGTTACTGCGAGTAATCAAAGGTTTTAAAGCTCTCTATTTCACTATCTCGTCGCTCTTTCTAAACTCCTCTGTCTCTCTCTGCCCATGCATCTCTCTCTATCTCTCTTTCTCTCTATGTCTAGGTGTCCCTACTCTGCTGGGAAGTTTTACAACATATCATATGAACCAGAAATACACATGCATATACACTCCCGCCACACATATATATACATACAAAACTCCAAACACCCGACACCCATACACACACACATATATATAAAAACGAACACACACTAGCACACCGTTGGTGTAGTTGTTGAGATCCCCGTCTCACTCGTTTCTGAACATTCACAGATACACTACAGAAAGTTTGTCAGGATTATAACAGTAAGATACTGAAATTGGAGTCTGATAAATTCGATGTGGAGCACGAGGTAGCCAGAAAGGACTTTGAGGCAAGCGTTGCATCCAAAAACAATTCTCTTGTTTTCTAGAAACAACAACTGAAACAACCAGATACCAGAACCAGTCGTAAACAGCGATCGAATATTTGATTTACATACTATCGCTCTTGTTTTCGTAGTCTCATATTTTGAAATCTGTTAATAACCACACAGAAATGCTAAATTGAATAGTTATGCCTGAAGCACCTGAAAAATATATATACAAATATAACAGAGATGCCGGCACAAAATCGCCACCTGGCGGCCAATATATCTCCTCCACTCAGTGTGTGTGTGTGTTTGTCAGTATGGGGCATCCTGTAGTAAATTGTAGATCACAATGTTCTATCAAAAATGTAGTTAACCCAAACCAAACAGTAAATTTTTATGGTAATTTTTTGGCCATTTTGTTTGAGAGCAATGCAAGTTTTGAATTAAAAGCAACAAGAGAGCACTTTCAAAATTTGATATCCATTTTGAATTTTGGGCATAAAAACCAAAACAAACACAAACATATAAAGTATATAAAACGAGAAAAAAAAACTTTTTGCTATTAACCAAGTTAAATTAATGCTGAAGGTACAGACCCCATAATCTGAGTGGAAGTACCGATCATAACTCGCTGCTTTTACTAAACTAGAAAAACAATAATAATTTCAAAATGCTGACAAAAGAATACTCGTCATGTGACCAGCTAATTTGCTTTTTGTGGCTTTTTTTTAAAGAGCTTGCCTACTCGCTACTTTTTGATGGCCATCATTTTGTTAATATGGCGATTATATTAAGAATTGACATAGTATTAAATGTGTGTGTTTTTCTTGTCGTTGAACACGTAGCAGCTGTTGTTTTTTGTATTTTGTAAACAGCTTTTACTAAAACCCCATGAAAACGAACAAGAAATAACGAGTAAAAGTAACTTATGTATGGGCAAAGGGGACTAACGAGTTTTGACTCGGTGGCTTTGTAGTCGTTAAGAAGGGCCTCTTTCACTTATTCAAATACAGTCACGCAGTCACCGAAACCACCACCACCACCACCACAACCACAAATAACAACAACGAAAATAAGCAACAACTACAAGAAACATAAGAACCACAACAGACATAACATCATGAAAACACACTCAACAAATTGCGCACTACTCTGAAAAACAATAAGAAAACATGAAACGTAATGACAATGACAATGATAATGATAATGACAATAAGCAAGCAAGCAAAGCACATTATTATGTATTTATGTATATGCAATTTGTATGTAGGTGAATAGAGCTAAGGATAAAATTCAATAATTGACATTTGTATTAATATTGTATTCCTTCTCTTTCTCTGAAACGCGTCCAACAACGCGCGTAACATGTGCGTCGTCTTTGTCTCACTTTCTCACACTTTAACCTTCTCTATCTCTCTCTTTTTCTCTATCGCTGTCCTTCTCTCGCTGTCACCCGAAAAAACACACAAAATTCGTACATCATATATAAACAATAATCAAATTTTCTCTATCACACACACACACACACTTTCTTTCTATGTACTCTCTCTATCTGTCTATCTATCTATCTATCTATCTATCTTTTTCTTATATTCGCATTTATCTGCACATACACACGCGTACACTTTCACTTTAACGACAATGACAACACACACTCACACGTACTTGATTATCGTGTTACGCTTTAACGTCACAACCGTAAATCGTTAACACCTTTGAAACCCCGTTACGTGAACTCGAACTTTATCGTTACGAATACCGATAACAATAACGATAACTTTTTCGATAACGATACCACAGCCGAACTGCAAACAATATGCAAACAATATTGGCAACGCCTTTACAATTTGGAGGGCGATAAATTTGATTTAGAGCACGTGCAGAAAATCAAAGCACAAGAGGTAAATTCCAAAAAATTTTGCCATGCACCCAAAACAAGAAAACAATATACAAATATGACAAAAAAAAAAAGTACCAACACATGCAAAATACCGATATACCAAAAAACAATACCAAAAGCAAAACAAAAGAGCAACCACAATGCGAATGTTTTTTATTATTATTACAAATCAATTCAAAAATTATATTATATAAAAAGCAACAACAGCAACAACAACTACAACAAATATAATAATCGCAATTATAATCTTTATAATAACTAAATATTATTATTTTTTAATTATGCCCTTGATTTTTTCTTCTTTGATTTCTTCTAAATATTTCTTAATCTTAATATTTTAAGTTATATTTTTTTTCTTTTGAAACCTAATTTTGATATTGTTTTTAACTGCGCTAAACAAAAAGTACAAAAAATCAGATTTCTATTTAATATTTGCATATACACATATATATAAATATATAAGGCGCACGAATCTAAGCAAATCGGCGCGTGCTTTGAATTCTGCGATTGGGTGACCTCCTTTGAATTTACGTTACGAATTGAAATTGTAACGAAATGAGTGAGAGCTAATGCTTTTGAGCTTTTGGAGGCTGTCTCCCAGAACAGACGACTTCGGCATTTCGAAGTTTAAGTTATTGAAGAAAGAAAATACTTCAATTAATAGTCAATTTTAACTAAACCATGAACTAGTTATGCGAACCTGCCAAATGAGTCTATCTTTCTCTATCTCAATCTTGCTATTTTTATATTTGTCCGTCTATCGAACATCTGTTCTCAAATGACAACGTTTCTTACTCGAGTATAACCAACCACAATGATACCAAATACCAAAAAAAATACCGTAACCAACAACAATAACATAAACAAAAGCCAATACATTTCTCAGACCCGAACGTTGTGCACCCATTCCAAATAAATCGATGTAAATTCACCTAAATTCAAGTAAAGTAAATTTCAATTCAGTTCTTAAAAGCAGGAAAACTTATCGAACACATAACATCTAATGAAGCTGCATCGAATGTTAAAAGAAGTTTATAAACAAATGATATTATATGATTATGATATTTGCAAATACATATAGATATATATATTTATAAAACAATATAAACATAAAGTTATTTAGTTCTTTAAGATTCGAAGTGAAAAGTAATCGTAAAAAAAAATTTATCTAAAAACATTAAAACGTCGAAACGACGAACAAAAAAAAAAAACAAAATCAAAACATATGTTTTTACAGGCGAATTGCAAGAGATTTGCGAAGAGTATTACGAGCGTATGTATATTTGTGAAGGCCAGAAATGGGATCTGGAATACGAAGTCAGGAAAAAAGACTGGGAGGTACTGCAACAATTTTCAATTCAATTTAAACAAAAACTCAGTATATACGTTTATATAAATTTATATATATATTTATATAAACTCTAAATACAAAAGAAAAAAATAAAACAAAACAGACAAATGCAACATCAATTTTTGTTAGTACCATACTATGTTTTATTTTCCGGTATGCTGTCATGTTAAAACTTGTTCAAAAACAAAAAAAAAATTCTTATATATTTTTTGAATTGTTGTGTCTCTTTCTTGTATCTGTTTCCTAATTGCTCACATACAAAAACAACTCAAATACGTATCTATTTTATTATGTAAAAAATATAAGTGATTCTTTATTATTTTTACTACTCTTTGTTCGATTTTCATGTTTTTAATGCCGTTGTTAATTTCATGTTATATTTACTTTTAAAACGGAAACACAATCCAATCAACAACAAAAATATCTGTGAGTTGGAAATTGCCATACAGAACTGCAGCAACAGCCGCCAGTCAATCAAACAAACAGTCAATCAAATCAAATCAAATCAATCAATTGTGTATTTTACTTTTCAATTACAATCATTAGTTCGAAAAGAAGAAAATTAGAACGACACTGCATAAGTCATCGCCTCACGCCTTACAGTAAACACACACATATGTATGTACATATGTATGTATGTAGACGCAAAACGTGTAGATAAACCGTTAAACAGTTAATACAGTTATGTAGTAATTCAGTCACATCATTGGCAAAAGTGAGGTTAGCTTTTTCCGACTTGGACTCTGAGGCTGCTAGTTACTGTTAATATATTCTTCACATTCCTTTTGGCAATCGAAGCACTCACATTGCACTATTGTTATGATAACACTACAAATCTTATTTCTGATATTTATCAGCACTAGAAATTTTAGATTGTTGCACAACAAAAATTTGACATTGTTTTGTGTTTTCTTCTTCTCTACTTCTTCTTAATAAGTATGTTTTTTTTTCGTTTTTGTTTTGTGTTTTTCATTCTGTGATAATTTGTTTGTTTCGCTGTCGCGTCATCTGCACCTATTTTGTTGCCTCTGTCTGTGCGTCCGTTGGTCACATACACACACACACACACACAATCTCAAAACAAGCACACATGTACACTGCCAAAGATACATTGACACTAATATAGACACAGACACACATACAGCACGTTTACCACGCGCCCAACAATGTAGGCAATAGTGTCCTTCATTTGAAATTCTGCATGTGCACTTGTCAAAAACAGCAGCAATACCACACAACAAACAAGAACAATCCACAAAACCATCGACAATAACAACAACAACTGCAACAGCAACAAACAATTACAGCGCGAACAACACAGCCAGCCCCCCCAGCCCGCCCTCTAAAATAATATAGTAAGATCCGCAATTTGAAACGGCAATCTCAACTTTATTGTAACCTCAAAACTATACCAAAATTATACAAAAAAAATAAAAAACCCACCGATTTCCACCGCTCGCACTTCATTGTAAATAATGTAATGTGTGTAAAATGAATTCATTGTATCGTATACTAGCTCGCTCTCTTTCTATCGCTCGCCTTAACCAATCACAAGAGCAATATCAATTATAATTAAAAAGAGGAAATTATGCAAAAATTGTTAAAAGAAATAAAAGCGTAAAATCCAAGTAATTGAAGAGTATAAACGCCAAGCGTCGATTTACTTGAGTTCTTAACTTGATTCCGCAACATAAAGTTAAATAAATAAAAAAAATTTAAGAAAAAAAACAAACAAAATTAAATAATATTGTACTTAGCTGTGATGAGGTTCCCGAACCGTTAGGGGCTGAATTGTGTCCAGTGTCGGTTTGCTTAAACCAGCTAACGCTAGTCATTGCCACCGCTGCCCACTAAATGTTACCGTTACCGATCTACCGATTTGCCGTTTCATTGTTTTATCACAAGAAACACGTTCTTTAAAAACCGAACTCGAAACTTGAGTGATGCTAAAAAGCTTAACAAACATATCAAAGATATGAAGACGCAAATGAAAAGAAACACATAGCAAAATGCAGAAACTATTGATCGACAATTATACGTAATTAGTTGTAATCAATCTATCAATCATTTTAATGTAATGTATATGCCATGCTGTGCAGTACCTCAGGCCCCAGATCCGTACGCTCAGGTGTTTACGTTTTAGGCAACAGTAAATACTAGTTATAACTTGGTCAAAACATAATATCGTATTTAAAAACCATTACACAATATAAAAGAAATTAACAATTTTTGTAAAGCCACAAATGGAAAATTAAATAAAAATAAATTAAATGAATATTGAGGAGAGAAATCGACCTTTGGATGTTATGCTGTTCAATCGCAACAAAAAAAATTAATGAAATAAAGAAATTCAACTAGTCAAAAAAAAAAAAACAAAAAAAAACTGACCTTAGAACCTAACGCTCCAATACTGTCCCGTTAAACAACCGTAATGTCGTTATACCACAAAAAAAAACAAAAAAAAAAAAAACACTTAATTGCCTATTTCGGCTCGTATTGCTAGCTAGCTCGTTCGCTTGCACGCTGTAACTATTAAATTGTGCCAACTCGCCATCTACAAATATTTAATAGACTGTAAGAGTAGCTACATCTGAACCTGCATGTATACTTTTAGCTGTAACTGTTAGATTAACCGGAGTCTTTTTGCATCTTGGCCCCAGGAACATAAAATTATATAAATACAAATAGGCTGCATGCTACAAATCAGTGAAATCATCGCTTTTAAATAATTTCTGTGCACGTGTTTCCTGACCCGCATTTTGATTTTGATATTCGAGTAGTTTGCCATATTAGAGTACATGTCAATTGAACCGAACTGTAAAACTGTTAAATGATATTATATGAATCCAAAACTAACTTGATGTATTTCTTCGTCTTTCTCTTTGCGCGTAAAAACAATAGATCAACGATCTCAATGCCCAAGTTAACGATCTTCGCGGCAAATTGTAAGTAATTGGAAAATAATTTGTACCGTATTGGAATCTAATTATGTTTTGATCTTCTGCAGCGTTAAGCCAGCTCTGAAGAAGGTCTCCAAATACGAAAACAAATTCGCCAAGCTGCAGAAGAAGGCCGCTGAATTCAACTTCCGCAACCAACTTAAGGTGGTTAAAAAGAAGGAGTTCACATTGGAGGAAGAGGAGAAGGAGGTAAGTTGTCGATGAATAATGTCGAGAAAATGAAATATATATGATTACGAATGCGTATATGCTTATGCATAAGAAATTAAATTAAAATATAGTCTATAAATTAGTCTATGTAATTGAATTTATAATTGATCTGCTATATATATCTATCCATATATACTATACATACTTCAATCAATCTACAATCGCAAAAAATAAACTGTGAAAACGCTCCTTAGATAAAGATAAAAGATGCCTCTTCTCTAAAAACAGCCAAAAAGTGTAAGAATGTGTAATGTGTGTTTATGTTAAGCACCAAGTGTCCTCCTTCGTCACTTTCTTTCTATGTCACTACATATTTCGTTCTATTTATCTTACTGTCTATCTCTATACTGTACACATGTTTTTTATTTTTTACACAACGACACGTTCACACATTCACACACACGCACACACACTCACACACACATGTATGTATGTAGTTGTAGTTGTCGTCGTAGAGCCCAGCACAGTTATTATTCATCTGTTCCGGAATGTTCTGGTTAAATGTTAAGCAATATTCAAGGTCCATTCACTAATGCCATCGTTTTATTTCTTTCAATTTATGTGCTATTCTCGACAATATGGATTCTGCAGAAGAAACCGACTGGTCCAAGGGAAAGCCCGGTGATGCCAAGGTAAAGGAGGAGGTTGAGGCCGAAGCTTAAGTGTCCACGTCCAGTAGTGCCCACTGAACCCGTGACTCCCGCCCTAAACAAAATAATAATTCAATAAAAAATATTCACAACAATATTATCTGAAGCAAATACTATCAATCTATATACGTGTATATATCTCACTGTATATATCTATATATTTATGTAAAATATACATAGTATATACATATATACATATCTATATGTACATATCAAATAAACAACTACAAAAGCTTAATCAGAAACATTACAAAACATCAGCTACAAATAATTCAAGTCAAGGATTCAAACAAAAGCCAAACATTTGAACGATTTGATGAGTTATTTTTTTATTATATTTCATTAATTACAAAATCTATTTTTTAATGTAAATTATACTAAATTACAAAAAAAAACAAACAAACACGGCGCACACCTTCATTTAAGGCCTCTCAGAGGGTATTACAGCTATAGCGCGTTGAAGTCCAAAGAAGAGTTTTTTATGGAATAAACAGTTTGAAATTAATTTCTTATGATGCACTTCTCAAGATATAGATAAGTTTTTCGTACGATCGTTTGAAACTCGAGAAGAATAAAAGAATACAATTTTTTTATCACTGAATTGGATTTGTTTTATACTGCTTAGTTGTTTTTTGTTTTGTGCATACACCTCTTAGACTACACACATCTTGGGTTTCCTAGATATGGACAGCACTGGCTATATTATCGCTGCATACAACATATGCATCAGGATTATTATCAAATTATATGTGGACTTGGACCGTGGACTTATTTGGCCGTACTGTAATCCGGAAATCGCCGAAACAAGATTTGTTTAATTATGTATGGTTTATAAAACAATTTGTTAACAAGTCAATTATTTTTTAACAATGATGTATTTCATTCCTTTTGATGAACTCGTAAATATCGTGATACTTCAGTAGTGTTGGGTAACGACTGCGAATTGCACAGTCATTTTCCGACATTTAAATATGATGTGAGATGCGTTATCGATAGTGTTGCTGGTATCGCAATTGTTATCGTGTCCAGAAGCCCAAAAGCTTGTCAGCGATATCGTACGCTGTTTTGCGAATTTCAAACGTCCAAAACGATCGATCTGAAAACGATAAACAAATGAATCCTCTGTCGCTCTTGTAAAGAGCATATTGCTCTTTACAACTAACGCAACTGCATAACTAAATCTCTTTATGAGCAAACGCCTAGAACAACAACACTCGCGTGCACTATCACTGCAGTACAGCATACTCGCAATGGGGTGACTACGCAGAGAGAGAGGGAGAGATAGAGCGCTCTCACATTACAAGCGCAGGTGGCTGACAAACCATGACGTCACCGAATGATGAGCGTATGCACCGTTGGTTTTGGCTTAGAAAAGTATAAAAAGGGACAAGCAGCCACAAACGGGGAGTCTCTTACGAGCAGAACACGAACTCAGATTCTTGCATTGGCAGAACAGTCCCCAGTTTCTTGCATTGGCAGAACAGAACCCAGATCCTTGCATTGGCAGGTTAGAATCCAGATCCTTGCATTGGCAGGTTAAAATCCAGATCCTTGCATTGGCAGGTTAAAATCCAGATCCTTGCATTGGCGGGTCAGACTCCAGATCCTTGCATTGGCAGGTTAGTATCCAGATCCTTGCATTGGCAGGTCAGAACCCCAAATCCTTACAGTTGCAGGCCAGCATTCAGATCCTTCCATTGGCAGGTCAGAATTCAGATTCTTGCATGTGCAGATCAGAAATTATATCCGGGCGTCAACCGACGTTCCCAAACGACGAGAGAAGAAGGTTCTAGAAGCAGGATTCAAAGCGGATTTCTACATTTATCAAGGCGGACGAACAGGAAGCAACGTCGGAGCAGCCAACGAAATCACAAATGCATTTACGATATAATAGTTAGAGTCGGCCAGAGAGTCGCAAATAAATCCTTGAATTATTGAAATCCTTCTGTGCTATTATTTATTCGCAAGTGCTGCAACTATATAAATTTGTTGAACGAATCCACTAAGCCGACCGAGTTAGCCCGGTGAAGCCGTAAGGATCGTTACACTCTGTTTGTGGCAGCAAATGTTTTGAGCGCGATAGCTCGCAAATAACGAAGACTTTAATCTTATTTTTTTTATAGACTTTTATAATATTGTTATCTATAATTATACTCTGTGCCCATTAAAAATGGGTAAAAAAGGGTGTAATGGTTTCGTTGGAAAGTATGTAACAGGAGGCGTGGCAGACTCCAAAAAGTATATATATTCTTGATCAGTATCAACAGCTCAGTCGATTTAGTCATGTCCGTCTGTCTGTCCATCTGTTTGAACGCGTCGATATCAGAGACTAAAAGAGCTAGTGTCTTCAAACTTGACATATAGGTTCCTGTATAACGGGCGCAGGGCAAGTTTGTTTCTACTTTTGGACCACTATATCATATATATAGCTGTCATACGAACGATCGGTCGAACATCAAGTTTTAGTATGAAAAACTTTCTTGTTTTCCGAGATATTTCAACCAATCTTACAAAATAAGTATCTGAATTAGTGCTCAAAATACTGTTTAGAGTTGGTTCAAATCGGACAACTATATCATATAGCTGTCATAGGAAAGATCGTTCGAAAATCAAGTTTTAGTAAACTGATAAAAAAATGTTCTAAAATCAAGATTTTGGTCTCAGATCTAAGAATTTTGGTTTAAAAAATGCGTCGAGAACTTAAAATTCTTAAATTTAGAAAACACATCTTGATTTTAAGAACATTTTAAGACCAAACAGTCTTAAATTCTCAAACCAAAAATATAAAAATAAGGCAGGTGTTTTAAACTTTAAACTTTTTTTTTTTTTTGATGTTTATACTTTTTTTGGATTTTTTTTTTTGTTTGTAAGTATTCTGATAATATGTTTGTTCCTCGGCTAGAGCGGGTTTCGATCCCTCGACTTGTTACCAAACTGAAGCGGCGGCTCTAACCGGACCGCTATTTAAGATGAATGTTCTTGATTTAAGAAGTTGGTCTTTTATTTTAGTGTATGAACTTTTTTGTTTTCTGAGATATCTCATCATCTATATACACTCCTGCCCAAAACTATACGACACCTCAATAATTTTAGTTTCGAACCTCGCAGGAGAAGGAGAAAGCATAATGAAGCAAAACAAAGTATGCAGATAAATAGCAGAATGAGTTCTGCACAAAACCCAATGTTCTTATCTCTCATTGCATCTCGCATTATCGAGTAACGGGAAAAAAGCACAAAAGTTATATTTTAAGCTTGACTGCAAGTGTATCAAAACTATACGACACATTTGAGTTATAGCGGCTAGAGATAATGGTTTAGTCACAATTAATTTTTTCCTATTACTATTTAAAATTTAATGCTTTTATAGCAAAATGCCGCGTGGAAGTGTTTTAAAAGAAGAAGAAAAAGCGAGAATAGGTGCTTACAATGAAGCTGGCTTTAATGTTAGCGAAATTTCGCGAAAGTTGGGTCGTACACGCTGCGTTATTGCCAAATTTTTAAGTGATCCCAGTAAATACGGTGCAAAGTACAAAACGGGAAGAAAACCAAAGCTCTCAGACCGCGATACACGTCGCATAATACAAAAGGCAAGCAACTCTTTTGAATCGTGCTCCACACCTGCTGCATATTGTAGTCAGCGTGTGTCAAGAATAACTGTTTAGCGGACGCTGCAGTCGTCAGAAAATATTGTCCGAGGAGTTTTAAAGAAGGCTCCATTCTTAAAACCCCACCACGAAATAGCTCGACTCAAGTTTGTGGAAAATAACTTAGAGAGAAACTGGGCCTCGGTATGCAATTTTAGCTTCATCTATATATTATATCTTCTAAATATATAAAACTCTTTGTCCTGACTGACTGACTGACTGACATATCAACGTGTAGGCCAAACGGCTAAAGTTAAAGAGCTGAAATTTTCACACAACATAGCTGAGACAATTTCATCGTGCAATAAGACGGCGTTTTGTAAAATTCCACCTGGAAGTGTGTTTACCCGAGGTCAAAAGGTCATGGAATTGCTTTGTATGAAAAACTTTTTTGTTTGTTAAGATATCTTAACCAAACTTACAGATTATATGTCTGGGACTGTCTCTTACATCCTGACCAAATTTGGTCAAAGTCGGATTACTATATCATATAGCTGCCATAGAAATATTCGGATGAAATTAACCTTTAGTATGGAAAACTTTTTTGTTTTTTAAGATATCTTAACCAAACTTACAGATTAGATGTTTGGGACTGTCTCTTACATTCTGACCAAATTTGGTCAAAGTCGGATTACTATATCATATAGCTGCCATAGCAATAATCGAATGAAATTAACCTTTAGTATGGAAAACTTTTTTGTTTCTTAAGATATCTTAACCAAACTTGCAGATTATATGTTTGGGACTGTCTCTTACATCCTGACCAATTTGGTCAAAGTCGGATTACTATATCATATAGCTGCCATAGCAATAATCGGATGAAATTAACCTTTAGTATTGAAAACTTTTTGTTTTTTAAGATATCTTAACCAAACTTACAGATTAGATGTTTGGGACTGTCTCTTACATTCTGACCAAATATGGTCAAAGTCGGATTATTATATCATACAGCTGCTGAGTTTTTCATACCAATGGTTAGTTTCATACGATATAGTAATCCGACTTCGACCAAATTTGGTCAGAATGTAAGAGACCGTCCCAAAGTAAGTTTGGTTAAGATATCTTAAGAAACCAAAAAGTTTTTCATACTAACACATGATTTTCGACCGATCTTTCCTATGACAGCTATATGATATAGTTGAACGATTTCGACCAAATTGGTTCAGAATGTAAGAGACAGTCGCAAAACATACAATCTGTGAGTTTGATTTGGATATCTTAAGAAACAAAAAAGTTTTTCATACTAAATGTTAATGTGACTTATATTATATAAATTAAGATATCTTAACCAAACTTACAGATTATATGTTTGGGACTGTCACTCATCATTCTGACCAAATTTCGTAAAAGTCGGATTACTATAACATATAGCTGCTATAGGAACAATATAATGCAAATTATCGATTAGTATGAAAATTGTTTTTCTTTCTTAAGAAATCTCAACCAAACTCATACTAAAGGTTACTTTGACTAACCTTAATTAACATTATTAACTAAATTTCATTTCCGCGAGCGAAGCGAGCAGAGCGGAGCCCCCTAGTAATATATAAAACTCTTTGTCCTGACTGACTGACTGACACATCAACGTGTAGGCCAAACGGCTAAAGGTAAAGAGCTGAAATTTTCACACATCATAGCTGAGACAATTTCATCGTGCAATAAGACGGCATTTTATAAATTCCACCTGGAAGTGTGTTTACCCGAGGTCAAAAGGTCATGGAATTGCTTTGTATGAAAAACTTTTTTGTTTGTTAAGATATCTTAACCAAACTTACAGATTATATGTTTGGGACTGTCTCTTACATCCTGACCAAATTTGGTCAAAGTCGGATTACTATATCATATAGCTTCCATAGCAATAATCGGATGAAATTAACCTTTAGTACGGAAAACTTATTTGATTCTTAAGATATCTTAACCAAACTTGCAGATTAGATGTTTGGGACTGTCACCTACATTCTGACCAAATTTGGTCAAAGTCGGATTACTATATCATATAGCTGCCATAGCAATAATCGGATGAAATTAACCTTTAGTATGGAAAACTTTTTTGTTTCTTAAGATATCTTAACCAAACTTACAGATTATATGTTTGGGACTGTCTCTTACATCCTGACCAAATTTGGTCAAAGTCGGATTACTATATCATATAGCTGCCATAGCAATAATCGGATGAAATTAACCTTTAGTACGGAAAACTTATTTGATTCTTAAGATATCTTAACCAAACTTGCAGATTAGATGTTTGGGACTGTCACCTACAATCTGACCAAATATGGTCAAGGTCGGATTACTATATCATACAGCTGATGAGTTTTTCATACTAAAGGTTAGTTTCATATGATATAGTAATCCGACTTCGACCAAATTTTGTCAGAATGTAAGAGACCGTCCCAAAGTAAGTTTGGTTAAGATATCTTAAGAAACAAAAAAGTTTGTCATACTAAGACCTGATTTTCGACCGATCTTTCCTATGACAGCTATATGATATAGTTGACCGATTTCGACCAAATTTGGTCAGAATGTAAGAGACAGTCGCAAACATGCAATCTGTGAGTTTGATTTGGATATCTTAAGAAAAAAAAAAAGTTTTTCATACTAAAACCTGATTTTCGACCGATCTTTTCTATGACAGCTATATGATATAGTTGACCGATTTCGACCAAATTTGGTCAGAATGTAAGAGTCGCAAACATACAATCTGTGAGTTTGAATTAGATATCTTAAGAAACAAAAAAGTTTTTCATACTAAAGGTTAATGTGCATTATATTATATAAATTAAGATATCTTTACCAAACTTACAGATTATATGTTTGGGACTGTCATTCATCATTCTGACCAAATTTGGTAAAAGTCGAATTACTATATCATATAGCTGCCATAGGATCAATATAATGCAAATTATCGATTAGTATGAAAATTGTTATTCTTTCTTATGAAATCTCAACCAAACTCATACTAAAGGTTACTTTGACTAAACTTAATTAACATTATTAACTAAATTTCATTTCCGCGAGCGAAGCGAGCCGGGGTTTGGCGAGCGAAGAGAGCAGGGGCGGAGCCCCCTAGTTTAGTTTATAAAGCTTTGTTCAATATTTTTCATTTAGATCATTTTTTCTGATGAGAAAAAATTTAATCTAGATGGCTTTCGTCACTATTGGCGAGATCTCCGTAAGGAACTCTTAATATTTTCCAAACGCAATTTTGGTGGTGGATCCGCAATGGTTTGGGGAGCGTTTCACAAATCAGACACGCTTGACCTAAGCTTCACCAGCTCGCGGATGAACAGTGGAGACTACAAAAAAGTATTAGAAGATCGTCTTCTACCATTTTTGGAAGAAAATGGAGAAAGTGGAACCATTTTTATGCAAGACAATGCATCTATTCACACCAGCAGAGAGACCCATCGCTTTTTAAATGAGCACGGCGTCAGTGTTTTGGATTGGCCAGCTTGCTCTCCGGATCTAACCCAATAGAAAACATTTGGGGTATCTTAGCCAGGCGAGTCTACGCAAGTAATAAAAAATTTGAGAACGTTAGAAGCCTCAAAAGCGAAATTTTGAAGCAATGGTCCCTATTACACCAAGATCTACTGAAAAACCTTATTAATTCAATGCCAAAAAGGCGGTTTAAGGTAGCAAAATCTCAAGTGGGCTGTATTAACTATTAAGAATTATAAAGTACAAAAATTTAAATAAAATATTAAGTACAAACAAAAAAAATGAAATGTGTCGTATGGTTTGATACACTTGCAGTCAAGCTTAAAATATAACTTTTGTGCTTTTTTCCCGTTACTCGATAATGCGAGATGCAATGAGAGATAAGAACATTGGGTTTTGTGCAGTACTCATTCTGCTATTTATCTGCATACTTTGTTTTGCTTCATTATGCTTTCTCCTTCTCTTGCGAGGGTCGAAACTAAAATTATTGAGGTGTCGCATAGTTTTGGGCAGGAGTGTATAAGACTCTTTGTAATGACTGACTGACTCCCTGACACATCAATGTGTAGGCCAAACGGCTAAAGGTAAAAAGCTGAAATTTTCACACAAAATAGTTGAGACAATTTTATCGTGCAATAAGACGGCGTTTTGTAAATTCCACCTGCAAGTGCCTTAAGCAGAGGTTATGGAATTGCTTTGTATAAAATACTTTTCTGTTTCTTAAGATATCTAAACCAAACTCACAGATTGTTTATTTGGGACTGAGTCTATCATCTAGACCAAATTTGGTTAAAGTAGGATTACTATATCATATACATAGCTGCCATAGGAATAATCGGATGCAAATTAACCTTTAGTATGAAAAACTTTTTTGTTTCTTAGGATATCCAAACCAAACTCACAGTGTTTAAAAAACTGCAGTAAGTTTCATTTCATGTGATTTTTGCTTGCTGCTGCCAGCGACTTATGCTTACGATCGAAAGCAACTGCTACGAAAATCAAAAGCAACCAACAGTCGAGCTCATCGATTTTCGCGACTGCGACTGCCGACGACTTCTGAAAGTCGACAGTTGCTGCTGCTTCGACTTACGCTCACGATCGAAAGCAACAGCAAAGCGGAAAGCAAAAGAACGGTAATCGGCGACTGTTGATGCTGTTTGATTTTGGTCGCTTTTTCATTTTTGCTTTTGCTTCGACTGCGGCTTCCGTTTTTTTCAGAAGCAGAAGCAACTGTTCATTTTAAGAAGTCGCTCGCAGTCGAAGCAGTGAAAAGCAAAAATATTGCGACTTCTGCCTACTTCGACTGCAGTTTTTTAAACACTGCTCACAGATTGTGTAATTTAGACTGTCCCTAACATCATGGTCTCCATTTTACTTTTCGAACTCGGTTTCGAAAACGTTTCGTATCAGCTCCACATTGCGATGTTTGCCGCTATAATTTTATAATTGTTACTAAAAACATTAATCAATTTATAAAATTGTACCTAAGTACAAGCTGATTGCCTGTCTTGTGCATGTGTTTCTTTATATCGACAAGGCCAGAGTTGTCACCAATTAAAAATAAAAACATTCAAGCTTACATTTTCAGCTTACATCCGATTAGATTTATTTAAAACTTTTTTTGAAAATTAATTTTAAATACTTCATGTTAAATATAGCAGATAAAAGCTAAATTAGACTAAAACTTTGTTAAGATCCGACTAGTCTATCGCAACCAGGTATCGACCGGCTAGCTATCGGCATACTCAGAGATGAGTTAGACCCTCGATACAAGGCGAGTCGGGTAACAATAATTTATATTTTTTATTACTCGGAATAATACTCGGATTTGTGTTCTCTCAACACCTACACGGACAAATTGCTGGCAAGGATTACGTGGACAGATGTTGTGTCCACCTCAACGATTGCCCTCCCAACCTATAGTCGGCTTTCGATATTTCGTGCCGACTCCCTATTCCACACTTCACCCAACCTCACCACACACTCATCTCACCCGAATAAATAAATTTAGTACTTCATTTTTTAATTACGTTATAATTTTAATTATTAATATTAATTGTAAAAACTAATAACATTTTGATTCTTATTATTATTATTATTATTTTTATTATATTTCGTTCCGATATTTATCATTTAGCTTGACGGACTATCCTTAACAAAAAAAAACTATCGTACACGAAAACTAACAAACTAACATTCTGGCAACCCCGTTTATATATAAAGAAACGTAAACAAACGCAAATTGAACGAAGTGCCGCGAAAAATATTTATAATAGGTTAATAATAGGTATAGATAAGTGCGTGTGTGTATGTAATTATTTAAGTTAATACATAATAATAAATAAACAATATAATAAATTAATATAAATAAGTGTTTTTAATATAAATATGGGCGTTGCTTCCCTAACCAGAAGAGCTCTTGTGTGGCAGAGGGGGGCGTTGCATTAACAAAGTGTATTTACACAGTAAGTATTTACATACAACATTGAATATATATTTACATTAATTAAACTATTTTAAACAGACGTTTAACAGCAACTGCGCTGGATTTGGTGATGGCGGCTGGACAGTTGGGACAAGGCACAAGAAGCTGGGACGAATCCGCAGTAAATGACAAAAGCTGTCAGCTGTTGCAGCCGAAGCAAAATGTGTATGCACTCGGACTTCAGGGCTGTGGCTATCTGGGCACTTGGCTCGCAAAGGTCATAAAGGTGCGCCAAGCTACCCACAGGGACGGACTCACGAGTTCCTCCTGCTGTTGCTGAGGCTGTTGCTGCTCTCGGTGCTTCTACTGTTGATGTAGATGCCGATGATGCCGCTGCTGATGGTGTCGCTGCCGATGATGTCGCTGCCGATGATGCCGCTGCTGATGATGCCGCTGCTGATGGTGTCGCTGCTGATGGTGTCGCTGCCGATGGTGTCGCTGCCGATGATGTCGCTGTTGTCGATCGTATTGTGTGTGAGTGATAATTTTTAATAATATAACTTGTACAAATTATTGTGTAACACATTCACGTTTTTCTTTTTAATTTACGTTAATTTATATTTTCACAGCACTCCGACACGTTGCCTTCTCAAAAACCCAACTCCTCCTTAACCTCATACCCTCCTCTCATTTTTCTCTCTTCCTGTTCCTCTCCTCATTATCATTCCTTCCCTATTCCTACCAGATTCAAAGTTTTAAAGGCTTAGTAGGTGTTGAGCGACCAGTCGTTGCTGCCGGCCGGTAGGTAGCGCTGGTAACAGCTGGTTGCTATCGATATCGACAGCACCGACCATAACAACTTTGTTGTTCGAATTTTATTATTCTATTGAAGCAACTCTAGCAGCTTCCGATTGCGAGAGTTGGTATCGATAACAAAAGTTAAAGTGGAATTCAGAAGAGGTTGGTTTAGTCATGCTGCTCGGTTTTGTTTTTCATGTAATATTTAATAGATGTTCATAAAAATTTTCTTTTAAAATATACTTCAACTTTAAACAGCTGAAGTAGTCATGTTAAAGGATTATACAAATGTTCAACAATATTAAAATTTTCATTTTTTAATAATAGGGATTTATTTTAATGCGTTAGATATCATTTATTATTAATACCGCTGACTCTACGGCACACGTTTTGAAAACGACAATTCTAGTCGATTTGCGGGATTCGGAACAGGCCCGATTATAACATACTGTGACGCAGCCGCGTCAGCAGCGCCGCCATCAGCGTCGATGAGCAGGCACTGACCAGCCCACGCCTCTATTATTTGATTTAATTTTATTAGATTATTAGTTTATAGTTTTGATTTCATTTAATATTATTATTTTGGTTTGTTATTGAATTACTTACGTAGCGGCTTAGGTTTCACTCACAATTGAATATTGAGTGAAACTCAAGTCGCTTATTTACTTATGATGCTGAGAGCGAAGAGAAAAGTCCGCTGCATTTCGGAGAGAGAAACGCGGAAAGAAAAGGAGGCACTTTGGAAGTCGCGCACGGCGCTTATGAAAATTTCGTGTGGAGCAAGAAAAGTAAAATGAAATATTTTAGTGAAAGACAAGTGAAAAATAGTAATTAAGACAATTACTTAATAAACAAGACATTGGAGTCACAATCGAAAGAAAAGTGCAAACTTATTTGGCCACCAAGGATGATTTACAAAAGTGTAAGTATTGTGGGCTGGTATACACGTGCCTTTTGTTGAAGCAGGGTATATTCGGTTTGTGTGCGCTTTGGTTTCCTTTTGTGTTTTGTTGCGGTGGTCAGTGGCGGCGCAAATGTGAGATTCGCGATACCCTAATAAAGTGTGTGTCGAATCACTTTGTTGCAAACGGCAGTCTTCTGCAAATATAAATTTCTTGTAGTGGAATCCCGAGTAAACTGAGTTTAACCCCGGCATAAATTTACTACCTTACAATACTGCTACAAAAAAATCAAAACAAAACTTCTGCTATAAAACTGCTGTACATTTCAACGAATTTCGAAAAGCTATGATGATTAAACATTTGTTTTGCACTGAAACTTTAAAATGCATTTAAAAAGAAACCGCGGAAGACCGGGAAGAAATTGTCTACGATAATTCATGATAATTCGCCGTCCATCTAGGTATTTTTCTTCATAATTTTTCGAGAGGTCGTGCACCAAATAGATAATTACATCTACATTTAGCAAATTGTGTAGTCCATGTCCAAGGAAAATTTTATTTTTTTTTATATTTCTGTGGTTACGACGAAATTGTATCCCATTGGCACATTGTACTTTTGTGTTAAAATATTGCTTGCCGAGTAAGATTTTGACATGTATTTAGCTTCGAGCGTGAAATGCTTTATCTCAAAACATGATGAGAGAAAATGGAATGTAAAAGTTATATAACTTCGAATAAAAAAAACCAAATATGATCCGTTTACCAACACTTATTTTATGATCTAACTCTGATAAGGATCTAATTTTGACCTGCCCGTATTGTAGCATGTTTGCCAACACTAAACATAAAGGAATCGTGTTAAAATTAATTTTTGGAAAAATGTCGTGCACAGGTTGTTATTTTTCGCAGCGAAACTTTAACAATTTCAGTAATACTGACTTGTTAAACTTTTTACGCAGCCATAACGTGATTTTGTCAGAAAAGATTTGTCCAAAATGTGGTGTGATTTGTAAAATTAGGTCGCGAAACGATTCCATATTTTTACATTTGTAAGCCGGCAGGAAAAAAGAAGAAGGTGAAAACGTCTCTAAGAAATAAGGCTCCAAAGAAATAGGGCCCAAAAAAAATGATGTTAGGCCTCAAAAATGTATACAGGAAACAACAACGATTTTTGTGAAATTTGGGGTGTTATTTCCTTTTTTGGGGCCTAATTTCCTAATTCAAATTGGGATCTTATTTCAAATGCAAAAATAAGAAATATAATTCAAGAACTGCATTAACGGTAATTGTCTTATCTGCAGGTGTTCTTAGACTAAGTATTTGATACACCGTTTTAATTGATTGGCTTTTGAGTAAATTGATCAGTTTAGTGATTTACATAGTGCGAAGTAGACGTACGAGTGAGAGCTAAAATTATGGAGCATGAAAATATTGTTGGATTGCGCAGAAGTGGAAACTTGTTTTACGTTAAAGAACAGAAAATGTTAAACAAACTAAATTCTAATTACAAAAATATAAAACAATTAGAAAGCAGAAACAAAACCTGCCAAGCCAGGGTAAACCTCTGTTAAAATGGTACCTGCGAACTTGCAAAAAAATAAATTCAACATAATCACGACAACGAGGAAAAGTCATAGAAATAATGGCCCTTAATGACATAAAACAGAATTGTTATAGTTTTGGAGGCATCCAGGGAGGAGAAAGCAAGGCCATAAGTTGCATGAGCTCAGCTTATCGTAACACCTGCGAAAAGAAATTATTAATTAATATATTGGCGGTTGTGTTTAAGTTTTTTCATCAATAATTAATTATTTTGTAGGTTCCAGAAAGAGACGAAAAGCATTCAGTTTGCCAAAATACGAGGCTTACAATATATCGTCAGCAAAACATTTATAACATTGCCTGAATGTCCTCTACAAGTAATAGAGGCTTTCAATTTGGAGTCTGTGTGGAATTCGTTTGGGCTTACAAAGGATAAAGCCAATCCTCTGCCATTTTACACGGCTTGTATTTTTGAAGACGAAAAACATGTTTTTGTATATTTTCGTCTTTAAAAATAATAAGCAAAATAAAGGAAAATATACCACCACAGAATAGAAGATATTTAATGGACGGAACTTTTAAAATAGTTCCCAAAGGTTGCTTTAACCAACTACTAGTCATCTATGTTCAATATTTTGACAAGGTAATAAAGGAATTTTAACTAAAAAATTTTTCAATCTTAGCGAAAATTTGATACAAAACAAGGGGGCTCGACCTGCGTGATAGCATAAAATTAGATGAATTCAGCGACTTAGAACAGTACGCCAGTAATTTATGATTACTGCCAACCCTCACACAATTAAACAGCTTAACTTATTATTAATATCTTAATTAATATCTTCGCTATTTACCGTCCGATCGCAATGAAATTTTCTACACAGATCGTGGACTATTTACGCTTCATCCATGGAAAATCTGCAGTTTCTAGCTTTCAAATTGTTCTTGTAATTTAGAAATGAAATTTTAAATTTGGATTTTAGGGCGTTCAAGGGGGCGTGGCAAAATTCTAAAACAAACTTGATCTGCTTGCAATATAGATGAACCTACATACCAAGTTTGGTGTCTCTTATAGTCTCTGAGATCTCGATTTTCATACAGACGGACGGACAGACGGACATGGCTATATCGACTCGGCTGTTGATGCTGATCAAGAATATATATACTTTATGGGGTCTGCCACGCCTCCTTCTGCCTGTTACGCACATTTTTTTTGAAACAAACTTAATAGACCCCTGTACTTTTTTTAAGTACGGGGTCTAAAAAAACTATAAGAGACCCCCAAACAATTGTTGGCTCTAAATTGGTGTTGTCTGTCTTGCCGTGAAGCTGAATTGAACATGCAAAAGTTCATGAAGCAGACAAGGCTTGGTTTTAATACCCTCCGCACTGCGTTCAACAAATTACACAGCGAATTTCAGGCTTTGGACTATAAATTTACAAATATAAAATTTTTAGAGGAGTCTTCCAAGCCTTCTGAATCCTCTGGAATTTTTTGCAACCCTCATCTTGCCATATGCCTATACCAGTAACTCCCACTAACTTGGATAAAAATAATCCAGACAATGATCTTAAACAACGTGCATTTTATACCCCAACTCAAGTTGGGCGTTCCTTGAGTGAGGCTACAAATGCTTCATCAGTTAATACTGTTGCGCCCAGTGCGCCAATATCCTTATCAGTTCCCTCGCTTGAGGTTGGACCTGTTAGGCCCCTCTCAGCCGTTCCTCCCAGGAAACAAATCTTTGTCTCACGGCTTGCCCCTGACACTTCAACTGATGATGCTAAGGCCTACATCCAAGCCAAGATTAAATCTTCGGTCATCACAGTTGAAAAATTCAAGTTTAATTATGCAAGGGAGATCTCCTCTTTTAAGATTAGCGTTCCGCCGGAAGTTTTCAGTTCAATTTGTTCTGACTCTTTTTGGCCGCAGAACCTAGTTATTAAAGAGTATATATCAAACACAAAAAAAGCGCTCAACGATTGCACTGCCTCGAATTTCTTCTGAGGCTTCAACTTGCATTGTGGTGTCAAAAAACTAACTTCTTCTCTCCTTCTATTCTATCAAAATATTAGAGGTCTTAAAACTAAACTTTCTAAATTGTATGTAGACAGTCTATCTTTTGATTTTAATATAATTGTCTTTAGGGAAACTTGGTTAAATCCCGAAATTTCAGACTTTTCTATCTTTTCCAATAAGTACATCTCTTTTAGATGCGATCGTTTGACTCGTTGGGGGTGGTGTCCTTATTGCTGTTGATTCTGACCTTTCGTCGGAATTAATTTCATTTAGCTCAATATCAAACATTGAGTTTATATGCGTCAAAATTTCATTAAATAAATGCTCCATATTTTTAACCTGCTCCTACATTCCACCACAATCTGATATCTCTTTATACATTCGTTCATGCTATTCGTTCAATTTCCTCCAGGCTTTCTAATAATGATCTTTTATTAGTATTTGGCGATTTTAATTTGCCTGATGTGGTGTGGTCACTTTCACAAAGTGTTTTGGTCGCGTCTAGCTACCATGAATTTATTAACTCACTCTTGGAGCTGTCTTTATCGCAAGTTAATCCAGTGCGAAATTGCCTTCTTGATGTGATATTCGTTTCAGATCCTCTAGGTTGTAAAATATCCCGAATTGATCCATTAGTTCTTCCTGAAGATCCCTTTCATCCAACTTTAGACTTAGTAGACTTTAGACTTAAGTAATGTAGAAGTTAGATATCGACTGTACTCTTGTACAAATATTATCACTGTAACCTTACTTTTCTATAAATTCTCTTTTTGAACAGTGCGTTCCTTATGAGCTCCCTACGCGGACTAATAGACCTCCTTGGTTCTCGCGAGAGTTGATTAGTTTGACAAATAAAAAGTCACGTTATTTCAAGAGGTTTAAGAGTTCGGGAAATCCTTCTGATTTCTCGCGTTATGTTATCGTCAGATAAAATTTTAATACGTTAAATTCATATTGCTATAATAATTATTTGTGTCGTTGTTCTATAACTTTGTCAATATGAAGCGCAAATCTTCTACATTGCCTTCATCTGTTTCTTATGGAAATATGAAATCAAATACTGATCAGGCCTTAGCCGATCTGTTTGCAGAATACTTCGAGACTACCTATTCGTCCTCTAACTTTCTATCCACTTCACCCTATCCTTATTCTTTACAAAAGTCTAACTGCATTTTTGGCCCTGTGATCACTGAAAGCTCGTTACTTAACGAACTTAAGTTAATCAAGCCTAGTTTTTTTTACCAAGTCCTGATGGAGTGCCAGGATGTGTACTTAAATACTGTTCTGCTGCCATATGCTTGCCGTTGCTTTCATTATTTAGATTGTCTGTGAACTCAAGTTCTTTTCCATCCGCTTGGAAGGAATCATTTTTAATTCCTCAGCACAAGCATGGTGCTAAATCCGACGTTAAAAACTATAGGTGTATTTCCAAATTGTCTGCAATGCCAAAGGTGTTTGAGAAACTAATAACTTCTCAATTACAAGTTGTAATTGTAATCCGAGCTTTGCTTAACGTATAATGACATTAACTCCCATAATTTATTACAAGCAGATCTTGATTCTTTTTTCACTTGGTGTAAATTTATTTTATTACAACTGAACTGCTCTAAATGTAAGGTTATGTCATTTTATAGGAGCAGCCCCATCAGTTTAATTACAAGCTCGACCGATGCTTCTTGAGAATTTAACTCATGTTAACGATTTAGGAATTCTCCTGGATCATAAATTAAAATTTGATATTCATATAGCCCATACTGTTAATAAGGCAACTCAAGCACTTGGGTTTATCAACCGGTGGATTGACGACCCTTACACAACAAAATTACTTTATACTTCTTTTGTCCGACCAATTTTAGAATACGGATCTTGTGTATGGTCTCCACAATATTCGTTATACCAAGACAGAATTGAGTCTGTGCAAAAGCGGTTCTTACTTTTTGCGCTTCGGGGCTTTGACTGGGTTCCTGGTATTGACTTGCCTTCTTACTCCAGTAGACTTTTACTAATCAACCTTCCCTCTCAAACTAACCGTCCCACTATGCTGGGTGTGGTCTTCTTACAAAAATTAATAAATGGTGAAAAAGATTCCTCAATGTTATTAAGCAAAATTAACTTCTCTGTTCCCTCTAGACCTGAGTTTTCAACTCAGAGTCCTCTTTTCCAACTATTAAAAATCTTATTCTAAACTTTTTAGCCAGTAGAAATTAACACATCATTGATCTGATTGGGTTTTTCTGGGTTTTCCCCAATCCCTGCAACAAATGTTGGATAATTTATTACATTTTTGAATTCCCCAGCGTAAACATAATTGTTTTTATTCTTTCAGATATGAATTTAAATTAACTATAATATAATATTATTTTATTTTTAATTTTACATTTTTATTATTTAATTGTATTTATAATTTAATTAATTAATATACTTTCTCTCTGTCGACTGCTTTTAGTCGACGTTAAATAAATAAAATAAATAAATAGCTGCCATAGGATCGATCTATTTAATATTAACCTTTAGTACAAAAATCGTGATTGCTTCTTGAGATGTCTCAACGAATCTCACGAATTGTGAATTTGGTCTTGTTTTATACATACCTAACGAATTTGGTGAATATCGGATCACTATATCGTATAGCTCTGCTATAATAGCTGCCATAGAAACGATCAGTTAAAAATTGTATGATGCACTTTTTTCTTCTTAATTTAAGTTTTTTCAGGGTTATAAAACAAGTTCAAATTGCAGTTAGATACTATATCATAATATTGACAGGCCGTCATACCGAGAACGCATGTACTGGCACTGAGCTCTTCTTCTTCCAACACCATTTTATTGCGAGATTGCATCAGTTTTTCGACTATAACTATGCTTAATAATTTCGTTAGAGAATTGATTACCAAATCGTCCTGATATGGAAAGTAAACTAGGGAGGCAACCAATTTGTTTAGTATTTTTATTATAAATTAACATACTTTTCAGATGAAAAAAAACATAGATCGGTCGCATAACATGTCTATAATTCAGTTCTAAAGTTCATATTTTTTGTAAAATTTTTGATACGCTTTTCGGCCTGTGGCCCCAGTGCGAAGCGTCGTCACGAATTTGAAAATCGGACCCGAAAATGTTTCTCGGACGTCCGGAAGGCATTATCATTGATGAAAAAGCGGGCTTTAGACGGTCGACTGACACTGCAATTTCCTTGTCGTTAACTTTTAACAGGTACACTCAATCAGTTTGACGTTGAATGACTTCATAGGCATCGGTTCGAATGAAAACATGGGAACACTGATCAATTCTTTTGATTAAGAACATCTTCTCCTTGATGTGATACGATGTTAGCGGTAGTCGTACTTGGTGCATGTGCTCTCGAAACTTTGACAATAATATAATAAGGTTCGTGTTTGAGTTCAGATCCTCGAAGAATTCATTTGATAAACGAAGCGGTGCTCTATACACTTGCAGATCTTGTTTGAAAAAAGTACGAAGTCCCAGTAAAACTGTTGGTACTATTACAACTATTGTAACCATGAAGGGCCGGCGCTGCACATTATAGCTGACTTGAAATATCTGTGCTACCTTTCAATCATGCCGTTAAAATAAAAAGTAAGTGATTAAAAGGGAAAACTATAAATCTAGTATTTACAATTGCTTGAGCAGTGTATGGCTGTATATTAAACAGCCAAGCCCATAAATATGCTACACAATTAACCGTTTAGGTCAGTGGTGCCCAAAACCAGCAAACGCCCAATAAATCCTTTGGGTACGTGTGTTCCCGGGCGACCCATTCTTGTAAGCATACGTATTCCTTCAAAATGAGTAGTACATGCCTTTGTTGTGTCCGAAACGTACAAGCAATCGCAAGAAAAGGGCACACATTACACATTGGTGACTTTGGATGGCTAAATGTCTGCACTTTAAAAACCACCGCGACGCGTCGCTGTTCTGTCTTGTTGTTCCTTTGCTTTAGCCTTCGCTAACAGATACACAAAATCTGTAAACTACCACGAAAGAGCGCGCAGAGCATAAAAAGAGTGACCGTTACTTCCGATTTATTTTTCTCTCTGTTATTCTTAATTCAGATCGTTTTTATTTGCTTGCAATTATTGAAGCAAAGAAACAGAGCTGCAAGTGTACAAAGTGTGCTAAAAATAATTTGTTTGGAAAAATCTTAATAAACTAGTGAAATTATTACATTTTAATTATGCAAGTATGGTGTTAATGATTTGTGACCAGTGGGAATGAAACTAATATAATTATTTCTTTATAATTTTTGATTTGTGTGCTGTAAATTGTTGCTATATGTATACATACAAAATATGTATTACATACATATGTACATATGTAAACGCTGGCGTTTGTATTTTATTTTATTTTATTTCATTTAACGTCAACTAAAAGCAGGCGACAGAAGTGATTAATTAAATATTAAATCAAATTATAAAACTAAAATTAAAATTAAAAATTAAATAATATAATAAATTTTAATTTTTAACTGAAAAAGAAAAATATAAATTTAAGTTTAATCTGGGGTATTCAAAAATAATGATCCAACATTTGTTGCAAGGATTGGGAAAACCTAGAAAAACCCAATCAGATCAATGAGTATTAGTATTTTTAGTAGTATAGATAGAAGTATTAGAGTTAGTTGTAATGCGGAGTATATATTATACTATAAGTGGGAATGTTATTATTCTAAGGGATATAAAGTCAATTTGAAGATTGATTGGACACAAAAGCATTCGTAAGTACATATAAATTATGCAATTATTAAATAGTTGTAAAAATATGTAAGTTATAAAAACTAATTTTGTTTATTTTGCAGTTTTTGTTGAAACCAAGCAGTCGCTACTGCAACAGTAAGGAAATAACCGTCAATTCCAAGCCAACAATAGTAACCACGATTCCCAGTTCGCCATTGTAAATGAGAAGCTGGACTCATTGGCCGACAGGATGGCCGTGATGGAGGGGAACATAGCCAGAATGATGGCAAGCGTTCAAAAGTTAGTGGAAATCTCCAATAATAATACCAGATCGACTTTTATATTCCCCTTAAATTCGATCGCGGCTCTCGAGGAATTGGAGAAGGAGATAGGGAATGATTCGCAGAAATATGTAAGTTATAAAGACAACTGATTTTGAATTCATCTACTCAAACAAAATTTTCGTTCATTTTAAGATTAACATTCTCCGCCCGCTACTAATGGGCGATGTTATTAAGAACTTGGGGTGCGTTTTAAGTACGTAAAATTTTTAAAAGTACAGTCGAATACATAATGTTGGACCTCATTCTTGGCACCTTCCAAAGGAATGCATTCTTGGCACCTTCCAATGGATAGCATTCTTAGCACCTTCTCGAGGGCTGCATTCTAAGCAGCTTCTCGAGGACTGCCTTCTAAGCACCTTCTCAAAGGACCATCTAAAGTACTATCCAAAGGAATGCATTCTGGATGTGTCCCTTTCGTAGCGAACGCCGCAGGTCATGCTTTTCTGTCTGCTACTTTACACGTGCCAGATTGTGGCATTAGGACTCATCTTTTTCATGTCTGGCCCCTGTATAAAAGCGAATTAGAGAATTCACATTTGGGTAGTAGTTCTACTCGGAATTGGAACGCGTCCGGACCTACGTTTTGGAAGTAGTAAAGTCTTACTGGGTGTATACTAGAGTGGGTCAATTTGTATGGACCAAAAAAAATGCACAAAAGCGGTTGTCAAATTCGTAATCTACGATGAATTCTAAGAAAAGTTGGGTCTAAAGTCAAAATCGAGCTTCCGGTTTTTACGGACAAAATTTCAGCTGTATATTAAAAAACTCGATTTCCATAATGACTGACTGACTGACGAGACATCACGCTGGAGCGGAAACGGGTAAAGCTATCGGGCTGAAATTTTCATGCAACATAGCTGAGACGTAAATATCGTGGAATAAGGCTGCGTTTTCCAATATTCCAACTGGAAGGGGTTCAAAAGGGTTTCCAACTGGAAGGGGTTCAAGGACAAAGTTAGCTTAATATGTAAAAACTTTTTGTTTTTTGAACTATCTCGACCAAACTCACAGGCTATATATTTTTTGTTATCTGTGACATTCTGAGAAAATTTGGTCAAGATCGGATGACTATATCATACAGCTGCAATATTAACAATCGGATGCAAATTAAACTTTAGTTTGAAGAGCTTTGCTGTTTTTTGAGTTATCTCAACCAAACTCACAGGTTATGTATTTTATCAAAATAAATATGACGACCAGTGTATATTCAAAATAATCAAAAAATTGAAATGCTTCATATTTATGTTATGTTTCCTGTCCGCTCATAAAAATTAAAATATATTATTTTGCGGTGTTTTCAAAATATCAAACTTTATTAGCTAACAAAATTTTTGTATATCTAAATGCTTAACAAAAACAGTTAAAATGAAAAAAATTTAAATATTTATTATTTATAATAATTTATTTTTAAGGTCTTGTTTGCTATCCATCCTAGATATTGATTTACGGCTTTCAACCGTGACTGCCATTACCCCATCGCGATTTTTTTTTATAGCTCGACGTGAAACACTAGTCAAAAGTTGTACAAATCGCTCGGTTCCTTGAATGTGTGGCGGAATTTGTGGATCCGGAAGCGGTGGATCGTCAAATTCCAAGTATTCAAGCAAATGGTCATGGGGTATGTTTGAAGTGAATGGAATCGCGGAAACTGGTCAAATTTAGTTCGTGTAAATTACTTGGAAAACCAAAGGCACAAAAATTTGGATCCGGCATATGCAGCAAATTTGATTCCGCTTGACTTGATAATGTATTATTATTAGCCGAAGAACCAATTGACATAGTAGTCTCCATAATTCAATTACAAATTAAACTTAAACTCAGCTCTTTAAAAAATAAAGTTTAATTTGCATCCGATTGTTAATATAGCAGCTATTTGATATAGTCATCCGATCTTGACCAAATTTTCTCAGAATGTCACAGGTTCCAGTTGGAACCCCTTTTGAGCCCCTTCCAGTTGGAATATTGGAAAACGCAGCCTTGCTCCACGATAATTACGTCTCAGCTATGTTGCATGAAAATTTCAGCTCGATAGCTTTACCCGTTTCCGCTCCAGCGTGATGTCTCGTCAGTCAGTCAGTCATTAAGGAAATCGAGTTTTTTAATATACAGCTGAAATTTAGTCCGTAAAAATCGGAAGCTCGATTTTGACTTTAGGCCCATGGTTTCATAGGCAACTTTTCTTAGAATTCATCGTAGATTATTTGACAACCGCTTGGTCGGGAAAAAATTTGACCTTCTAGTGTATACCTGTTAAATTTCGTATGTTCGGGGCTATGGGCTGGCACCTCTGGTTTAGGTAGTAACGTGAGCAAACCGTGATGGCCGCCGTGCACATATGGGCAGACTGGCCAATTGTTCGGAGTGAAATTGTATAAATTTTGCAATAATTCTAAATAAACTAAAAAGCTATTTGGAAATAATTGCAAAATGTGAAAAGTAATTAGATTAAATAAATTGACAATCACTAAAGCGGGCAATCACTCAACCACATTGGAAAAAAGAGCATTGCCTACTTTAAGGCTGATTTATCATATGCTTGACGCTTAGAATTCCCAAATGGTTTAAACTCACAGTTTACTTAACTGAGCTGGAAACCGGAGAACTTCAGTTGTATTTCGCAACCAGTTCCGAAAGGTTCTTGCTTTCACTTAATTATTATTTTTTTTTTAATTTATTTCATATTATTGTGCAACTCTCGATAATGTTGGGTTTACATTGGGTCACAGAGCTGGCACAGTGACTGCCACAGTGGGACGGGGCAATGTAAACACAAATGCTGTGCCATCAAAATCAAGTGGCACAACAATGTGCCACTTTTAATGTGTGTCATTCGGTGCCGCAGACTTATGTGCCAGAGACTGGCACAGCTGTGCCAAAATATCGATTGACAGCTGTTTTAATCGAACCAGCTCAAATCAACCCTATTTTTATGCGCCAAGCAGATCGAGCTAGTTGTTTTTTCTGGCACACTACGCCACCGATAGTTTTTTGTTTACAACAAAAAAAAAACCCAAAACTCTGTTTTTATTTTTTTTATTTTGACAACATTTAGAAATGAGGGACGCAGAGCTCGCGGCGTGTGCTCTTCATGGTCTGTGGCTGTTAGACGAGTTGGAAGAAGATTATGAGCCCGAGGCAAAGCGCTCTTGCTGGATCGACGAAATGAATTTGACTCGGGCGAAGGAAGGCTTGTTTACGAAGTTGAATGGCGAGCTGAGGAATATTACGCACAAATTCAAGAACTATGTGCGAATGGATTCCACCAGTGTCGATGTTCATCGATGTTTTCAAAATGAGAAATCGATGTTGTGTTAAAAATCAACCATAATTTTCGATGCATCGATGATGTCCGATATTTTCAATCATCCCGTTTTTTTTAATTTATTCAATTTTAGAGTTTTATTAATTTTTTTTATTCAATGATGAAAAATTAAAATTATAACTATTAATGCTTTCTTAGCAGTCTTATTTGTTTCAATATATAAAAAAGAGTGTTTTCCACAAAATGCACGATGGAAAATGGTAGCACTCCTTTGGTAATCATGTAAATACTGGCTTTTGGGCCTTCGGTTTCAAACTCCGTTAGATTTTGGAAGCTCTGGATCTGCGGTGGGCACGAAATTTTCAATCGAGAACATTTACAACAAATACAACTTCTGAAGTCATAAATTAAAGCAAAATTAACAGTTTTATTGCTCTATGCGCCGCGTCGCAAATCAAGCATTTTCTGTGTGGATGTTTTTTTTTATGAGGGCCTGCTCAAAACTAACGGATTGAGCAGAGTCAGAGACCCGTATTTTGTTATTGTAAAGTGCCTCTAGATCGGCACTCTGAGCACTGCGTGTATTTTGTTATTCCAAAATTTCGGTTGTCCGATGAGCAGGCGCCCTTACTTCAAGTATATTGTTGTTTAAAGCTCGCTCGAGTTCGGCACCTGTTCGTTCCAGTGCTTGTGCGTCTGGTTGGCCCCGCTTTCGAAATCATAACGGGCTGAGCACACAGAGCATCGGGAGCAAGGGCTTGCCCACCACAAATGTTACATTTTGCGGTAAATGCATCTATCGAGAACATTTACAACAAATACAACTTCTGAAGTCATAAATTAAAGCAAAATTAACAGTTTTATTGCTCTATGCGCCGCGTCGCAAATCAAGCATTTTCTGTGTGGATGTTTTTTTTTATGAGGGCCTGCTCAAAACTAACGGATTGAGCAGAGTCAGAGACCCGTATTTTGTTATTGTAAAGTGCCTCTAGATCGGCACTCTGAGCACTGCGTGTATTTTGTTATTCCAAAATTTCGGTTGTCCGATGAGCAGGCGCCCTTACTTCAAGTATATTGTTGTTTAAAGCTCGCTCGAGTTCGGCACCTGTTCGTTCCAGTGCTTGTGCGTCTGGTTGGCCCCGCTTTCGAAATCATAACGGGCTGAGCACACAGAGCATCGGGAGCAAGGGCTTGCCCACCACAAATGTTACATTTTGCGGTAAATGCATCAATTTTGCTGAAATGCTTCCAGCAAAAGCTTGCCTTTGTTGTTCTTCTGTAATAAATACATTTGTAATAACAATAATTACAAACTAAATTATGTGTACACATTTTTAATTAATATACTTACTTTGACATTGCAAACACAGTGTATTTGGAGCACAAAAAAAAAAACAACGAACTGCCAGGTGCCGCACTAAAACTAAATACGCAATATTGTGAAATTAAAAAAGCGATGCTTTGTCAAACGTCGATGAATCGATAAACATCGGCATGAACCAAAACACTAACACATCACTATTTTATATTTTAGAAGGTTTCACATATTAATGTTAGTTTGATCTCTTGATTTAAGCTACCGTCTATTTTGTGTGTGCTTGGTCGATGCCCGCAATGTCATTGTCCGATCCCACATAATTACATAACTTCAGTGAAAATATAAATTTTATTATTAACCACGGAGCATATTAAATGCGCCTTTGGTACTTCACTTTGAGGCAGGAACATTCCACACTTTTTTTGGTATTTTCCTGGGCTAAATTTGCATTCCTGTTTGGGTGGCAGGTGCTTTAGTTGCGAGATCTGCGCACAATAGTCGCGAGACTGTGTCCGAATGATAATCAAAGAAGTCGTTGGCAATAAGCGTATCTCTAATAATTTTATTTTTATTATCTGATGGCAGATCCGCTATTTTTTTTTTGAGAATTTCATCAATGCGATATGTTTTGTTATTGAAGTCAGTCAATACTATCATACCGTTAACCTCACGACTAAAGGCGTCCTGGTAAAGCAGGCCATCCATTGTCGAATTTGTTTGACAAACTGTTTGTCAAACAAGATTTACATTTGCCCACAAACTACTTCGAACATTTCATGCAAACATCATTTGTAGTTAATTTTCAGAGAGTAAACATGTCAACGGAAAACGACACAGTCATTACCTTGATGGCTATACATATTTATTTAGAAAAAAAAGGAGCAAGCGCAAAAAAGAGTGGTACGCAAAGCGCCAAAAAATCATCCATACTATTCTTTTGAAGGAGCTGAAAGAAACTTCTTGTGTGGATTTTAAGAATTTTCGTAGAATCAGTGTTTAAGAAACTGCAGTAAGTTTAATTTCATGTGATTTTGCTTTTGCTTCTGCTTCCGAAATAAACAGAAGTCGCAGTCGAAGCAAAAGCAAAACCTGCGGATAAACCTGCACTGGCATCTGATATACAGGAGCAGAATAATCCTTCTTGTGCTGCAAATTTGCAATGTTTGCCACAGCTGAATACGTACGCATATTCATACCGCCTTGCATAAGTAGATCGTCAAATCCTTTTTTGGCAAATAGCTGTTGTTCCGCCGACAACTGCCTGAACATAGCAGCCCATCTTTCAGCGTAAATGTCTGCTTCATCCCGTGTTTTTTTCGAGTTAATATTATCCAAGTGCGCGACTGCCTTTTGCAAGAATTCAGTTCCTTCATCACACTTCCGCTTAGTGGCCTTTGGCTAGAAAATAAAATTTTCGATTAATAACGTATTTTTCATTCTATTATTTCAGATGCCCACGCATGAAATTGCGACTGATTTCGAAAATCAATGAAATTTCGTTAACTGTATAGGCGCTATTGACGGAAAGCATATGCATACAAAAAACCCAAACTCATTGGGCTCATATTATTTGAATTACAAAAAAACATACAGCATTGTTTGATGGCCATGGTGAACGCTAATTATGAATTTATTTGTTTGGAAGATTTAGAATCCTTCTCACTACAAAGGAATGTACCGAAAAGAAACTGCACAATTTGTTTTATTTGTATTTCATAAGTTTTTAACCAAAATTATTTTTAATTAAATTTAGATTCATAAACATCATAAATAAACAAAATAATTTAGAAAAAAGTCAATTCCTTATTTTTGAGCGAATTTTCAGTTTGACCCCCTTCATAAGGTTTTGCACACCTGCCTTGGCAACTTTCCTTTATTGGACAAGTATTGAGAAATACTTGAACGTTCTCCGCTTCTAAGTCCCTAAGAGCTAGGCCAGAATTACCGTGGGTCGGGTTCAAGCGCTAGCTGTAGTGAGTAATGAAAAGAGTTACCGTGGGTCGGGTTCTAAATCAAGACTAATTTCTTTATTCTCGTATATCGGTTTATATAGCCGGCAGAGGATCGACCCCTTGCCGACTTTGAGTTACAATACAATGTTTCTTATTCTAGATAAATATTATTTTCAGTTTGAGTGACATTATTTGAGTTTCTTAACATAGTTTTGAGTATTTGTAAGATTAGAAATGCTACAATTGCATCGCCACCAATCACATGTGTTAGGACTCGCTTATCTCCTTCAACCCTAACTCGCGGCCGACCTTTCTATTTTTAGTTCAGGTTGGACCACAAGCCGAGTATTTAGTATCTTGTTTCTAGCGAGGGCTGCTCACACATTTCTAAGACTCGCACTCTAAAAAACATATGTTTATTTATAAACACTTATCCAGTTTTTCTCCATCTCATCCATGTTTTCGGCAACTCTACCGTCGTTCCATAAAATTCTTTTAACAATAGCTTTGGACAATTTGGTGGGTTTTCCTCTTTACGCACAAAATTAATGTCATTTTCATTAAGGAGCGCTTGTGTTGCACGAGCGTAGTGGGTGGATGCAAGATCCGACCAAAAGACAGTAGGGACATTATCTATATATATAAAACTCTTTGTCCTGACTGACTCACTGACTGACTGACTGACACATCAACGTGTAGGCCAAACGGCTAAAGGTAAAGAGCTGAAATTTTCACAAACATAGCTGAGACAATTTCATCGTGCAATAAGACGGCGTTTTGTAAAATTCCACCTGGAAGTGTGTTTACCTGAGGTCAAAAGGTCATGGAATTGCTTTGTATGAAAAACTTTTTTGTTTGTTAAGATATCTTAACCAAACTTACAGACTATATGTTTGGGACTGTCTCTTACATTCTGACTAAATTTGGTCAAAGTCGGATTACTATATCATATAGCTGCCATAGCAATAATCGGATGAAATTTAACTTTTAGTATGGAAAGTTTTTTGTTTCTTAAGATATCTTAACTAAACTTATAGATTAGATGTTTGGGACTGTCCCTTACATTCTAACCAAAGTTGGTCAAAGTCGAATTACTATATCATATAGCTGCCATAGGAAAAATCGGATGAAATTAACCTTTAGTATGGAAAACTTTTTTGTTTGTTAAGATATCTTAACCAAACTTACAGATTATATGTTTGGGACGGTCTTTACATTCTGACCAAATTTGGTCAAAGTCGGATTACTATATCATATAGCTGCCATAACAATAATCGGTCTCTTACATTCTGACCAAATATGGTCAAAGTCGGATTACTATATCATATAGCTGCCATATGAATATTCGGATGAAATTAACCTTTAGTATGGAAAACTTTTTTGTTTCTTCAGATATCTTACTATATCACACAGCTGCTGAGTTTTTCATACTCAAGGTTAGTTTCATATGATATAGTAATCCGACTTCGACCAAATTTTGTCAGAATGTAAGAGACCGTCCCAAAGTAAGTTTGGTTAAGATATCTTAAGAAACAAAAAGTTTTTCATACTAAAACCTGATTTTTGACCGATCTTTCCTATGACAGCTATATGATATAGCTGACCAATTTCGACCAAATTGGTTCAGAATGTAAGAGACAGTCGCAAACATGCAATCTGTGAATTTGATTTGGATATCTTAAGAAACAAAAAAGTTTTTCATACTAACACCTGATTTTCGACCGATCGTTCCTATGACAGCTATATGATATCGTTGACCGATTTCGACCAAATTTGGTCAGAATGTAAGAGACAGTCGCAAACATACAATCTGTGAGTTTGAATTAGATATCTTAAGAAACAAAAAAGTTTTTCATACTAAAGGTTAATGTGCATTATCTATATATAATATATATAAAACTCTTTGTCCTGACTGACTGACTGACTGACTGACTGACTGACTGACTGACACATCAACGTGTAGGCCAAACGGCTAAAGGTAAAGAGCTGAAATTTTCACACAACATAGCTGAGATAATTTCATCGTGCAATAAGACGGCGTTTTGTAAAATTCCACCTGGAAATGTGTTTACCCGAGGTCAAAAGGTCATGGAATTGCTTTGTATGAAAAACTTTTTTGTTTGTTAAGATATCTTAACCAAACTTACAGACTATATGTTTGGGACTGTCTCTTACATTCTGACTAAATTTGGTCAAAGTCGGATTACTATATCATATAGCTGCCATAGCAATAATCGGATGAAATTAACCTTTAGTATGGAAAACTTTTTTGTTTCTTAAGATATCTAATTCAAACTTACAGATTAGATGTTTGGGACTGTCTCTTACATTCTGACCAAATTTGGTCAAAGTCGGATTACTATATCATACAGCTGCTGAGTTTTTCATACCAAAGGTTAATTTCATATGATATCGTAATCCGACTTCGACCAAATTTTGTCAGAATGTAAGAGACCGTCCCAAAGTAAGTTTGGTTAAGATATCTTAAGAAACAAAAAGTTTTTCATACTAACATCTGATTTTCGACCGATCTTTCCTATGACAGCTATATGATAAAGCTGACCGATTTCGACCAAATTGGTTCAGAATGTAAAAGACAGTCGCAAACATGCAATGTGTGAGTTTGATTTGGATATCTATAACAAAAAAGATTTTCATACTAACACCTGATTTTCGACCGATCTTTCCTATGACAGCTATATGATATAGTTGGACTGATCTCGACCAAATTTGGTCAGAATGTAAGAGACAGTCGCAAACATGCAATCTGTGAGTTTGATTTAGATATCTTAAGAAACAAAAAAGTTTTTCTTACTAAAGGTTAATGTGCATTATCTATCTATATATATAAAACTCTTTGTCCTCACCTGACATCATCAACGTGTAGGCCAAACGGCTAAAGGTAAAGAGCTGAAATTTTCACACAACATAGCTGAGACAATTTCATCGTGCAATAAGACGGCGTATTTGTGAAATTCCACCTGGAAGTGTGTTTACCCGAGGTCAAAAGGTCATGGAATTGCTTGTATAAAAAACTTTTTTGTTTGTTAAGATATCTTAACCAAACTTACAGATTAGATGTTTAGGGACTGGTCTCTTACATCCTGACACAAATTCGGTCAAAGTCGGATTACTATATCATATAGCTGACATAGCAATAATCGGATGAAATTAACCTTTAGTATGGAAAAATTTTTTGTTTCTTCAGATATCTTAACCAAACTTACAGATTAGATGTTTGGGACTGTCTCTTTATATCTCTGACTCAAAATTTGGTCAAAGTCGGATTACTTTATCATATAGCTGCCATAGCAATAATCGGATGAAATTAACCTTTAGTATGGAAAACTTTTTTGTTTCTTCAGATATCTTAACCAAACTTACAGATTACTGTTTGGGACTGTTCTATTTTCTGACCAAATTTGGTCAAAGTCGGATTACTATATCATACAGCTGCTGAGTTTTTCATACCAAAGGTTAGTTTCATATGATATTGTAATCCGACTTCGACCAAATTTTGTCAGAATGTAAGAGACCGTCCCAAAGTAAGTTTGGTTAAGATATCTTAAGAAACAAAAAGTTTTTCATACTAACATCTGATTTTCGACCGATCTTTCCTATGACAGCTATATGATATAGCTGACCGATTTCGACCAAATTGGTTCAGAATGTATGAATAGTTCAGAGACAGTCGCAAACATGCAATGTGTGAGTTTGATTTGGATATCTTAAGAAACAAAAAAGATTTTCATACTAACACCTGATTTTCGACCGATCTTTCCTATGACAGCTATATGATATAGTTGACCGATCTCGACCAAATTTGGTCAGAATGTAGAGAGACAGTCGCAAATATGCAATCTGTGAGTTTGATTTGGATATCTTAAGAAACAAAAAAGTTTTTCATACTAACACCTGATTTTCGACCGATCTTTCCTATGACAGCTATATGATATAGTTGACCGATTTCGGCCAAATTTGGTCAGAATGTAAGAGACAGTCGCAAACATACAATCTGTGAGTTTGATTTAGATATCTTAAGAAACAGAAAAGTTTTTCATATTAAAGGTTAATGTGCATTATATTATATAAATTAAGATATCTTAACCAAACTTACAGATTAAATGTTTGGGACTGTCATTGATCATTCTGACCAAATTTGGTAAAAGTCGGATTACTATAACATATAGCTGCCATAGGAACAATATAATGCAAATTATCGATTAGTATGAAAATTGTTTTTCTTTCTTAAGAAATCTCAACCAAACTCATACTAAAGGTTACTTTGACTAAACTTTATTAACATTATTAACTAAATTTCATTTCCGCGAGCGAAGCGAGCCGGGGTTGGCGAGCGAAGCGAGCAGGGTGCGAGCCCCCTAGAGTTTTTTTATAAAATTGGATTAGATGTATTTTAAGCACTCCTTGATATAAATTAGAGGGCTGCATGAATACCGAAAAAACTAGTTTCAAATCAATTCATCTCAAAATGAATTGAGTGTAATAAAGTTTGAAGTCAAAAATATTTGAGTGAGTATTGTGTGTTCGTGTGGATCTCAGTAGCACAACATTCAAACGTAAGGTAATGAATTGAATGAGTGAGAGTGGTCTGGTAGTTTTGAATCAATTCGAATGAGTACAACTTTATTCGTTTGTGTATATTGCACAGCCTGCTTACTGTTACCGTTTTGCTGTGCGTTAAAATATGAGAAATAAAATACGTAGAGCAATGTTTAGTTTTTGTTTTTACATTGTAAATATATTTATTTTTAAAATATTATTTTATATTAGAATGTAAAAACATTATTTTATTTATGTTGTCTGGATTACTTGCTATTACACAACGTTTTTCGGTGATTAAATTTCTGGCATCAGAAAAAACTCGCTCCAATGATGCGCTACTTGCCGGTATGCAAAATATTTTGCAGCTGGTTTTATATAGCAGGGGGAAGAAATGTTTATGAATATTCCACCAAGATAAACAATCAAAATTGGCCTCATATTTCACATTTAGGTTGCAGTATCCTTGAATTTCCCGCTCTGCATGGTCCGTGTTGTTGTTTACTTCCATCTCTTCTATAAATTCTGCGAACTCATCATCTTCAGAAGGCAATGCATTCACATTGCTTTCTTCATGAAATGAAGCCATGATTTGTTTGCAATGGTATAATATGAACGAGTGCACATTGTGTGTATTAATCATTCGAATGATTTCGGCTATACGAAAAATGACATTTGACTTTTCGAACTAATTCATTCTAACTCAAAACACGAGAATGTTATTGAATGACAACCTTCTCACACTCTCTCACTCACATAAATTCAACTCATAGTGTGCTTCGCACTCACTCAATTCTATTATATTCGAATGGATTCTATTGTTTTGACAAATGAATGTATTCATGCAGCCCTCTAATGTAAATATCCGCATATATAGTGCCTTTTGTAAAAAATGCGCTTGTTTTCAGACCACAGGCCTGCCAAATCAATACCTTTTGTCCAAATTTTTCCATATGAATTGTCGACACCGACTCGTTAACAGTACTGGCTCTCTCCTTAGTGTACAATTGTGAGACGGGTAAAGTTGTTGAGTCCAATTTTACATATGTTTTGTCGTCCATCACACTGCATTTGACCGCGTCAGTGCACAACCGATCATAAAGCTTTCGAGCTCTCTGCTTTCCAACTTCTACTTGTCCCGGTTTTTTTTCACGCTTTTTGTTTTTTGTATGTCTTTAGGATATTCCTTTGCGTCACTGTATCATTGACACGCTTGTGCCCGTTTTTTTGGCCAAATCTCGAACCGACATCGTTGGGTTTTTGTTAATTAGGGTAACACCGATTGCTCTAATTTTGGACTATGTGCATGTATTTTTCTGCCAAAAATCAAATAGAGCAAGCGAAATATTCAAAATTCTTTAGAATTGATCGACCTTTCTAACGGTGCATTGTATGGCGCGATCGAAACATCACACTGGGAGAAATATTCATTTGAAAGTGTGCCGTTTCTTTTCAGTACATTCCTTATGTCTTTGCAGTCAGAGAAAGCTTATGTAATCGTTCTATGTTGTTGATATTTGCATAATTATTTGTCCAAGAAGAACAATACATCTGGAGGAGTTATGCAGTCGAACGAAATGAACGATTTGGAGCCATTGAAAGGTGGCAATTGTACCGAAGATGCCAAACAAGTTCGTGAAAAGTTTAGCGAATATTTCAAAACAATTGGAGCAGTACCATGGCAAAATGATTGTATTTAATATTTAACGTTGTTTTAATATGCACTTTACACCTTGCCGACAAACTATTATTTTTTTTCTCAAAACTCTTACTATTTCTATTTCGTCATCGATGGTGTTGATTCCAGGGACCGTAACGAATATCATTTTTATTAATAAAATTAAAAAATAGGAATTAATTTTTTTATTTTATTGAAAAAATTATATTTCATTATTAAAACTAATTTATATGATAAAAAATAAAAAATAATTATTATTTTTCAATTTTTACATAAAAATTAAACCCTAACTTTTATTTTCAATTTTTATTATAAAATTTGTATTATTAAAATTGAACTTAAAAGATGAATTCAAATATCTTTTGAACTAAAGGAGCTAGATCATATATGTATATATAATATATAGATACATAAAATAATATCACTGCGGACGGCAGTCGCGCTAGTGACGAAAGCAACACGTAGTGTGCAAAAGGCGACTAGCA